>CM047806.1:142781251-143381251 GCA_026214975.1 Gentiana macrophylla
ACTTGTAATATATCTTAGACTTATCCAAGGTAATCACAAACTTCCCTGATTATAAGTCAATCCATAAGTCTTCACTTTACTTTGCCGGTACTTAGTTGTCTTCACTTAGCTGATCTTCTGTCCTTCAATTCACTGAGCCGTCCTACCAGTTTAGTACAATGCTTGTCTGACTGAACTTATACAACATGTCAGACTCTAAGTAGAGCCTTATACAAATATTACTAACTTATTTCAGACTTGCTATAACAGCTAGTCTGACCATCATCAAAATAAATAAAATGTTCATGTTGTACCAAGTGACAACATGATACACTTTTTTCGTGTGAGATGTTAGAAATGAAATGTTGTAATGCACATACAACGTTTGTATCGTAAATTTTGTGAAACTTTATTTTAAAAAATTAGGTCGTCACGTTTGTAATTATGACATGAATTCTAAAAATATTTATTTTTCTAGTAAAAAAATGGAAGTGAACTTCGAATAAAAAACAACATAATGACGAATATATTTTAAAAAAAAGAAAAAAAAAAAAAAAAAGCATAATAATGACTAATATTCCACCGATTTATTTTATCATATTTTACATAATAAAATTGTATTTTTATGCCGAAACCATTAACTAACTTAATTTCTGTCCTTTTCGGCACTTATTCAAGTGGTATCATCTCTGTTAATCCTTGAATCCAGAGAGGGGTGAGTGGAGTTTCCATAGGAGACCACAGAGTGGTTGCGGTATAAGGTGAAGTTGGAGAAGAATCGAAACAAGAAGAAGAGCTCGAAGATTCAAACGATGCCGTATTGGCGGCGGGCCTACGAATCAGTAATGGCACTATATCTTCAAGCAAGCCTTGTGAATGGGTCCCACCTGTTCCGGATTGTGAACGTCCGGCTGGCGTCTCAGGCCTAGCTTCATTCATCTGTTGGAATTCGCAGTCGTCGTCGGGGATCCTTTGTGTAATTGTTGTGGAAATCCTTTTCTGCTTCTTATTCGGCGACTCAGTTGATTGCTGGAGGGATTGGAGGTCACGTTGATCAGATTGTAGAAATGGATAGACGAAATGGAGGTGCAATCCTTCGTAGGTTATGATGAGCGTATCTGGATCATCCCCGGACCGCTCCACCTGCTTCTTTGCAGCGCACCTTGGATTCGAGCACCTGTAGTAGCTCCTGTGGAGAGAACCATATTAAATTTTGTGTGAATAATTAAGGGTTGCGATCTTTTGCTGCTATACTGTAAGTATTCAATTTTGTGTGTCATATTTTGGTATAAGTTATCTGTAACTTAGCATATTAATACTGTTCTTTTATCATTCTAAAGTAGTATATTTTGATTGGATTTCACATTTGTTTCACTTATAACCTATAAGCTTCATGTCTCAATTGTATGCTGAAGTAGTATGTTTTACATCACTCATTTTTGGAATAATGACATTATTAATGGAGGTTTACCATGCTCAATAGCAATTGTTTGGTAAAAGTAAAAGGAATGGAATGGGGTACTAATGGGAATGAAAAAGAAACTTGAAGGATTAACCTGGGATTGGGGCTGTTCTTAATTGACTTATGTCCGTATTTCCGCCATTTGTAGCCATCATCTGCAATGGCAGCATTTTCACTGATCTTGATTCTTAAAGTGTACTTATAACAATTGTCATCATTATGTCCCTTCTTAATACCAATATATTTTCCAAGTACTGAACTCCTGCAGATATATATACATGTATGGACCATTTAACTCAAAATGCAGATGAAGAATAATCCCATATTTTCGACTTGACTGTTCTTTGGCATGTTAGTATATATGTGTAACAATGATTGATTAACTAACCGCTACAAACTAACCTTGCTTGAGGTACGTCTTGATTCTGAATTTTAAACGCATCTGTGATCAATAAAGAAGATTCAGTGTCTCCAATGGAGGAGGGTGCTGAGTAGATTGAAGAAACCAGCTGATCAATAGTAATTGGTGAATCTATTGATTCCATTCCCAAACCATCATGGGGTATTAGATTGAAATACTGCGAATACAAATTGTTATAAAGAAGCTCTGACATAAGTTCATCTGTGTACCAAGTACTCTTAAACTCCTGGTTCTCCATTTAATGCTTTACAATAGATTAGTACTGTTATGTAGTGAGCTTTGTTTGACAACTAGAGACTCAGATGCAGATGAAGTTTGATAGGATTTTCACTCATGTATGTGCTTGACAGAAGAAGCAACTTTTGAGGATGGAAAGATTAGTAGGAAGTTTGGTATTTATGCATGGTTGCCTTATGATATTATGGTAATTATATTGCAGTACTTTATTGCAGCAGTTACTGTAACTACTGCACCAACACCTCCATTTGGAATGAGACAATGACGAGGTTACATCACACAATGCTTTCTTTTCTTTTTCTTTTTTTTACCAAAAAAAGGTTGATTCCAAACCCAATGGGCCCCCACTATCCCGCCCTAGAGTTTCATTGAGGATGTAAATCCAGAGTTATGTTTCGGTGGTCTAATTTGTGAAGGCTGCATGCATGTAGACTTCCTATTGCTAAGAGAAGTCGGACCCTTTTAAGGAATCGAACCCCGACACCCTAGCTCAAAGACAAAAGCTAACTCTACAACACCCTTGCTCTTTTACCATTAAGCTATGCCCTTGAAATTGTTTATTTTATTTTGAATCTCAGTATAAGTTTATTTTTTTCATGTTTCCCACATTTTGTCTTTACCCTTTTGTACCAGCTAGTAGCCTGACTTTTGAAGGAGACAAGAAGTTCCAGTGTCACTGTAATCCAATTGAAACAAGGAATTTTATTGTCATATTTATTTGCAGCAAACAGTAAGTGCATGTATGTTTGTTGAGTGAGAGAGAGAGAGAGGGTTAGGTATTAAAAGTTTTGAAGCCATGAAATGAAATGAAGTTGCAAGACTGTATTAGGAGGAGGTCAGGGTGCCATTTTGAAACTTATTCTTAAGTTGAATTGATACAAAAGGATATCTATCTATCAATCATAATTTCAAGATTTATGGTAGTATTAATATAATATTGAGGGTGGCAAGATTGAGGTAGGTAAGGTAGATGATGTGTCCCAATTTAATCTTCTTGAAGTGGCCGGCTCTCCCGCTGGAGGATAGGTTGCATTCCAGATTGTTTGTTAAATGATCCCGTGCTTACTACTACTACTACTACTACAGTACAATATATTTTGTCTGATTAGTTAGTGTTGTGGTACTAGTCAACGACTGTGGTGTGGTGGACCTTGACCTTTTCCATTCTTACCAGAACCATCACTTGTTTGTTTTCTTCTGTCTAAAGGTCAACCCCTATATGTTGCAACCATTTGTCTTTAAAATTAAAATAAAAAACAATTTAACAAGGAAAGTAGCATAATAAAGTGTGGGGGGGTCTTTAAAATTAAAATAAAAAACAATTTAACAAGGAAAGTAGCATAATAAGGGGAGTGAGAGAGGGGGGGGGGGGGGTCATGATAGAAAAGGCACTACTAGTAGTGTAATTCCAAAATGCAATAAACGGAGGAGAAATTGCCTCAAGCATAGGGCATATGTTTTGTACTTTTTTGGGTTGACTATTTTCCTCCCCCCCCACCACTCTTTGTTATCCTCCTGCCATGGTGGCGCCGGATTTCATTCTGGCTCCTGTTCATGACAAAAACATCCAGCTCACTAATTAGCTCAGCAAAATGGGAAATTTGATTATGGGAGACAGGAAGAAGCAAACTCTTGTGGAGCTAACCTAGGCATAATCTAGATACTGTCAAATCCGGAGTCAGATTGAAATCCGGCACCAGAGTTGCAAAATGGGAATTGTGAATATAGGAGAAATCCAGGAAGAAGCTTAAAGTACAGTCGTGATCCTCCCCCCCAAATCAATGTAGTGCACATCTTTTTCTCAACCCATGTATTACTATTACATATTGGTCTTGTTTATTTTTATTATTATGGCCCAACCCAAACCTGAACCCAGATTAGTTGCTTTGTTTTAAATAAAAACGATGTGGTATTGGTGAAATATATATGTATAATTACTTGTTGTTTTATTTTGGTTGCCTTTGATATTTTTATGAATCCACTTTCATGTGTGATTATTTTACTGCCTTGGAGGTCACATTGATGAGAGCTCAATAACCTTTATCACCCTTGAATATTGTTATGATCCATGTTTCGTGTTTTCTTATACTACTTCTATTTAAGTTTTCATCCTTTGAAGTTTGTGCATATAAAAAAACCATTTATTGAAGATGAGATCGACCCAAATGCTCAACACAAGTTATTACTATGAGTGGGACTGGGAAGGGGTGCTTGCATGCTCCAGTGGTTATGTGTGTGTAATGTGTTTGCCTTCTTTTGAGAGACGGACTGGTTTGATTACACTTGGCTAAATATTTTATTTATCAATTACCCTCTCTATCCCGAAATATAAATCATTGCTTTTGGGTCTTATAATGCAAATTATTTTTACAATATTATTTTTCCTCATCATACCTCTAATTTAATATCAATTTAACAATTTTTTATTTCATCATAGCTAAAGATATTTACACTTTTCTATTTAAAATTCATGACACTTTTCAACTTCTTAAACTGTGTGAAAATTCTTAAAATAAAAAAAATACTTATAATTTGCGACGGAGGTAGTATTTGTTTTGTCGCAGATAAAACTACACTACATGTTCTCTATTTCTTTTGCATTTAAAAAAAAAAGGATTGCTATAATCCAACCCCAAACTAGTCTCAAAACTGATACTAGTTTAAACCAAATTTTTGGTTCCATAGTGCTTTGGTTAAGGTCAGACCGACTAGTAGCATGGATAAACCAAATCGAACGCATCCAAACCTACCCATGAATAGCCTTACATTGAAGACATAATGTATGTTTGGTTCATAAAATTGATTGGGAAAAAAACATTTCAATTATATTGTAAACTTAGAGCATGTTTTATCATAGAAAAAAAAATGTCTTTCAATTCTAATTATCAGCCTAAGTCAAATAAATGTTACCTGAGAAGAGAAAAGTGAGGGTATTCTTCTTCCATCTTTTCTTAATGCAAAAAATGTATATACATATTTTCTTTACTATATATATATATATTTTCATCATCCTTTCTCCAGACTAACATGTAGTCATTAGAAAATGTAACCAAACAAAATACGTCCAATAAAATTAGTAGTAAATATGAGATTTAATATGAAAAAAGAGCACCTAAGGATAGGTAGGTATGTATTCAATGTTGTAACATAATAATAGATGTGTCTAATTAACTAGTAATTTAGAAGAAAATGATAGAAATGGTTGTTGGACCGGCAATAGTGTGACCTAGTGGGTGGGTTGAGGAAGAAGACAAAAGGATTGGGCTAACCGCTCACCTGATCCACACACCCAAGAAGAAAATACCAAACCGGAGGAGACGTTGACCAATTCTTTGTGGTTGGTTGGTTCCTTACGTGTTTCTACAAAAGTCAACCCCCCACTCCTCTCCCCGTTGGTTGATTATGGACTCGTGTACTACTGCTGGAGCCCTAATTCATCGCCCGTCGGCTGGAGGTCGGATCTATGGACCTAATTCATCGCCCGTTGGCTGGTGCTGTTGTCATTGAGGGGACTTTTTTGGGTAGTCTTTATTTGTGCCCGTTTGAATTATCATATACCGTGCAACACATACAAATCGACATTTTGAAAGTCGATAGAACTTTGAAAAAGTTGATGCAATGTGATGCATAGTAAATCGTAATTTTGTGTGATCATTAGTAAAATCGTTGTTGTGCAAATAAAGAAAATTTTATAATCTGGCCAGTTGATGTTATGCAAATGTGGTATACATTCTGGTAATTCATTTCTAACCTCTAAGTTACACGATAAAAGTGTATTATGTGAAAGAGAGTAAAATGAGGTATTTCCAAAATGATCCACAGTCTAACATTCTTCAACCAAATAAATAAAGTTCAAATTTTAGTTCATTTTTATACGGTGACTCAACACGGAACACATGTATTTATTTTTATTTAACATAAGTCGGTGAGAGAGGAGTAAGGTAACTAGTTTATGCACGTATCAAAAGAAAGAAAAATTGATGATTTATCTCAAATATTGATGGTGAAGAAAAATTGATGATTTATCTCTAATATTGGTGTTGAAGAAGCAAATAGGGAAGAGGAAGTTTGGAGTTTTGAGTTTTGAATTAATTTGTGTTGTGTTGTTTTTTTAAGAGATAAAAATATAGAAGATGGATGAGTGGAATAGTCACAAAAAATACCCAATGTTTAGAATATAAAATAAATGATGATCACTAATAGTATATTGTAAATACAAGATATAAATAGGATGTGTTTTAGCAAATCAAGCAGTGTGATAATTTATATTAATAACAATAGGTATCGGTTTGTAACCTTTTTAATGTTTTCAAGCTGAAACCAAATCTTTACTAGACAGGTCGGTTTTTACTCATATGAAAAACTACGGTTTACTCTTATTCGGTTTGGTTTAATTTGGTGCTGGTCGATTAGAAATTTTTGTTGACACTGAAAAGAGAATCCTTAAATATATAGTATATGTTATATGCATATGTATCATTTTTTTCCCCTTCCCATTTCACTAATTGATGTTTGGTAAGAAAGAAGGAGGTGAAGTAATTGTATTGGTGAATGGAAAATAGAGAAGTATTAAACGTAGTAACAACCATGTGTTTGAAGATTAGAGGAATACATACATACATACACACATTAAAGCAGCAGAGTGTGTAGAGTAGCTATATTTCGGAATAATAAATTAAGAAAGTGATTATTTTGGTGGAGGGCAGAAAGTAATGACATATCTAGAGGCCCTGCATGTATTAAGACTGGAAGTGTCATCAAAAGCATAAGTATATGCCTTTGGGCATATGGCCTTAAAGAGATGTGAAAACACGGTGGGTGTACACGTATTTGGATTGGCGTACTCTCCTGTACAGCAATACTTAGCAGACTGCATAGCTAAACATGCACTCTTGCATCCCATCACTTTGTCCCCTTTCCTAAACTCCAGTGCAGATGGACAGCATACGTTGAGATCTGCAACGCATTCAGCAATCCCACAACCGATACCTCCCCCTATAGGCTTCATGGATACAGGCAAGTTGAATCCGTCTACCAAGCTTACATCATAGAAATGCAACGGTGAAGCTGATGATCCTAACGTCATTTCAACCACTGTTGCTGGGGGTTCACCACCGAACCCTTGACAACGTAGTTGCCCCCACCACAATCCCCTGTGTCACATGTCCCTTTACCGTATTCATCAAAGTTGCAACCTTGTCGGCCCCAGAGCCTGCCTGACCACTTGTCAGGCACGTCCATGATTGCTTCCTGGCCGCTAGTCAGTAGGAAACCCCCGTCTTTGAGGGTAGGCTGACCAGCACTACCAAGTATACCAGGCCATATACTTTCTTGACAGTTGTTTACTAGTATCACTTGTATACCACCTGCAAATTTATCATATGGAGAGAGAGGCCAGAATTAATGAAATCAATTTGTTTGTAAGATGATTAACACAGTACGTAAAAGGTGAATGCCAAAAAAAACTCAACAAAACAAAACATACTTGTGCACAAGGGGAAGAAAAGAAAGCAGAAGAGCAGGTGAGATTCAACAACAATCATTTTACTGATCATGATGCTTTTTTTAATCTGCGCGCTATAATAATTGATTGTTCCTAAAGCATGCAACAGATGCAAATAGCAAAGTATTGGCATGTGTTGATTGAGTGGACAACATTGGGGGATTCATATAAAGATGGAGATGCAAACACCAAAAACAGATTGTAGCTATGCAGAGGATTTACTTTCTACCTATGTATAGGAGGAGGTGCGTCTATATTGTGATTTAATCATCTCTCTTTTCCAAAGCAACTACTTCTTTTCCCTTTTTTCCTCATACTCTTTTTTCATCCATTCCATTTCATTTCTTTTCTTTTCCTTCCCTTTCCCTTTCCCTTTCCCTCTTTAAGAATTGTTACCAATTAAATTTTGCAAAGGAAAAACAGATTAGGATAAAGTAAAAGTAAAAGAGGAGAGTAGGTAGAGTACAAAGTTGGGAAGAGTATATATACATTGCTTCCCACAAGGGATTAGCAGGCCTAATACTGTACTTATCTTCATTATTTTAGTTTATTACATTACATCTTAGATTTAGACTCTATATATATATTAAACATATAAGTATTTCACTACACCATTTTATAAGACACCTCCTTCTCTAATAATGACCCCAGCAAAGCAAAGCAAAGGGTTGTTTCCGTCCATGTTTCTTTAATTCTTACCATAATAAATAAAAGTCAGGAAAGAAATGAACGCATTTATTCCACGACCATCTTTGGTCTTTTATTTTTGGAAAATGATACGTGCACTACATATTTGGTATCATTGATAAAAGTGATCAAATATTTATTGTGATGGGTCCCAATAAAATGTGTGGTGCTTGATTGTGTTGTGTAGGGTTGTGATAAAATAAGTAGTGGATATATCACTACTCTTTTTGTTTTTTTAGCAACACATCAATCAGTTTTAGCGTGTTACTATGGTTAACATAATCCATCAAATGAAAAGTAACTCTAAACTTGCGACTATAATTAGTTATATGTTGCCGCAACAACACGCGGATAGACTTTTTGGGGGGGGGGAGAGGGGCATCGCCCAATCATGGAGGGTCGGGGGCAACATCCCCGAAAGATAAACCACACCAACTGAATGAATGTACATCTGCAAAGCCTAAGTGTAATATGTGTTTATAAATATGCATCATACTTCAAACATGATTTTATTCGAATAATAAGCATCATATGTATATTTTTATTTTTATTTTTATTTTTGAAGGAAACGTGTATATCTTTTGAGTGTCTCTGTTTTGACCAAATAAATCTTCGTTTGAATCAAACACCATTCATTGTATTATTATGATAGAGATTTTTAGCAATTGACAATTGTGAAAGAATTTCTCTCAAAAGACAACGTCCTTAATGTTTATTTTCCTGTTAATTTTCCAACAAGTTCAACTTATAAGTTTTAATAAATCATACCGGTATCAATCAAAATATAAAACTTGTAAAAGTTTTAGTAAAATATTTTTTTTTCTTGGTAAATGGCGATTTTAGGCATGTTTGTTTGGAGCGGGTGTATTGTATGAATATTTTTTGATCCGGCAATTAAATTTGGGTTGAAATGTTGTATTGATTGAATCGTTTTTTTATATTAAACAAGTAAGATGGGTTTAATATATAGTCATGAGAAAACTAGAAAAGTAAAATGAAAAAAATTATAATTTCTTAAAAAGGAAAAGGTGTTATAATATATATATTTAGTAAAAATGACAAAAATATTTACAAATTAGCAAAAAGAACACCATTATAATTTATTTATTAAAAAGAACAATTTGACAAATATAAGTATTAATTTACCCCCACTTGCAACTGAAAAAATAAAAAATATAACTAACCACCCACGTTGGCTGTTCATCAGCATACAAATGAAATATTTTTTTTGGAAATGGATATTGTTTTTCTAAATAGAATATAAAAAAGTGAAATTTTAAAATACAACCGTTGTAGGAAGGTTTTACCAAGTGGCATACATTACAACCACTTATTTCTAATCTTTCACACACGATAAAAGTGTATTATGTGAAAGAGAGTAAAAATGAGAGGCTCTAATGTTCGCCACTTGGTATAACCTTCCTACAACTGTTGCACAATAAAATCTCTCATATAAAAAATCCCTCGTACGCAAATATTTAATCAGCCGTATCTTTTAATTTAATATCAAATTGTAATATTTTTTACCATAATTCATATATTTTCGTTCTCTTTATTTTGATATATTATTTGTATCCTTCCGATGTAAATTCCAAAGTCACATGTTTTTTTAAACTAAAAACATGTCGATTTGTTACGATCAATTGACAACACGAGTGACAATAACCAGTTTCATATAATATATCGTTATTAATTGTCACATCGATTTACTGAAAATACATAAATAGGTATCATTCAATTTGTCACTACTACAGTTTCAGAATGACACTATAAATTGTCACACTGATTAATTGAACGAATATAAATAGTGTCATATAATTTGTCACAGCTAATTGACACTATGACAGTAGTGACAAATCATTATCAGACAATGACACTACTAATTGCCACATCAATTTACCGTAAATACAAAAATAGTGACATTTCAATTTGGCACTAATAATTGACAATGTGACAACAACGACAATAATCAGGGTCATACAATCCGTCAGTGCTAATCTGTCATACAATCTGACATTGATTATTGCTACTACCGTCACAGTGTCAATTAATATGACAAATTGAATGACATTTTTAACGGTGTTTTCGGAGAATTAATATGCCAATTAGTAGCAAAATAATGTCTTAAACCGATTATTGTTACTCATGTCACATTGTCATTTGATAGTAATGAATTGACGTGTATTTGGGTCGAACATGTTCGTTTTGTTTATGAAATTGGATCGAATCGAACAGAACAGTGCAGCTGAGGGTTGAGAGGCCGCTCACCTCACCGCACCGCTTGGGGACAAGAGAAGAAGCAGTGAGCCTTGTAGTCATTTGCAGTGCAGTCTCTCCGACAAGAATCCAATCCTCCGTAGAAAATAAGCATTACACTCTACTGCCTTCTACTACCAGTATGATGCGTTTGGCGGCGGCGGTAAAGCTTCCGGCAGTCTTCCATCATGTTTCTCTTTTCAAGCCACCGCTTCGGATACCAGCACCGCTTCCTTCCACGCCTTTTAGCTTCCTCTCTACTTCCATTCCCAATAATACCGTTAACTCTCCCAACCCTATTTCCACTCAAATGATTAACTACGCCCTTTCTCTTGCCCGTTCCCAACGATCAGGTTTTCATTTTTTTGTTTTCGAGAAATTCTGTCTCTTATTAACTCCTTTCGCCATCCAACGACGTACGCTTACCCTTATGCTTATAAACACAATATGGCCTCACGTCACGCCTCTTTCAATTACTCTCCAATTTACCAGTCACTCATACACATAAGGAATTTTTTGAAATTTCGACTGCCTATATGCAGTTGCTCGTGCATGACTAAGGGTTATGACTATCTGCAGATGAATCCTATGGCCAAGCTATGTTGGTATTGGAACAGTGCCGCTCTACTCAGCTTGATGATGATTCAAAAGGGTCTGTTTTACTAGCCATGTCTACCTTGTTATACGAAAGGTAATCAATTTTTTTATTTTTTTTACCTTTGCTGCTGCATTTTTGTCAAATCATTGAAGATTTGAAATTTCTAATTTTTTTTTCATTGGGACTTGCCTTTTCTTGTTCCCCAAATGCTTTCCTTATCAGGGGAAAGTTTGTAGAAGCAATTGAGAAGCTCCAGAGCATCCAAGATTTGAGCTTTTCTAATATTGGCATCAGAGGTAATTGTTGCTTATGTGGTCAGCTAATTTATTGAAAATGCTTTTAGTTTTTTAGATATGAAATATCTGTACGTATATTCTGTGGTGTTTGCTGCAGTTGCTGCTACAGAAGCTCTTGTTGGAGTCAACTTAGAACTGGACAAGGTGAAACCTTCACTAAGTTGTGGCATTTTAAATCAGCTTGCTATATTTTTAAAGGAGATTCAAGGCTTGGTTAATACCTATAAATTTCATGATGCAGATTGATTCGGCTTCAGTTCTTGCAGAAAAATGTTATCAGATTATGGAGACAACCACACTAGAAGTTGATAAGGATGACTTAGAAGCTCATATAGTTCGTTCGCAGGCACTAAAAGGTCTCGTGAACCTGGTCAAGGGTGATTTTGAATCAGGTGTGTTGCAGGTTCTTGTCTTCTTGATGAAGCCCTTAGGTTTTTATTTTTTTAGTTTTTTTTTGGCTTGCTATTATACTTATCAATTAAAATACAGTTTCACTTGCAACTTTCTACTTCGAATATGAAATAATTTTTTTTGAGTCTTATTTAAGAAGACAGAACTTATATTCCTGCACTCACTTGCCACATTAATAAGACATCTTACACTTTTAATAATGCAATTTAAATACAAACATCACTCCTATTTATCATGTTTTGACAACTGCCTATCCAGATTTGTAACGTGAGTATCTCCCTCATCCACCAACACCAACTTAACCACTCTTACCACTATGACTGCCAACAAATTGCCTAGGTCTTAGGAATATAGACACCTTTAGTGAGCTGGTGTTTTGTTTCTAATAATCCAAGCTCATAAACAATCTGCAAACCTGAACTGCATCTGCTGTCCGTTAAAGAAAATAGTCCCTATGACTTTTAAAGTCTTCAAGTGGAGCTCTAAAGTGTAGTTTTTGCTTCAGTATGGCTCTGCATTATTTTGTTTTTCTTTCCGATTTGTAATTTAGAAAAGCACAACACAAATCCTTGATGTATTTATAGCACAAGCACAATTCTCGATTTCATATGTATGTAACATCAAGTGCTTTGTTTTCTGAACTTGTCTTCTGCAGTGCAGTCGAACTTTCATGGATTTCAGGATCATGATGTTTGCAGCGGTAAGGATTTATTTATTTATTTTTATTTTTTTACTAAAGAGACTTGTATGTGTGTTCATTGAATTGATTTTATGGTACTCAGGCAATGCTGCTCTCTCTTATGCTGAATATCTTCATGGAATTCGAAAATTTTCGAATGCGAAGTCATTGTACCAGAAGCTGATTCAGGATATTAAAGAGGACAAAGGTTTTCAAGACCTTCATATAGCAGCTTGTAACATGTCCAAGGATGAAGTTTTGTTGGCATCTTTATGTGGCTTAGGACAGCTGGAGGCTCATACAGGGTAATGACCAGATGTATATTCGATTAATTTTTCATATTGACCGTATCATAATTCCTAGGTGGTGATTGTAGGAATTTTGGTGATGCTGAGGAGATTCTGACTGCAGCACTTAAGAATGCTGAAGAATGTTTTGGTACACTATTTGGTGGTTTTGTTATATAGTGTTTTTTTTCTTTCTTTCCTTTCTTTTCTTTCCTTCATTAAGATAATGGAGGGATTTTAAAATACATTTATCCTGTGCATCCACATTTAGGCTCTCAACACCCGAAGGTTGGTGTTGTTTTAACCTGTCTTGCCCTCATGTTCCGGTTGAAGACGACAATGGAGCAAGCAAGTTCCTTTTTGCTTCAAGAGGTTAGATTGACGGTGACTCTAATCCTATGAACTTGAGGCATTAATTTCTATAATTGTAAATTCTGTGTGGCATGTGTACTTTTGAACATGGTGCCATTTTAGTAATAACTCAGGATCTGATAAACATGAAAGGAGCCTTTTTTCTGTCAGACAAAACATATTGTAGCACTTGAATTCATGATCTTTCTGTGATTTGGTTGGCATTTGTGTGAGAGACGTGCTCATTCTGAATCTTATCATCTGGTTTTCTTGATATGATAAAGAGACGAGGGCTGGTGGTGAGGATTTCATCTATACATGTGAAACCTACAGACAGCTTTCTTTGGTTTTGATTTGCAGGGACTTTATAGAAAAGCTATGGAATTGCTTAAAATGCCACAGTTAGGAACTGAAGGTGTGTAACGTAGCTCTCATTGTGCTCATTTCTTTCTGTTGAAGTAAATAAAATGTTAATTATCTACCTCCCCCAATAAACTTAAGCTTTTGGGAGAGATGGTAATTCAACACTTTGAAAATGGTTATTACCAGAAGTTGGTTGCCTTCTTATTTATTCATTTATTTATTCAATTCATAGTAGTAGTATAATTATTGTTCATTCTACGAATGCAGAGGTGAAAATCTGTAGGCATGATGTCACGGCTCTTGCGAGAGGTATGGCTCGTAAAAGATAAAAAATATATATATATATATATAGATTGATGGATGGCCTTGGCTAGATAGTTTGGGTATTTACGGGTTTGGTGTATTACAAAAACACACGTAGGTGGATATGGAGAAATACTAAGGTTGCAAGAGAAGAGAAAAGAAGAGGGGATGAGAATGAAGGGGTCGGCTGAAGCACTGTGGAAAAACCACAGGCTTTCCCTAGGGGAGGCTCTTGATGTCACTACTACAACAGCTGAATCTAGTCGACGGTTGCCAATTGTTGATGCTAGAACTTGCACAGTTTTGTAGTTGTACTCTCCATCTAGCTTTTACCTTCCTTGTTCTATTTTTTTTTTGTGTTGAGTATCCAAATTAAGCATATATAATTACATTTATTTAGCTGTCATGTCATGTATATATATATATATATATATATATCCTAATACTTAATAAAGAAACAAGGGGGGAATGATGCTAAGCTGACAAGTGGCAGATTCTCCTCTCAGCTTACTTTGGTTTGTGAAGGAAAAAAAATGGGTTTTGTTGTATATGTTGTTATACCTCCTTTTTTTTTTCCACTCCGTCCTTTTTCTTGGGTTTTTTTTTTTTTTTTTTTTTTTTTTTCCCCATATTTGGTCCGACGCATTTCCTAATATCGTGTTGGAAATGTGTCATATATCAACATCTTCCTGTGTAACACGGATACGAAAACGACAACTCCACATGAACGATCATGATCACGGATAGAATTCATTAATATTTTTTCACGCCTTCAACGGTTTGATTAATTTTTCTGGCCTTTTATTGATTCAAAATTGTCCTTTTATCGAATATCAAGGTGGGATTGATGTTGTGCCGACACGTGGCAGTTCGTGGGATTTTTTTTTCCCCCTTCTTTTTCCCTTTTTCCGGTCTCATTTTCATCTTCGTTTTTTTAGTATGAAACCATGTACTTTTTTCCCCCACATATATATATCCTATCTTTTTGCGTATATATATATTTTATATTGTGTGTCTATGTCGGTTTTTAGAGAGTTAATCGATTTTTTTGGGTGTGTATTTATTATTTTTTTCGTCTTCATCCTTCTACTTATATATATTTTGTGTGTCGTTTTTTTTTTTTTGAGTATGGTTTTTTTCCCGATTTTTTTTTTCTTTTTCCGGTCTCATTCTCATATTCGTTTTTAGTATGAAACCACAGTTTTTTTTAATCATGCGGCGTCGCTATGAAGCAATATTCCTTATTTTGGAGGAATTATTTTTTGGGTGCAATATAACATACTAATGTGAATGTATATAGTATTTTTGGATGTGTATTTATTATTCTTTTTCGTCTTTCGTCATTTTACTTCTATATATTTTTTACGCCTTTTTTCTTTGGTTTATGGTTTTTCCCCTGTTTTTTTTCTTTTTCCCGGTCTCATTGTCATATTCGTTTTTTTAGTATGAAACCGTGTACTTTTTTTAATCATGCGCGTCGCTATGAAACAATATTCCTTTTTTTTGAGGAATTATTTTTCGGGGTGCAATATAACATACTGATGTGAATGTATATGGTATGTTATTACTAAGTTTTTAGGCCAACCCAAATTTCCTCACTACCCATGAATAATGTGAGAACAAATATCTAGAGGTAGTACACAACAAATTGTCGAAAAAATAGAAGAAATAAAAGTCTTCTGCAACTTCACCTGCTTGCGTCCAGTCTTTTGTCTAACCCTACCCATGTCTTCATATCAACTACTCCGCCAACTGCTCTGCCAACTACATAAAAAAACTTTGTCTTGCTATCCCTTTGTCTTTTGGAAGGTTTGATGTTGTAAAGCTGCAGTCTTTACACGATTTTATGCTGATTTACTGTCGATCCGATGTCAAGCAACGATATTCATCACGATGGCTTGATCTCAGCATTCAAAGCTCTGGATTTGCAGTCGACGATTTGACAAGGTGAATTCTTTCCTTTTGTATATCGTATTTTTATCATTTATTGCTGATTCGAACCTATTCTCTGCCTTGATTTCTTGTTCATTTCCGTTTGTGAAGGTTAGGGTATGAAAGGCTTGACCTTTCCTTCATACGATGCTCATACGAGCTATTAAGACTCTGCTTCAAACCGATACGCAATCAATCTGAATAAAGGTGAATTCTTTCCTTTATTATATCGTATATCTGATATTATTACTGATTTGAACTTTGATCTCTACCCTGATTTTGTGTCAATCTTTTGTTGATTTAGGGTTGACCGTTCGGATACCTAAAGGTTGAATTGGATGGTGTTTCTTTTGTCGCTATGAAGGCTTTTCCTATTGCAATATCTTAGTCTCAACTCTTGCTATGTCATTACTCTTCTTTAACTTATTTGCTTGAAATAAGATAACAATAATTGGAAACTCCCACTGCTGCTGCTTCATCCGTTGTTGATTTTTGCACTCTATGCCATGACCCGGCCTTTAAGTATATTCAGTTTCATTTAGTTTCCATAAAATTTCAATGAAGTGGATGTCTTTTCCTTGGATTTCATTTTTCGTAACTGTAGCTAGCATTTTCAGTGAAGTTTAGGCTTCAAAACTTCTTTGATAGTCATCGATCTCTGTGTAATATTTTGTTTTTATGGTTAATAATCCTTTGTGTGAAATTGAGCAGCAGACGTAGGGAATATTTGAAGTCGATGGTTGCTCAAATGTACAGGACATGACAAATGTACTGGTTTTGTTTCACATGTTTGTGTCTACAGGTTTTTCAGGTGCACTAAAATTGGCATTTGTGGATGATATGGCTGTAGGTAAAGTTTTATTTATTTATTTTATTTTTATGGTCTCAGTTTTCTTACTCACCTTAGCTTCAATTGCTTGTGTATTCTTAGAATTTTCTACTTTGCATTATATTCACAGTTGTATAACACATGAGGTTCATACGCATATATATTATCTCATGCTTGATTTCAATTTTTTTGGTAATACTGTTACTTATTTGGCTATTTTGTTGATCATGCCTATTTATTAATGGGAAACAATACGTTGCTCTCAACCTATCCACGTTAGTAGTTTTGTTGAAAGTTTGGGGTTTGCTAGGCTACCATATGGCCTTTTGATTGGCGCGTAGGATCATGGGACTTCGAGTATAACATATTCTTGAGAAATTGAAACAAAATAAATCTTATTAGTACACTTTCCAAATTGTTGCGTGTGGGAGAGTGTAAAGGTTTGAAACTAAGCGAGCCTCCGTTATCCGTTGGTATGTCTCTCTCACCGGTAGATGAAGAGATAGCTGGAGGTCGGTAATGTGTTCTAACTCGCTTCAATCTCATTCGATGTCATTATAATTACTACCTCTATTGTCCGTTGTATAGAAATATTTCTTATTAATTGTCTTGTGACACGGTTTTGCAGCTTCTAAGTTGTTTTAAATATCTTTGAGTTGTAGAGATCATGAACTGTTGGTTGTAGGTGTTAGAATCCATCTCTGAGCTTGGAATTGTGATTACTTCTTAGCTGCAAATATGGTTTAGAAGCCTGTTTGTATCTTGTTCGTTGTAAAGATTGCACCTTTATGTTAGAAGATTGCACCCTTTAGTACTTGAAAGGATAGTTCGGTGTTGGTTCTTTGGTTCAATTTTGCTACCATGAATAGAAATGCATGTAGAGAGCGTGAAAAATGGTTGCTGAATGGTGATTGAATTGTGTTTAACGATCCTTTATGACCACCGAGTCTATTACGAATTGTAATACAACCAGTCCTTTTGTTCGTATATGCTTGATCAACCATTCATTTTCTGTAGCCTCCGAGTCATTTGTCCAGCTACGAATCATTCTTGTGATCAATGGTGGGCAAACTGGTAGGGATTATCTGAAACTCAGTTCAAAAAAAAAGTTGATCAGAATGACCAGAGGAAGATCGGATGGAGCCCAAAAGAAACGTGTGTTTGTAGCTGTCGGCATTCTAGCTCTCTTCATTATCTTCCTTTACACTTATTTCGGCTCCAAGGACAAGAGCGAGTCTGCTTTGGAGTATGGAAGTAAATCCTTAAAGAAACTCGGGTGGTCTTCACATTTGGCTAGGGATGACGGCAGTGATGTCAGCAAACATGACGATATTAAGCTGGGCTTGGATGATGGAGAAGACGGGATTTTCCCAAAAAGCTTTCCCGTGATTTTCTTATATTAACATATGCGTAGCAATCCTCGTTTTTTGTTCTTCATATGATTGCGGCATGGAACTCTGTATTACAAGCTGTTTAATGTTTAGAGATTGTTTTTCCTTTTATTAATTTTGAAGGTATGCGATGATTGGCATTCCGAGTTGATTCCATGTCTTGATAGAAATCTCATATACCAAATGAGATTAAAGTTGGATCTATCTGTTATGGAACACTACGAGAGGCACTGCCCTTTGCCCGAAAGGCAGTACAATTGTTAGATTCCTCCTCCTCCTGGATACAAGGTTCGGGTTTTGGGTTTTTAGTGGCTTAACATTTTATTTATTTTTGGGAATTAAATACTTATAATGACATGTTTTGTGATATAATCGAAACAGATCCCGATTAAGTGGCCACAAAGTAGAGATAAAGTTTGGAAAGCAGATATACCACATACTCATGCACATGAAAAATCGACTGAAATTGGATGGTTGTCAAAGCGATAAAATTAGTTTTCCGGTGGCGGCACACATTTTCATACTGATGTAGCTAAATACGCCGCTTCAATGTGAGTTTTAATCAACTTCAAGTCTTGATCCTATCTGCGCAATGAATATACACTTACGTTTGGTAGTGTGCCTGTATTTGGTGCGTAGTTGACACAGTCACGTGCGGATACTTAGGATACACCCTCGGGGCAACTTTGTTATTTTTAAAAGTTGCATACGGGATTTTAGATGCTCATTGTTCATATCCATACCGGATACGTGAAATAAATAATCATGTTCAAATTGAGTAGAATACGGTAGATAATGGGCTAAAAAGTCGCCCACACTGATGAAAGACTACCAAGAAGCGAAATTTCGCTACCGCTACCTTTGTTTATGCATTATAATTTACTTGGATTTGCGAGATCTTTGAATTTTTGAGACGCTAATTTGAAGCGATGAGGAGACTACGCATAGTTCTTGATGTCGGGTGTGGAGTTGCACGTTTTGGTACTTATCTTCTCTCATCCGACATCATCGCATTTATGTCATTAGCACCTAACCACGTGCACCAAAATCGAGATGCGATTCGCTTTTAAAGAGGAATACTGCGTATCTTGGTGTTCTTGGGTCGATGAGACTTCCTTACCCGAGCGGATCATTTGAATTTGCCCATTGTTCCCGTTGTAGGATAGGCGGATTTGCGAGAGGGACGGTATCCTTCTTCTCGAGTTAGGCAGGTACTTAGACACTGGGGGCTATTTGACTTCTTATGGCGAGTGCTAATCGCTAAGCTTCTACTTCATTTTGAATAATTGAGTGAGATCATGCCTTTCTTTTGCGCTTTTCATACTTAATCACTATTGTTTAGTTCTTGGATGGTAGTGAATGACTCTGCTTTTTTCCATATAGGATGGTATTAAATTGATTTCATAGTCACGCTTTGTTCTAATTTAGTTACACATTTTGCTAAGAAAAAGAGATTTAATTACATATTATTTTGCTTCATGTTTAATAGTTCCCCATAAGTAAAAACGGTTAGCATGGGCACTCCGTTGATCCATTTTTTGTTGTATTCTGTATTTAATATTTCTACTTATACTTAATATTTTATAGGAGCATCCGGAGTGGGAGGTAAAGAATGGAGTGGTATCTGCACCGTGCAAGGAGATACCTTCACTGCAACTAATCAACCAGGCAATACAAAGAAAATACACTATTAGTACTGCAGTGGGCATTCACCGTGCCTTGCACGGTGTTAGCCACTAGTATATATATATATAGCATAAGAAGAAGAAGAAGACACGGTGTGTACTCCTAGGTTACACTTAGCAATCCTTACGTAACTAGTGTCACCAAACTAGACTAGAGCAAGCTCGCTTTGCGTTTGTATTATAATAATAGTAATAGTAATGCAAAACTACTATAGTATTTCCTAACACATTCTATCCTTAGTTAAAAAGATGTATGTATGTATGTGACAATGTCTACATGATTTGATGTTCTTCTAGCATTTAATGCCTACCAACGTGCGAGGAGTAAATTTAGAGGGTTATATAGAGAGACTAGTAATTGGAGTTTGTTGATTTTTCTTTTTATTTCTTTTTCTTTTTGAGAGAGGGATGTAAAGCTAGATAGAACAAAAACAAAGTGTTTAGAGTGTTCTCAAGAATGATATATCGCTCACAGATTCAGTTCACTATCTTGTCCATCGAAAGAAAAGAAAAAAAATCATAAAAAAATAGAAAGACAAGATTAACTTTCAGTGATGCTTTTGTGAAAGTTCTTCGGTGCCTGAATCACTATGGGTATCTCTTTGGAGGTTTACATATTTTAGGGGTGCCTGTGCTTATGCACGGGTACTGCCCTGGTAGTACTATATTATTATTATTATATTTTGGGGCTGTTTTTATTACATGTCTCATATATGTTGTATGTCACTAATTTTTTTCCCAGTAGTATGTATGTATGTATTATTATTATTATTATGTGTGTGGCTGTTTTAGTTACATCTGTGTTATATTTCGTTAGTTTTTTCACTTTTTCAGTAGCATGTTTATATGCTGGTTGAAGTATTTGTATGACAGAATGTTGTGAATTTCTGTCCAAGTATAATTCATGGTTCTTAAATGGTGAATTCCTGTTTCTTAAATGGTTAAACCCTAACAACGGTAGAGTCTCCAATTCAGCTCCGGTCACGGGATGAGTGAAGAACGTTAATCGAGGATCAAGATATCTTGAGAATCGTTGGGATGCGCTTTATTACGTGAAGAATAATAATTCGTCCTCGTAGAATCGAACATCTAACCTCGGTGAAAGGCTGCATGTACCACACACTCTGCCCTCATTGGGTTATGTCGCTGGACTAGAATTCCTGTTTCTTTATCGAATAGTTGGTGGTATTAAAATTAGGCGGCGGTGTTATAATATGATATTCAAAATTACAGCAACATGTACCGGCCGGAAATTATTCAAATAAGTATTAAAGTAATAGAGATAAAATTAAAAGATAATATGCAAAAGTGTTAATTTACAGGAGAAGGTCGGAGTTGATGGTTCTTAAAAGTTACAGACAGTTGGTCAATCCCTTGAATAAATGATGATGATGATGTGTAAAATGCCAATCCCATGTGGGTTGTTTGTAGATGGAGTTTTGCAGCATTACTAAGTGTACGACTTCTCTAAGCTCTTCATTTTGGTTCTTGTATTGTACTCCAATGTTTGTTTCAAGATTCATGATGATGATATTTTATACTTATAGGAGAGGAGAAATTTGGCTAGACAACCTTTTTTCCAACAAATTCTGGGTTAAACAGCCTCCATCTTTTAAAACACGGTAAAAGACAAACAAGCCCCCATCTCCTTCTTCCTTCCTTCCTCCATTACCACCACATCGTCCACCCGATTCTGTCTATCTTCTTCTTCCTTCCTCCATATTACACCTCCCAACACAACCCCACATAGCCAGATAAACCCATTGTGTTAAATTGAACTTTTCAAATTGATCGAATTAATCTTCAGTGGTTTTTTTCTTCTTGTCGGTAGCAATCTTCAGACTCATTTGAATTAGGGATTTTAATAATTCCTCACGTCACTGAGGTCTCTCCTATTAACTCCAAAGTGAATTCCCAACTATTTTCCTTCCCAAACCAAGAAAAAATCCACACGATTCTCTTTCATCATCTTGCAGCAAATTAGAAAGCTTTAGCAATCTGCGCTTTGTTGTTGTTGTTTGTTCTTCTTTCTTTTTGTTGCTGTTGTGTGGTGTCTTGCAAAATTAGTATAGCTATCATCAAATTTCAAAATCAATACAAGACTTAGTAGGCTCGGAAGACCTACGGGAAGCAAGCGAGCGGTGTAGCGGAAACGAGCCAAGTACCGCAGCGAGTGGAGCAAGCGGTCCCGCTAGTTAACAGCGGGATTTGGTTCAAAATTGAAAATAGTAATTCAATAATAGTATTAATTACTGACGTCGAAATCACAATCACGGAAAAGAAATTGGATTAAATCGTTAATTTATTGCATCTCTTACCATTTCAATTTATTTATTGTATTATATTTTTATCATTATTTTATTCATTACATTATTTTATTTCAATTTCTTTAAAACCAACCCAAAACAAACGCAGCCTAAGTTTTTCTTTTTTAAGAACTCAATTAGCATTATAAACTAATTGAAGAATTATAACATTGACGAGCTATGAACTAGGAATGTTTAGTTGAGGTTTTTTTCATCGCTAATTTTACTTATAATTAAACTGCATTCATGTTTTTTAAGAAAAAAAAAATGCATTCACTCCTTACGGATCAAGGTACTGCTAATGAGATATGGCAGTCCCTTTGAACCACCTAAAACCACAAATTCCTAAACCTGGAAAACATTTGCTATGCAGCTAGCATCCTTAAGCAAGAGTTTGCCACTGAGGATGGCAACATCCGGACATAAACTTCCAGCTACAAGTATTCTGTTGCAACAGCCTATAAAGCTCTTATTTTGACTACTAGCACTCCTTCTGAGGAGCCGTGGAAGGTGAAATGAAAATTGCAGGGACCCACTCGTCTGAATTTTCTCCTCTGGCAGGCAACACATAATGCATTACCCACTATGGAATTCCTCTATAACAGGCATGTGTGCTCTTCCTCTGACTGCCCCCAATGCCAGCAAGCTGCTGAAACGAATGTACATGTTTAAGAGATTGTTCTACTGCACAACACATCTGGAAATCTCTAGTCCCACACGAGCTATGGACGCAGTTTTTCTCTCCAGATAATATCAAAGACTGGATCGCAGACAATGTACAGAAGCAAAGAGACAACAAGGATCGGCCTTACCTCTTTCGTGAAACGGTATATAGTTTATGGTATTGAAGAAATCAACTTCACCATGGCAATGATGTTGAGATGCCCCCAATGCATGTTTTGATATCCAAGATTGTTAGTAGAGTGTGTAATCTGCGTCTAGCTTGGTGTGATTATTGTTAATCCTGGATGAACTAGTCTTATCCATGTCTATAATTTTTAAGGGATGATCCCACGATTGATCGAATAAAATGGCTCGTTTCTAAAAAAATGCATTCATGCAATCGAAGTGCTTGTCGACATGATTAGGGTACCTAGTCCATGGATAACTACATGATTTTTTTCAAGAGACTGCTAATATATTCTGGATATTTATTTCCGTATTGTTAATGTATCTCCTTGACGACATAATTATCAAAATTTCTTGTTTTTTTTCCTATTAGATAAGCAAAAGACATGTCAAATGAAACCAAAGAAATAAAATGCACAGTTGATGGTTAAATATTACTACGGCATAAACAACGAAATTGATAACTTTTTAAAAGAGATAGTTTTTGAAAAAACTTAAAGTTTTCATTGATAGAGTGGGGATATAAATACATTTAGTAGAAAGCTAAACACTAAGTCACTTCCTATAAAAGAGGAAAAATGAGATCATGACTTCAAACCAACAATAACTACTTTAGTAATAGGAAAACATGTGAAAATGGGAAATAACTTGAGTGACATATAGGTAATAGAAAACTTAATTAACATAATACTTCCAACATTCCTTCCCTTAATCTGAGCTGTCGGTTCAAATTACTTCACACATTCCCAACTTGTCTCTGAGCTTCAAAAACTTATCCAACTTCAGTCATTTAGTGATAATATTAGCTAGTTGATCTTCACATCTGCAATGTAGAAGTTCAATGATCCCTTCTTCGTGTAGATCTCTTAGAAAGTGATATTTCACATCTATGTGGTTGCTTCTGTTGTGCAGTATTGGATTATTGGATAACTTAATAGTGGAACAGTTATCACAATATAAGATGTTTCCGCCTCTTTGAGTTTCCCCCATAACTTCTAGCATTCTTCTTAACCAGATCAGCTGACATAAGCAATGTGCTACAAACTCTGCTTCTGTTGTGAATAGGGTGACAATTGGTTGTTTCTTTGAGGACTAGCTGATAGCACTTGTTCCAAACATAAATACAAAACCAGAAGTACTCTTCTTGTCATCAATATCTCTTACATAACGATCGCCTAAAAACCCGCTTCATCGAACCTTCCTCGCTTAAACCATACGTGATGCCAAGATTGATGGTTCTATTTAGGTATCTTGGTATCATTTTTACATAGTTTAGGTGATTCACTGATGGTGACTCCATGCATCTGCTTGCCACACGTACAACATACATGATGTCAGGTCTTGTTGCTGTCAAGTAAATAAGACACCCTATCATCTGTTTGTATAGGGTGGGATTCAGCTTACCATCTGTTCCTTCCTTGCTGAGTTTCAGACTAGCTTCACATGGTGTGAGTGCTAGGTTGTTGTCGTTCATTCCAAATCTGCTAAGAATATCAAATATATACTTTTTTTGAGAAACAAATATGCCTGACTTAGTATGCTTCACCTCAATGCTTAAGAAGTATTGCATCAGTCCCATGTCTGTCATGCTGAATTTGGTCTTCATTGCCTCTTTAAACTCAGTTTTCATGCTGAATTCACTGATGGTAAAGATAAGATGAT
This sequence comes from Gentiana macrophylla, assembly GCA_026214975.1. Taxonomy (NCBI): domain Eukaryota; kingdom Viridiplantae; phylum Streptophyta; class Magnoliopsida; order Gentianales; family Gentianaceae; genus Gentiana; species Gentiana macrophylla. The sequence goes on from CM047806.1 coordinate 142,805,739, forward strand.
CCACATACAGATAAGCAATCAGAATCCTTCTGTGGAAATATTATGGTTAATATTACATTGAACACGTTACATTGTAACATGTTACTTATGTATCAAAGAGACATATTAATTATATTAAATAAACAATTAATATGCCCTAAAAGTCATAAAGTAACTATCTTTTGTCCTATTATGTAATAGCTTATACATAGCCGACTCTAGCATTTATTCTAGCCGGCTCTAGTTACTTTTACTTTACTAGCTAGGATCCTCTCTTGTATCTATTTATACTCATTCTTTCAACATGAATAAAGAAGTTGAAGTTTACTCTAGTGTTTATCACTTTCTCAAACTCTCTTCATGGTATCAGAGACTTAAACTCCTCGAATCATTTGCAAATTCTCGTGACCTCTTTGAATCAAGAATGTCTTCATTATCCTGAAGCTTCATCACCTCAGTTGAGTCCCAGTGCCTCAGCAGACCAGGGTCACCGAAACCACTCTTTACAAATCACAGACTTGATGGCAACAACTACTGCTTTGTGGTCAAGATCTATGAAAATGTATATCTCGAGCCGAGCAAGATGGGATATTTATGCAGTTCCAAACTGCCCTCACTTTAAATCGACCCCAAGTTTGAAGCATGGGATACAGAAAATAACCAAGTCATGACCATCCTCACGAGGTCAATGACAAAAGAGATCGATGAGAACTTCATGATGTATGATCTCGCAAAGGAAATCGGGACAATGCGGACCTTTACTCAAAAAGGACAATACATCCGAGGTCTATGATCTTGAAGCTCAAATCCAAAATTGCAGGCAAGGGGATATCTCAGAACTCAATACTTCAACCAACTATCTAGGCATAGCAACACTAGATATGTTGGAAACTCACCCTGGAATGATGTTAAGGATGTCGCCCTTTATAAGGACATTATTGACAAAAAGAGAGTATTCAAATTTCTTCTTGGATGAATCCTACTCTTGATGATGTTAGAGGAAGAATCCTTGCCACAAAACCTCTCCCCAATCTCAAATCCATGTTTGCTTTGAGGTCAAACATGAGGAAAGTAGGAGGAAAGTGATGTTCTTTGAACTCCCTGCCGACAACCCATTTGAAAGTGTTACCTCCGACTGACCGTCGGGAAGCCTCGCCGAGGAATCTTGAGACATCCAGGAAGCCTCACCGATAGAAGCTGGAAAGTTGTTCGTGAGCCTTGCAAATGCACAAATCACACCAAGGACACTGCTTTGGAAGCAACATGGCAAGCCTAACTCCTCCAGGGCCTACCAGAGGAAAGTCGTAAGGCATGTCAATGAAGAGGAGAATGATAACAAGTGAATGCTCGGTTTCTTTGCATTCAAAGCTTTCCTCACCCAACAAAAAGAAGGTAGTCCTCTACCGACATAGCTACTCAAAGCAAGTGCGGTAAATTCTACTCTTCTATTAGTAATGAAACATGGATTGTTGATTAGGGCCTCCTCCCATATGACCGGCAATAAAACCTCATAACTCAACTTATGCCATGTCATCAAATTCACAAAGTTAAGGCTATTGATGGATCTATCTCGGTGTTGAAAAGGTTTTGGAAGCTATTAAACTCACTAATAAGATATGCCTAAAGGATGTCCTATCATTTCCAAACTTAGATCGCAATCTCATATCCGTCAATTAGACTAGAAAAAGATTTGAATTGGATTGTTGTTTTTAATAAGAATCAGTGCACTTTCCGGGACCCTTCTTCACAGAAGTGATTGGGAGGCTAAACCCTCGCTCAGATTGTATGTGGTCAACCTCGCCAAGAAGGCAAGAGATCAAGATCGAATCGCCAAGCACTGCACTTCAACCTTAGACAATATCATGTTATGGCATTATAGACTAGGACATCCAAGTTTTGGTTATTTGAAGTCTGTAATTCTGAATTATTTAAAGGATGTAATGTCAATGATCTTCAATGTGATATTTGCCAATTTGCCAAACTTACCAAATCAGTATATACCAAAGCGCCTTATGTGCCATCCACACTTTCACTTTAATTCATAGTGATGTATGGGGACCTTCAAGAGTAAAAAGTATAACAGGGAAAAAGGTGGTTTGTCACTTTCATTGATGATCATACTAGGAACACATGGTTGTTTTTAATGAAGGATAAATCGATGTTGGAACAATTTTTCGTGAATTTTACAACATGATCTCTACTCAATTTGACACTAAGATCAAGATCTTAAAGGCGATAATGCACTTGAGTACTATGAGTCTAACCTCGTAATTTCTTGATGAATAAAGGGATTGTCCATATCGTGAGTTGTGTAGAAACACCTCAACAAAATGGGGTTCTTGAGAGAGAAAGAAACAGACACACTGTTGGAGATGGCTAGATCAATCATGTTCACCACACATGTTCCAAAGTATATGTGGGGTGAAGCTATAATCTTGCCACTTACTTAATCAACAGACTTCCCACAGCAGAGTGTTAGGCTTCAAAACTCCTATCCAAACCCTCACGACACACACTCTGCGCCTCATCTTATTTCCCAATTACCTCCAAAAATCTTTGGTTGCACTTTGTATTTGTTTATATCCATGCCCAACATGAAGCAAACTTGATCCCAAAGCTCACAAGTGCATTTTCCTAGGATATGCAAAGGGGAGGAAAGGTTACAAGTGTTATTCTCCTTACGAAAAGAGATTTTACAATTCTATGGATGTAAAATTCTTTGAAAGAACTCCTACTACAAACAAGTCCATCGAGGCGATCACCGATGGAAACTCGATTGAAATTGACCTAAATCCGTTCCTCGGCAAACTCTTAACCTCAAAGAACTCCATCGATTCTCGGCAGATCGAACCACCCTATCGACTCTCGGTAGCCTCATCGATCCTCGGCAACCCATCGAACCAGAGCTTCATCGACCCAGAGCCTCATCGATACTCAAAGAACCCATCGACTCTCAAAGAAACTGCGACATTGATGATAGACTATTGCTATTAGGAAGGGAAAGAGATCTTGCACTCATCGATCATTCTATTCATAATTATTTATCTTATGATCGGTTATCACTGTTTTGCCATGTTTACACAGGACTTGGGTACTCACTCTATTCCTAAGAATATCTGAGAAGCTCTCCAAAATGATAAGTGGAAGGCATTTGTCACAAAGCCGAAATGATCGCTCTCCTTGATAACCATACACAGGACCTCACCACTCTCCCACATGGAAAGAAGGCACATCGACTACAAAGTGGTACATTTCACTATCAAGTACAATCTTGATGGTACTATTGACAAATACAAAGCTAGATCGGGTTGCAAGGGATTCACTCAAACATATGGACTTGACTACAAAGAGACCTTTGCACCTGTGGGCAAAGTTAAACACTATCGAGTCTTGATCTCACTTGTTGTCCAACTTGATCGGCCTCTCCACCAATTGGATATCAAGAATGCTTTCCTAAATGGTGACCTTCATTGAGGAAGTCTATATGAATGTACCTCTGGTTTTACCAATCCTCACACTCAAGGAAAGGTTTGTAAATTGAGGAAATCTCTATATGGCCTAAAGCAATCCCCAAGAGCTGGTTTGGGAAACTCACTCTTGTGGTTAAAGCTGCTTTGATATATCATCAATGCAACTCGAGATCACACCATGTTTATCAAGACCACTAGCCGTAAAAGATCTATTCTTATTGTATATGTGGATGATATCATCCTCTCCTTTGGTGACGACTCTCTCGAGATCCGAATTTGAAGACTCTCATCGCAAAGGTTTTTCAAGTCAAGGATTTGGGCTATCTTAAATACTTCTTTGGTATGGAAATTGCAAGAAACAACCAGGGTATCTCTATCTCTCAAAGGAAATATGTGGCTTTGGACTCTTGAAGAAGCTGGTATCTTTGGGATGCAAACCTGTTGTATCCCCAGTAGACCCCAATAATACCCTGCTGCATGTTAACATTGCTGTCAGAAAGGATCAATATCAAAGACTTGTAGGGAAACTCATTTATCTGTCCCATACAAGACCTGATATTGCATATGGAGTCAGTTTGGTTAGCCAGTTCATGCATTGCCCTAATGATCAACATTGGGATGCTGTGAATAGGATACTGAGGTACCTGAAGTCCACTCCTGGCCAAGGCTTACATTTCATCAAATCTGTGAGAGATCTATCAAGGGTTTACATCTTGATTCGATTTTGGTGTTGTCTGCATGATGGAAGATCTACTACATGCTCATCGTTTTATGTATGGGAAATCTTGTCACCTGGAAGAGCAAGAAACAAACTCATTGTCTCTAGAAGCGATCTTGTCGAACTCAAGGCACTAGTTTTGGGTATCGTGAAGCTCATGGATAAAAAAGGGTCCTGCCCGAACTTTAATGACCCTTCTTCAAAGAACCTATCACACTCTGCTGTGACAATAATTCAGCCTTATGCATGGCAGAGGATCCAGTTCATCATGATAAAACCAAACATGTTGATATTGACAGACATTTCCTTAAAGAGAAGATCAATGCCAAGATCATTCAACTTCAGTATTGATGTGATTCGGGTTGGAATCAGATCCGATGTTTTGCCCAGGAAGTAACTAAGGGGAACAATGACGAGCTAATGATCCTAGACCTAGTAATCCAACTAAAGCGTAGGCAGAGAACGCCCAACAATCGCTCACAGTGCTGGTAAATTCTCAAAGGGTTGAATCCTCTACTGATGATGCCAAGAATGGTACATCAATGTTATCGAACGGAAGGACATCATTTCTCGGTGTACAGTGGTGGCTCTCCGGCCAAATGGAGGTGTTTGGGGTGGTTGTGAGGTGAGCCGTGGAGGCCGCCTCACGTGCCACAGAGAGAGGATCAAGCCACGCGTAGTTCTCGGTATTGGAAGAGTTGGCTTATTTAGTGTGGAGCCAAGTGTTGTATTAGGTATCTTGAGAGTTAGTTATGGTGGAGGAGACCTCCCTATTTATAGGTATGAGCCCATTTAGGGCTTAGTGTGTATTTACGGTTAAGGCCAAACGAGTAGGATAAGTCGCGTGGCTAAGATAATGGGCTCGGATACGAGGCTTAGCGGATGATCGAGGCCTCGAGCCGAGGTAGATTTAATCGAGGTTGAGAGGCCGAGCCCGGTGATCTTCATGATAGATAAGCTCGCCCGAAATAGGCGAGGTCACCGATAAACTTCGTTGGGCGGGCCTCGCAGTGCAGGGGTCCTTGGCCGATACATGTCGCGGAGGGCTCGATAATCACTAGTTTAATCGATGGCGAGGCGGTGACATACTTGACCGGACGTTGGATCGATCTCATTTGGGAAGATAAAATATTATAATAGGAGCGGGGCAATTTACGGTGTATCAAAGGCCCCTGCTCGTGCCTTGAGCGATTCTCTCGAGCGAAAGGATAGAGCAAATAAATCTGGATTATATGCAAGGAAATTGTCTCGCGAGTTGGTGTCGCGGCGCGTCGTCTTTCCTCTTTGCCTTCTTTGTAGAAGAGTAGGCCATATAATAATATAATGCATTGACTTTCGCATGTAAAGGCCCCCGTGCAAATGCAATGTCGACTGAAGTCGGGTTTGCAAGAAGTGCCCACTGATTGGCGAGTTCCACAATAATAATGCCGAGATAGATCGGACTTATAAGAGAAGGCTCGCCGAATGGCGAGTTCCAAAATAATGATGCCGAGATAGATCGGACTTATAAGAGAAGGCTCGCCGAATGGCGAGTTCCAAAATAATAATGCCGAGATAGATCGGGCTTATAAGAGAAGGCTCGCCGAATGGCGAGTTCCAAAATAATGATGCCGAGATAGATCGGACTTATAAGAGATGTTCGCCGAATGGCGAACTCCGAGATAATCATGCCGAGATAGATCGGGCTTATAAGAGAAGGCTCGCCGAATGGCGAGTTCCAAAATAATAATGCCGAGATAGACCGGGCTTATAAGAGAAGGCTCGCCGAATGGCGAGTTCCAAAATAATGATGCCGAGATAGATCGGACTTATAAGAGAAGGCTCGCCGAATGGCGAGTTCCAAAATAATGATGCCGAGATAGATCGGACTTATAAGAGATGTTCGCCGAATGGCGAACTCCGAAATAATAATGCCGAGATAGATCGGGCTTATAAGAGAAGGCTCGCCGAAAGGCGAGTTCCCAAATAATGATGCCGAGATAGATCGGACTTATAAGAGATGTTCGCCGAATGGCGAACTCCGAAATAATGATGCCGAGATAGATCGGGCTTATAGAAGAAGGCTCGCCGAATGGCGAAGTTCCAAAATAATGATGCCGAGATAGATCGGACTTATAAGAGAAGGCTCGCGAATGGCGAGTTCCAAAATAATGATGCCGAGATAGATCGGACTTATAAGAGAAGGCTCGCGAATGGCGAAGTTCCAAAATAATGATGCCGAGATAGATCGGACTTATAAGAGAAGGCTCGCCGAATGGCGAGTTCCAAAATAATGATGCCGAGATAGATCGGACTTATAAGAGATGTTCGCCGAATGGCGAACTCCGAAATAATAATGCCGAGATAGATCGGGCTTATAAGAGAAGGCTCGCCGAAAGGCGAGTTCCAAAATAATAATGCCGAGATAGATCGGACTTATAAGAGAAGGCTCGCCGAATGGCGAGTTCCAAAATAATGATGCCGAGATAGATGGGACTTATAAGAGAAGGCTCGCCGAATGGCGAGTTCCAAAATAATGATGCCGAGATAGATCGGACTTATAAGATGTTCGCCGAATGGCGAACTCCGAAATAATAATGCCGAGATAGATCGGGCTTATAAGAGAAGGCTCGCCGAAAGGCGAGTTCCAAAATAATAATGAGATCGGGCTTATAAGAGAAGGCTCGCCGAAAGGCGAGTTCCAAAATAATAATGCCGAGATAGATCGGGCTTATAAGAGAAGGCTCGCCGAAAGGCGAGTTCCAAAATAATGATGCCGAGATAGATCGGACTTATAAGAGATGTTCGCCGAATGGCGAACTCCGAAATAATAATTCCGAGATAGATCGGGCTTATAAGAGAAGGCTCGCCGAAAGGCGAGTTCCAAAATAATAATGCCGTGATAGATCGGGCTTATAAGAGAAGGCTCGCCGAATGGCGAGTTCCGAAATAATGATGCCGAGATAGATCGGACTTATAAGAGATGTTCGCCGAATGGCGAACTCCGAAATAATAATGCCGAGATAGATCGGGCTTATAGAGAAGGCTCGCCGAATGGCGAGTTCCAAAATAATGATGCCGAGATAGATCGGACTTATAAGAAGGCTCGCCGAATGGCGAAGTTCCAAAATAATGATGCCGAGATAGATCGGACTTATAAGAGATGTTCGCCGAATGGCGAACTCCGAAATAATGATGCCGAGATAGATCGGGCTTATAAGAGAAGGCTCGCCGAATGGCGAGTTCCAAAATAATGATGCCGAGATAGATCGGGCTTATAAGAGAAGGCTCGCCGAATGGCGAGTTCCAAAATAATGATGCCGAGATAGATCGGACTTATAAGAGAAGGCTCACCGAATGGCGAGTTCCAAAATAATGATGCCGAGATAGATCGGACTTATAAGAGATGTTCGCCGAATGGCTTAACTCCGAAATAATAATGCCGAGATAGATCGGGCTTATAGAGAAGGCTCGCCAAAGGCGAGTTCCAAAATAATAATGCCGAGATAGATCGGACTTATAAGAGAAGGCTCGCCGAATGGCGAGTTCCAAAATAATGATGCCGAGATAGATCGGACTTATAAGAGAAGGTTCGCCGAATGGCGAGTTCCAAAATAATGATGCCGAGATAGATCGGACTTATAAGAGATGTTCGCCGAATGGCTAACTCCAAATAATAATGCCGAGATAGATCAGGCTTATAAGAGAAGGCTCGCCAAAAAGGCGAGTTCCAAAATAATAATGCCGAGATAGATCGGGCTTATAAGAAGGCTCGCCAAAGGCGAAGTTCAAAATAATGATGCCTAGATAGATCGGACTTATAAGAGATGTTCGCGAATGGCGAACTCCGAAATAATAATGCCGAGATAGATCGGGCTTATAAGAGAAGGCTCGCCGAATGGCGAAGTTCCAAAATAATAATGCCGAGATAGATCGGGCATATAGAAGAAGGCTCGCCCGAATGGCGAGTTCGAAATAATGATGCCGAGATAGATCGGACTTATAGAGAGATGTTCGCGAATGGCGAACTCCGAAATAATAATGCCGAGATAGATCGGGCTTATAGAGAAGGCTCGCCGCGGCGAGTTCCAAAATAATAATGCCGAGATAGATCGGGCTTATAAGAAGGCTCGCCGAATGGCGAGTTCGAAATAATGATGCCGAGATAGATCGGACTTATAAGAGATGTTCGCGAATGGCGAACTCCGAAATAATAATGCCGAGATAGATCGGGCTTATAGAGAGGCTCGCCCGAATGGCGAAGTTCCAAAATAATAATGCCGAGATAGATCGGACTTATAAGAGATGTTCGCCGAATGGCGAACTCCGAAATAATAATGCCGAGATAGATCGGGATTATAAGAGAAGGCTCGCCGAATGGCGAGTTCCGAAATAATGATGCCGAGATAGATCGGGCTTATAAGAGATGTGCTATAAGGAGCCGTTCTCGATATACGCTAGTAGCAAGCGGTTTGAAATGCACAGTATAGAACGTCAGATATGCCGCAAAGGCTGTTCTGATCGCACTGCGGCTTGAGAGCTTGCGATGTGAATCGTCCGTGCTCGTTGGTCTGACCGAAGTCGACATGTTGAGGTGCACTGATAGCGGCCCGGATATGCGCGAGAGCTGTTTACGGTCGGCTGCGGCTGCGCTTGAGAGCTTGCGATGTGAATCGTCCGTGCTCGTTGGTCGACCGAGGTCGACATGTTGAGTGCACTGACATAAGCGCCCCGAGATATGCCGCGAGAGCTGTTTTCCGTCATTTGCGACTTGAGATCGCGATGTCGAGGACACGGCTTTCTTTGCTATGATGAGGGCTTCTTCCTTGTTGTGTTGCGAAGAGCCATCTTCATCCGATTGTGAGATGAGAACTTAGGAGTCGCTCGCGAGACCAAGCCGTGAGTTGATACGCGCGATCCGCCAGGAGGTCTTCGTCAAACCCTTGGCTGAGAAGAAGCTAAGCGCGGTGAGGTGGTGCGCCGTACATCAAAGCAGCTGACGGACCTTTTCTATGCTATCAATCCTTACCGGCAGTGTACCGGGTCAAATTGTAGTGATAGAGTGATGAGTCAGTGTCGATCCTCGGGGAAAACTTGGTAATTCACCGTGTGATTAAACACCAAGAAAGCTGTTATTATCTCAATCTAAGTCTTAATTTTATCATCCAACCAAACTCTACAAACTAACAAAGCATAAACTAAAGCAGATATATATAAGTATATAAATATATATATAGATATATAGCAATACATATATATATATATATATATATATATAAGTATATATAGGTACCAAAACAATATCTAAGGGAGGAGATAGATATTATAATTATAGACTAGCCAAGAATATGTTATTGAATCCTTATATCTTTTAGTGGAATTGGATGTGCTCGATCTTTATTTTAAGTTAAATCAATTATACAAAGCGGTGCACTCTAAGCTAAACAATTCATTCTCACACGAGCATCACGAAATTGTCATATGTCCAATCATTTGTCCAAGGTCATCCTCAAGCATGGGTCACTTCCGTTTTGTCATTCGGCCAATTTTAAGGTATGTCAATTAAACAAATGAATTAAACGTAATAATCTCTCGAGTACATCTTTCAATAAGAGTTTGTTTCTCCCGAAACAAATCTACCCCCGGTTTAGGAAATCGGATTCCGTTGTCACGTTTTCACTCGGCCAATTTTACCCTCCGGTCTTTCTATTAACGAGTTCACAACCTAACTACTGGCGTCAATTCATAATTAGATTATGAATTCTTTCATATCAAGTAGCTAATTCAATACGAATATAGAAAGAGATTCATTATAACCGATTTTTATCCAATTTTAGTATAGTCATCATCCATTTCCCTAAAAAGATAATACTAATCCAATTTCATATCTTGGCTAGATACTAAGTTAGCCTAATATCATTATAAGTAATATATAGATACTACAAATACTACATAAACATAAATACATTAGAAAAGTTGCAGGTTACAATCGAAGCATTGAGTTGTATCCTCCGGAAATAGCAACTCCTTGACATCAATGAGCCTTGATACATCCTCTAAGCATTATAACGATACTTTATACTACTGAGCATTATTCCGGCAGAGTGCCGTTCTGACTTTTATTTAACTAAAAACAACAAAAGCGAAACTATAAATAGATATAGAGAGAGATATATGCCTTGGTACATCTCAAAATGGTTGCATTTGAGGGTATTTATAGAGTGTACCACAAGGCCGGCGCGTGCGGACCACCACCGCGCGTGCGGCTACGATATATATTCCCTTGTCGAGATTTGTGGGCCCGATTTGAGAGATTTTTACGCAATATTCGGCCTTCTCCGGTAGCGTGCGGACATACAACATATATCGATGTTTGTAAAAACCTATCTCGATTTGTAGACCTCAGTTGACATGATTTGATATTCGTTGGAAAGCTCTTTTGAAGGCCTACAACTTTCGTCAAGGACTTTTCTCTGAAAATGCCTCTAAGTTAGATCAAATGTCCGTTGAAGATGAGATTCTGGTAGAAACATTAAAGGCAGTTGATCTGTTCAAAGTTGTTAGATTTTGGCATAATCTTTTATCCCACAAAACTCATGATTTATACTTCAAAGTATGTCATATTTTGGGATTTGGTAAACATCGATCTGCAACAAACTCAACGAAACACCAAGCGTAAATCGACAAAAAACTATCATTTTTATCGTTTTATAACTTATGCATCTAATTATAACTACTATGATTTTTATAAGTTTTTAATGCATTTATATGAAATTATACTAAAATATCATAAATATAATAATAAAAAGTCTTATAATTTGATCATATATTTTTCATACATCACAACTCCCCACTTAGCTTTTGATCGTCCTCGAGCAAAATAGCGATAATATAATCTTTCTAGAATAAATTCCTAACTTAGTAACGTATCTTTGTCAACATTATAATTATATTAATTTCATCTATCTAAGATATTTAAGAAGATAAAAAGTGTATATAATTTAATAAACTAGTTATAAAATATTATTTAAATGAAATTTTTCTGAATCACTTTATAAGTATAAATAAAATATTTAGAACAACTTTTTAATCTCCACTTTGTATGATTTATCGAATCAATGACTAAGTCAAGTAGTTGGCAAATTGGCTTGTAACGTTCGAGCTCGGGGTAGTTGGCTAATCGAAAAGGATAACAAAGGAAATCAAAAGAAAATAGAAGCAAGTCAAATGCGTACTTACACCTTCATCTTACGATCAAAAATTTCTCAATCATTAACACTCACGATACTTTACATTTTCAATTTTTAACTTTAATAACTTCCAAAATATGGTTATTATTATTATTTTTTTTTTTTTTTTTTTTTTTACATAACATAAATAAGAACTTAAGAACATAGGCATTGCTTTATCAAGATTGATCGGAGTACTACTCTTTCGATCGAAAATCACGAATCGGTTTCCTTAAACTCGTGATAATTCTTGATAGTTTTGATTCGACTTTTTCTTTTCATCGATTTATAGCATATACCTTCATTCCCAGTTCGCAATAGGACATTTCGTGATAATACCCACAATTTGGACTACTATCATCAGCAACTTTATCGATATTTTATTTTTGGGTTGTCGATCAAAAAAGCAAAGAAAGATACTATAATACTCTGTTCTTTTTTTTTTTTTTTTTTTTTTTTTTTTACTATAATAACCATATTTGATAATAAACTGCCTTCCGAATAACATTCATTTCAATCTCAGCATATACCAAATTTCGATGTCATCACCGCTATCCATAAATACATACCAAACTTGCGGGATTTTCAAAGAAATGTAGACCATTATTAAGTTAGGGTTGTAATTTCTAGTTAATAATAATGGCTATTTCGAGTGAGTCTTGATCATTTCTCTGGTGAGGTGGGGACAAAAATTGGAAATTATGTTCAGGTAGGCTTATTTGGCTCTGGTTTATCAAAGTTATGCCAAAAATCTCATCATTCCTAATCCGATTCCAATTTCATACTTTGTTTTGAAAAGAAAATTATTCTAAAATTTCATTATAATTATAAGTAACTTTTGTCTAATTTCATAAAAAAATATTTCATAATATTTATCAAGATATATATACTTAAAATCTTATTAAAAATCTAAAATAGACATAATTAATATAAGAATAATATATCAAGATTACTTTACTTAATTAAAAATTTATTCTATCCAAATATATCATTTTTATCAAATAATTATATATTATTGCTTATTAAACTAAGTGTATAAGTATATGATGTATTAAATTCAATTTATTTACTAACCAATCTCTACTCCCCACTTATGAATTGGCATCGTCCGATGTCTAATGAGTAGTAAAAATTTGGATTTAGAAAATAAAATGAATTCTATCATGGTTAGATTATTTTAGGTGTCAAATAGACGCAGCGTTTATATAATATAAAAAAAACATTTAAAAACATAAATTAAAAACATGCAAATATATTACAATACACAACTTAAAACTACTAGGAATGTTAAACTAGAAAACCGTAAATTAAGTTAAACTAATTTCTTAAACTAAGTTATTTTAATTTATTGTAACTTAACGTACCGTACTACTCTTATTATTTTTTATTCCTTCCTGACTACCAACACAGTTATCTAATTTTCACCACTTGACGATCCTCCCGGAATATCGATTGGTAAAAGCCAATACGAGGAATACGAGGTGGAAAATATTCATCGTCGCTCTTTCCGGAACCTTGCCAAGCGAACACATAACCTAGAAATCAACCATCCAAATGGTAAAGGATGATAATTCGGTCTTCTCCCGAGCATAAAACTCACGGTGATTTACGAATCGGCACCCCAATCTATAATGACTCAGGTAGTAATCGCATATAGAAGCATCAATTCATCATCACTAACTTCGAAAGAAATTAACAGTTGGATAAACACGTGAATTGATGAATCGTTTCCACGTTCTAAGATGGGGAAGTAAAGCGATCGTAGAGACATTTTGATCAATATCATAATTGTAGAACAAGAGTGGACAAGCTTCCGAATATTTTGTAATAAAACCGTTAAGCGGTATCCAATCTCCATTGGTACTCAAAATGACCTGGATGAAGTTTGGGTGGTGGAATTAAGAAAATTTGATTTATGTTGGTAGAGGTGAAAGGAACAACAACTCTCTCTCAATAGCAATTGTGTTAACGAAAGTATGATTAGCTTCGACATAGAATTCGATCCGAAGTCCAAATGAACCCAATCCCTGCATCACATCCGCCCACGTAAGTCACTCCTCCCATGCCCGAGGATGTCCCTGGTGTACTGTAAACATACCACCGTCACATGGATGACGGCATATAGTCTCGATAAATAACGGATGGCGGAATCGGCGGAATCCAATTTGGGCATAGTATACGGGGTAAGGACATTTTAAACGACTATAGGGGTGTCTAGCGGATATCTCGGCAAATCTAGGATCAAACTCACTCATAGCATCTCGAAATCCTCTCGACCAACTCTAATGTCCTCGGCCCAATGTCTATTACGCTCATGAGGCTAAAGCTATATTAGCATCAGTTCTAGCTCGAGCTTGAACTAAATCTTTGAAACATAGCCTCAACTTGACTCTGCTGTGTGGGTGATGTGGTATCTCACAGGTGGTCTAGGTACTTGAGTGTGAATAGGAGGTGGAGGTTGTGGTTGTTCTTGCTTGGCGATTAGGATTATTGTAATTTATTACTCCAGTAGGTAAGGCTTTGAGTTTAAGACCAATGGGAGGAATGTGGGAGACACAGTTCTATCCGAGGGTAAGGCAGGGACTTCGCAAGCTCACACAAGGCGAAATGAGACTAGGAAGCAGGAGGCGTCCCCCGATAACGAGTCCTTGCAAATTCACATGCCTTAGAAAAGATCAATTTCCCAGATTTATAGGAATATCATTAACCATGGCCCAAGCAATAACTACTTCCTCTCGACCAAATGCACAAACATGTGTGGAAGGACATACATTATGGCCTAAGAACTGTTTTATTGCCCGTATGTCCCTAATACAATTCCCATAAGCAAACCTATTTTCTATCCATTCATTGAGTGGGGTCAAAGGCTTGCTGGGCTTCATAAGCTTTGGTTTGTAGGGCCATAGGATGTTCTAAACCCCACACATTATGATAATCCTCCTCTTCTGGTATATCATTTAAGCCATAGAATACATTAATCATAGCAGGGTAAAAAGTAACATTAACACTTCTTAGAGGGATATAGGTCATCTCCTCAACCGTATCAGCATCATAAGAAGATAATACTGAATAAAACTCGATACCATAGAAGCGTTAATCTTATCTTTCCTATCCATAGCTACATCCAACCATCCTCTATCCTTGAAAATTTCTTTCACTTCTTTCCCAATCTTGAAAAATCAATCCTCGTTCTAACCAAACCTTACCTTTACTAAAGTACTCATCATGTGCCCGCTTAGCTTCACGCACTAGCGGTTTTCTCAAAGGTTAAACTTTTCTCCTTTTTGGTTAAAGGTCTAGTTTGAACTACGGTACTACGATTGGTACTTGAGTCTTTTTCCTCTTAGGATTACTTCTAGATGATGAGGCCATCTACGATAGTGGTATGACAAAACAACAACACAAACAAACAACACCAACAACAAGAACAAACAATTACTTAGGCTATAAAATCAAAATAAATTCAAAATAAATTCAGAAAATTAACTAAAATTTGAAATATTTGAAATATATATATAATTATTACCTTAAGAAGCTAGAATGAAAAGCTTAGGTGCGGAATTAATGGGGTCGCTTGAATGAGAGAAAAGAGAGCCTTGAGCTTGCCAAGCTTCAACTTTTTCCAATGGGTATCTTCTCTTTATGATTAAGTTGAAGAGAAGAAGAGATTAACACTTATGTGATGTTTGAGTGAAGAAAATTGATGGAAAAGTGTTGATTTTTGAGGAGAAGAGAGGAGAAGTCGGGTGTTCTTCAATTCGAATTGAGGGTATGAGAAATGAGGAAAGGCGCATTTTTAGGTTTAAGTGTGTACACACCGGGTAGCGTGCGGTAGTGTACGGCGTGCGCGTGCGGTCACATGGCCCCAAAAGCGGAATTTTTGTCATTTTTGTGTAATAAGCTCTAATTATATCACATAAAAATCATTTGATGTTAATCTTATGATTTATGTCATATAATCTAAGTTTATCGATTTTTCTATATAAAACTTGATAAAATATAAAAACTAATAAAATATTGAAATCACATATTTTTATATAATATACCTACTTTACATGACAAAATAGGTTTATTATAAATTTTTCATAAAAATATTTTTCTTTTAAGTTTAGAAAAATAACTTTAAAAATCTGAAATTTAATTAAAATTTGAAAAATTAAAAAACACACCTTGAAATTCTTAGGATTTTTGCTAACTCCTCAATCTCGGATCCTCAAGATTGTTATCATAATGGTCCCTTAACCTTTCTCCTAGGAGTGATGCGTTTGAATTATCTCTTTGTATTCCTAAGGATTTTCGGATAACCACCTAATCGTTTCCTTCTTAATAACATTCAAACACTCATCACAGGATATGGTTGTATTTCTTCCACATCATCAAAGCATGTTCCATTTTCCCACAGATTCTACACTTCATTAAAAACCTCGCTCTTCTTTTTATTGCACTCCTTGAATTTCCATTACAAAGTTCTCTTTCTCGACTTGATTAATAATTCCTTATTTAATTTAGAAACTAAGGCTTCTATCTTAAAAGCGACATCCTTATTTAGACCTAATCTTAAAAGTAAAATAAAAACTTCTATTCTATCTATGAAAGGCATCCAGGTTCTTTTACGTCTATCCGGTAAAAGCGAAACTACTTTAAAATGCATATTAAAAGGTAAATTAGAAAGATAGTACATGTAATTGGTGAGTTTAAAATGCGCTTCCTCAATTCGTTGGAGGGTCGATAAGTAATAATACTTCTTACGTTTGAGGTATCCTTTGACTTCCACGAACAATTTCACCTGTGTCCATTGGCTATAAAAGTTGTTTTTCCATCGGTTAGTTCAATGACTCAGGACTTATAGATTTTGTTACGTCATATGGACTGTCCATCTAGATTTAAGCTTTCACGGAAACAACTTCAAAGCGTGAATTATATAAAAGTACTCGATCACCTATATGGAACTCACGACTATAGATTTTCTTATCATGAAAAGCTTTTCGTGCGTTCTTGTAGATTCGAGCATTTTCATAAGAATCAGTCGAAATTCTTCTAGTTACATTAATCAAGTAATCTATGATCACCGATGACTTTAGGATCAAAGTTTAGAAATTTAATAGCCCATAAAGCTCGGTGTTCTAATTCAACAGGAGATGACAAGATTTTCCAAATACTAATTTGTAAGGAGAACGACCAATCGGTGTTTTAAAGGTCTGTTTCAGTATGCCCATAATGCATCATCAAGTCTTTCGCTTGATTTTACGATTCGAGTCCACTTTGTCTTCTCCACGATTCTTTTAATTTCTCTATTAGACACCTCTACACGTCCACTAGTTTGTGGATGATAGGGTGTTCAAGTTTATGAGTTACACCATATTTCTCAATTATCTTAGTAAATGGTCGGTTACAAAAATGTGAACCTCTATCACTTAATGATAGCCCTCGGAATGCCATATCGTGTGAATATATTCTTTTAAGGAACCTTAGCACTACTCTGGTATCATTAGTAGGAGAGCTTTGCTTTCTACCCATTTAGAAACATAATCAACCATTACTAGAATAAATCTTTTCCAAAAGATATAGGGAAAGGTCCCATGAAATCTATGCCCCACACATCAAATAGTTCACATTCTAAAATCGGTTGCATAGGCATTTCATGTTTTTTCGATATATTTCCCCATTTTTGACATGATTCACAAGATTTTGCATATTTATATGCATCTCTATATAGTGTAGGCCAATAGAAACCACATTGTAAAACTTTGAAAGCAGTTTTCCATCCTCCATGATGACCTCCTGCCTCACGATCATGACAAAATGATAATACACTTAAAATTTCATTATCAGGAATACATTTCCTAATTATTCCATCTGAGCATCTTCGGAAAAGATCCGGTTTATCCCAATAATAAAACTTTAAGTCATAAAAGAACTTCTTTTTCTGTTGCCAAGTCCAATGAGGTGGGATGTACTTACAGGTAATGTAGTTAACAATTTCCCCAAACCATGGCGAATCTTCCTTTGATGGTATTCTAGTTTTTAATAATCGCATGGTTGAAGGAGTATCTATCTTAAACAGTTTCTCATCTGGAAACGAATCCTGAATTTCTTTTCCTTTTCCTTCATCATTATCCATCTGCTTAGATGATGCGCTACTACATTTTCACTTCCTTTTTATCCTTAATTTCAATATCAATTCTGAAATAATGAATCCACCTAAGAAGGCGCGGTTTGGCATCTTTCTTACTTAAAAGATACTTGAGTGAATAGTGCGTGTAGATTATTACCTTAGAACCAACAATATATGATCGAAACTTATCTAAGGCAAATATTACGATATGCATTCTTTCTCATTAGTTGCATAATTAAGGTGAATTTGCGTTTAATGTGTGAGAAGCATAGTAGATAGCTTTGAGAATTTTGTTATACCGTTGACCTAGAAACGACTCCTACAACTAAATCACTAGCATCACACATAATTTCAAGCGGCAAATCCCAATCTGGTGCTACTAATCTTGGTGCGATGAGTTAATTTCGCTTTTAGGGTCTTAAAGGCTTCCATACATTTATCATCAAAGTTAAAAGGTACTTCTTTTTCTAGCAAATGACTCGGGGTTTTGCTATTTTTGAGAAATCTGCAATAAACCTTCTATAAAATCTGCATGTCCAAGAAATCCTCTTAACGTTTTCAAATTAATTGGTGGAGGTAATTTTTCAATTACTCGACTTTAGCTTTATCAACTTCAATTCCTTCTTGAGAGATTCTATGACCTAGTACAATTCCTTGAGATACCATCAAATGACATTTTTCGAGTTTAGAACCAAGTTGGTATCTTCTGCGTTGTAAAACACGTTCTAAGTGTGATAAGCATTTATCAAAAGAATCTCCATAAACACTAAAGTCATCCATAAAGATTTCTAAGAATTTCTCGACCATATCAGAAAATATTGCCATCATACATCGCTGAAATGTAGCAGGTGCATTACACAAACCAAACGGCATTCTTTTATAAGCAAAAGTTCCATAGGGACAAGTGAAAGTAGTTTTTCTCTATCTCTGCTTTGCAATGAATATCAGTAAATAACCGAATAACCATCTAAAAAGCGATAATACTTATGTCCACTCAATCTTTCCAACATCTGAACGATGAATGGAAGTGGATGATGATCCTTTTTAGTATGTTCATTCAGTTTCCGAAAGTCAATACACATTCGATATCCTGTAATTTCCCTTGTCGGAATCCATTCATTTTTATCATTTTCTTTTACCGTGAAACCTCCTTTCTTTGGAACTACTTGAGTCGGACTTACCCATTCACTATCGATATGGGAAAGATTATTCCCATTTCTAGTAGCTTAATGACCTCTTTCTTAACGATTGTTTGCAAATTCGGGTTGAGGCGGCGTTGTGGCTGAATACAAGGTTTAGCTTCTTCATTCAAAATAATCTTGTGAACACAAATTTGAGGCTAATTCCTTTGATATACGCCTTTGTCCATCCAAAAGCTTTCTTATGTTGTCTTAACATTCTTAATAATTGATCCTCTTGTTCTTTTGTTAAGGTTGATGAAATGATAATAGGTAGCAGATTATCATTTTTAAGAAAAGCATATTTCAAATTCGAAGGAAGTGGTTTCAACTCAGATTCCTTGGTGGATCTTTCTTGATGGTTTTAAAGCTGGTCCTTCCATTTCCAATTTCAAATTTTGATGCCATGGATGTTTAACAAACCCTCCTTTATCTAAATAAAGGATTACTTCTTTCATTTTGATTATCATTTTCATCTTCTTTATAGATAGAAAATGCCAAACATTCTTCTAATTTATTTTCATAACCTTTAGATTTGGCATCCCAGATAGTAGAATATTCATCTATAAAAGAACATGATTACGGTTCTTTGTATGGATGGTTTATAGCTTTGAAGATATTGAATGAAACTTTATCCTCATTAACTCTCTCAGTATTAGTTCACCTTTTGAACATCTATCAAAGTCCTTCTGTAGCTAGAAATGGTCGACCTAGAATAATTGTATTTGAATATCCTTCTTCCATTTCCATTATTACAAAGTCTCTTTGGGAAGTAAAATTTATCAATTTTAACCAACACGTCCTCGATTATTCCCTTAGGATGTTTAATTGATCTATACGCCATCCGAAGGGTCATTTAGGTGATTAAGTAAACTCTCCTATTCCTAGTTTCTTATAATCCTCAAAAGACATGAGATTGATACTTGCTCTAGATCACACAATACTTTCTTAAAGCAGAAATCCTCCAATTTCACATGGTATAGTGAAAACGCCGGGATCTTTAAGTTTAGGTGGTGATCGATCTTTGAAGTATTGCGAGAACATTCTTCATTAAGGCATATATTCTCATATTCTTCTAATCGCTTTTTATTAGATAGGATATCTTTAAGAAACTTTCCATAGGCGGGCATGTTGACTAAAGCTTCTATATGAGGATATTGACATGAATATGACGAAAAGTGTCAAGAAACGAGCATATTTCTTATCGTTTTATCTTTTAATTTGATCTTTCGGTGGATAAGGCAAAGATTCTAAATCTATAGCCTTTGGTTCTCAAGTCATTTTCTCTTTTCCTTTTTCCTTGAATCTTTGATCATTACTTGATCGCCAAGTTTCATTATCTTGAGATTTTCCTTTAAAACATCCCTGTATCAACTTTATCCTTCTCGATTACTTTTAAATCTCCTGTTTTTCCCACGATTTTCTCGACATGTTCCTTAAATAGGGTTCTCGGTCCTTATCCATAGGATCTTTCGAGAATTCTATGGACTTTTACCCATTTTTCGCCTTCAATTTCGGTTCAATATTATTACATTTTAAGAATTCTTCGATAATTTCTTCCTCTTCATCAAGTAAATTCAAGTTCGTCCTTTTCCTTTACGATTTTACCATTCAAATCTTTTTCTACCTCATTGTTTCCTGCGTTCTCTGCTCTAGTATCTTCACAATATTTCCTACTTCTCGTAATCACGACTTTTACCTCTCTCGGGTTTCTTTCAAGTATTACTTGGTAATCCTCTCCGGAGGTCTACTTGTTATTACGTTCTCCTTCTCTACTCAAATGATCTTCCATATTCCTTAACGATGCTTCTATAGTTCTCATTCTCGTATCATGTCCACCACGAGATGTTTTCAACATAGTCATATCCTTAGAGATCGAACCTATAGAAGTTATCATAGTTTCTATATTACGAGCTTGAGTAGATACTACACCCATCATTTTTCCATTAATTTATCCCATTTATCAACTCCTTCAGGTTGGGTTGAACTTTGGGTGATTTGGTATAGTTTGAGTAGTATGTTGTGGATAAGATTTGAGTAACGATTGTAGGTTACGATTTGATGTATTTCCTTGATGAACTTGATTACTATATGGATTCTTATCTTTCGAACTGGATATGGCGGTTGTCCTGGCTTATTAGGGTTTTCGGACCATCTTAAAGTTGGGTGCTCTCTTACAATAGCATTAAAGGAGTTTGAATACGCGTTGTTCAAATTCTATCTTTGTTGTAAAAAACTCACCTCTTCCTTGAGTATCCTTACGGTTCTTCTATCCCTAATGACACATTATCATGATTTGAGTAGTCATTTGGTATGATAGTTTTCGATTTTCTGATCCTACTAGCTTTGTAGGTTGTCAAACTTTCTACTCAAATTCTCCAAGTGTGCTAGAACTTCCGTATTCGATGTGTATTCTCCTCGCAAATGCTACTTTCACGGTGCTAGAACCGGTTTCCCACATTCTGTTATTTTTGGAAATCTTTTCTATAGCATCGTAAACTATTTGAGCTTCACTCATCATTAACGATCCACCACATGCATGATCTACATCCGCACGTGAATCTTTCCTTAATTCTGACGAGAAAAGTTGGATTTGCATTTCTAAGGAATAACCATGATCGGGACAAGATCTTAGCAACTTTTAAATCTCTCCCACGCATTCCCAAGCGTTTCTTGAGATCCTTGTCTAAAGTTGGCAATTTCGACTTTTAATTCCAAATTTCTACCCGGAGTAAAATCTTTGCTTTAAGAACTCGGTTTGAATCTCCTCCCAACTAGTCAATGAATGATGTGGAAGTGACATAAACCAATCTCGTGCTCTTCCTTTTAAAGAAAAGGAAACATAGACATCCTTGTTAATTCACGATGAGCACCTTTGACTTTTGGTTTGTATTGCACAATTCTTGAAAAGATAGAGGTGATGATGTGGATCCTCATCATCCTCTCCTAGAAATTGGGCTCTTGCGTCAATTAGACCAAAAGATGAGATTTTATTTCAAAATTATTTGCTCCTTCATTGGGTAAACGAACTGGATTATTAGTCCGGTTTATTCTTAAGGTCCGATCACAAATAGGTCTCGGATTTGGTGGGTTATTATTACGATTGTTACGGTTCCGATTTTGATTATTTCTATTCGGTTATTTGGTATTGGTAGATCTGATTAAGATTTTGGCCATGCCCTTGAGCATGATCTAGCCCTTGTTCAGTGTTTCATCACTTTGTTTTCACCATTTTCGTATTTTGATTTGATGATGATCCTCCGTCAGGATTTCCCTGACCAGTATGACCTTGTTTCCTTTCTGCTCTTAACCGCCTTTCGTAAGTATCTATGTCAGGCTTATAAGGAGTAAGTGGGGCCTTACTCTTTCTGGTCATCAACTAACGAAAACCGAAAATAGTTGAAATCGATAAAAGTAAAAATTGGTAACTTACTTATTAGGTAAGTACCAACGAAAAAGAAAATAGAAATGGGGTAAGAAGAGTGTTGACTTATCCTCGAGACTTTTGAGTTAATATAAGTAGAAATCATTCGAACACAATGAATTAGCGTCGTTCCCCGACAACGGCGCCATTAAAGCCGACGGACCTTTTCTATGCTATCAATCCTTACCGGCGGTGTACCGGGTCAAATTGTAGTGATAGAGTGATGAGTCGTGTGTCGATCCTCGGGAAAACTTGGTAATTCACCGTGTGATTAAACACCAAGAAAGCAATTATTATCTCAATCTAAGTCGCAATTTTATCATCCAACCAAACTCTAAACTAACAAAGCATAAACTAAAAGCAGATATATATAAGTATATAAATATATATATAGATATATAGCAATACATATATATATATAGATATAAGTATATATAGGTACCAAAACAATATCTAAGGGAGGAGATAGATATTATAATTATAGACTAGCCAAGAATATGTTATTGAATCCTTATATCTTTTTAGTGGAATTGGATGTGCTCGATCTTTATTTTAAGTTAAATCAATTATACTAAACGGTGCACTCTAAGCTAAACAATTCATTCTCACACGAGCATCTCGAAATTGTCATATGTCCAATCATTTGTCCAAGGTCATCCTCAAGCATGGGTCACTTCCGCGTTTTGTCATTCGGCCAATTTTAAGGTATGTCAATTAAACAAATGAATTAAACGTAATAATCTCTCGAGTACATCTTTCAATAAGAGTTTGTTTCTCCCGAAACAAATCTACCCCCGGTTTAGGAAATCGGATTCCGTTGTCACGTTTTCACTCGGCCAATTTTACCCTCCGGTCTTTCTATTAACGAGTTCACAACCTAACTACGAGGCGTCAATTCATAATTAGATTATGAATTCTTTCATATCAAGTAGCTAATTCAATACGAATACGAAAGAGATTCATTATAACCGATTTTTATCCAATTTTAGTATAGTCATCATCCATTTCCTAAAAAGATAATACTAATCCAATTTCATATCTTGGCTAGATACTAAGTTAGCCTAATATCATTATAAGTAATATATAGATACTACAAATACTACATAAACATAAATACATTAGAAAAGTTACCAGGTTACAATCGAAGCATTGAGTTGTATCTCTCCGGAAATAGCAACTCCTTGACATCAATGAGCCTTGATACATCCTCTAAGCATTATAACGATACTTTATACTACAAACATTATTCGGCAGAGTGCCGTTTACGACTTTTATTTAACTAAAAACAACAAAACGAAACTATAAATAGATATAGAAGAGATATATGCCTTGGTACATCTCAAAATGGTTGCATTTGAGGGGTATTTATAGAGTGTACCACAAGGCGGCGCGTGCGGACCACCACGGCGCGGCGCGTGCCGGCTACACGATATATATTCCCTTGTCGAGATTTGTGGGCCCGATTTGAGATTTTTACGCAATATTCGGCCTTCTCGCGCGCGTGCGGACATACAACATATATCGATGTTTGTAAAAACCTATCTCGAGCTGTAGACCTCAGATTGACATGATTTGATATTCGTTGGAAAGCTCTTTTGAAGGCCTACAACTTTCGTCAAGGACTTTTTCTCTGAAAATGCCTCTAAGTTAGATCAAATGTCCGTTGAAGATGAGTTACGGTAGAAACATTAAAGACAGTTGATCTGTTCAAAGTTGTTAGATTTTGGCATAATCTTTTATCCCACAAAAACTCATGATTTATACTTCAAAGTATGTCATATTTTGGGATTTCGGTAAACATCTGATCCTGCAACAAACTCAACGAAACACCAAACGTAAATCTGACAAAAAACTATCATTTTTATCGTTTTTATAACTTATGCATCTAATTATAACTACTATGATTTTTATAAGTTTTTAATGCATTTATATGAAATTATACTAAAATATCATAAATATAATAATAAAAAGTCTTATAATTTGATCATATATTTTTCATACATCAGCAGCCCCAAATACCAGGGACTTCGCCTATGATAAAAAAGATATCCATGGCGAAGCTCAAACCGAATTATCAAGCGAAGTAAAACCGCAGTGGAAGAAGTCATCTACGGGTAGTAAAACTTGCTTCGAAAGTCGAGACGTCGTGTGTTAGAACTTAAGCGGCACTGAGGACATTTGAGAAATGTATTTCAATTGAGGAAGTCACTGAGATCACAAATGTGAGTTGTTGTCGAGGTCACAAAAGTGAGTCGTTGCTGACGTCGCGAAGCCGTTGATGATCGAGTTGCGATGATTCTCGAGGAACACTAGAAGTCTGTCGACTGTAAAAAGCTGTTGGTGGCGAAGCAAGATCGGTGCGGTATCATTCGATTACCCTTTTCGGCAAGACTGGATATGAGAGTATATCCATGGCCGAAGAAAACTACTGGAGCGATGCACTGAACCGTTGAAGCGCACCCCAATGGTTAACAGGAGGCGGTGTTCCATGTAGTTGGCGGGGGCACTGAACCGTCGAGGCGGACTCTAAACAATTGAGGCCGTTGCGCTAGACTGTTCAACAAGTCTGTCTATTTCGCAATAAAAATGCAAGCACCGAAAGAGTATGTACACATACTCCTGATTCCAAACTTTGTAAAAACAATTTCATTTGATCTCTGGAAAAGTTTTAATTTTCCCAATTAAAACACAAGTACAAGACGAGGGGGTACACCCCTACTTTTTTTTTTTTTTTTTTTTTTTTTTTTTTTTTTTGCGCAGACATGCAGTGGCTCGCTTGAATTCTGTAAGTCCGAAAATCCATTTTGGCTGCCACTTTCCAGAGATAACACATATATATATATGGCCACCTATATATATATATATATATATATATATATATATATATATATATATATATATATAATCCTTGCTATTAGCCTATTATTAGATTTTTCCTGGATGATGCTGCACACATACAGAGTTGGTAAAAGTTGGTGCTGCTCCTTTCACATACAGAGTCAATGACCTCCCACCACAGAGCTTTCATCATGTGTTCTTTGGGAATGAAAATAAGCAAATCAAGATTATTGACCGCATAAAAAAAAATCACCTGGTAATGGGTTCCGGAATTCGGGGCCACGAAAAATATTTGCTCGTTTGAAGCTCGAATCTTTGGCAACCGAGCTCCGGCTCCGTCATCTTCTCCGGCAATGGAATCAAACCGGGCCAATTTGGATGCTTTAGAAAGAAGAAACCTCCGTTGCTATCCTCTTTTAATCACAGAGGAAACGAACTTGCTATATTCCACATCTCGATTTCACTTTCAGTTCGAACCTTTGTTCATCAAGCTTTGAGAATTCGTAAAGCTTGATATTAGACCACTTCTCTAAACACATCTGATCTTTGAAGAAAAGCTGTATCTTTTTCAGCTTGGATATTAGCCGTGGCTTTTTTTTTTATTTATTTTTTTTTTAGATCTGGATGAAGAACGATTAGATCTTGATGAACACTTGACCGGAAAACCAAAAAAAAAAAATGGGTGGTTTTAGGCCGTCGGAAATACTCGGATCTGACCGGAAAAGTGACGAAAATGTCGATTTCCCGGTAACGGAGCCATTTGATGATGCCAAGAATGGTACATCAATGTTATCGAACGGAAGGACATCATTTCTCGGTGTACAGTGGTGGCTCTCCGGCCAAATGGAGGGTGTTTGGGGTGGTTGTGAGCTGAGCCGTGGAGGCCGCCTACGTACCCTGTAGAGAGGGATCAAGCCACGCGTAGTTCTCGGTATTGGAAGAGTTGGCTTATTTAGTGTGGAGCCAAGTGTTGTATTAGGTATCTTGAGAGTTAGTTATGGTGGAGGGAGACCTCCTATTTATAGGTATGAGCCCATTTAGGGCTTAGTGTGTATTTACGGTTAAGGCCAAACGAGTAGGATAAGTCGCGTGGCTAAGATAATGGGCTCGGATACGAGGCTTAGCGGATGATCGAGGCCTCGAGCCGAGGTAGACGAATCGAGGTCGAGAGGCCGAGCCCGGTGATCTTCACAATAGATAAGCTCGCCGAAATAGGCGAGGTCACTGATAAACTCGTTGGGCGGGCCCCCTGGTCTGGGGTCCGCTTCGATGATACATGTCGCGGAGGGGCTCGATAATCACTAGTTTAATCGATGGTGAGGCGGTGACATACTTGACCGGCCGTTGACTGATCTCGCTGGGAAGATAAAATATTATAATAGGAGCGGGGCAATTTCTGGTGTATCATCTACTACGAAGAGAACTCTCACACGCATGTGATTTTTGTGATTCCCTACAACGAAGAAGAGAACACTCACTGCATGAAGTGATAAATCAAAGTCAAGAAGACTTCAATAAAAGCTAAGAAGCCAAATTTTATATCATCATAATTGTCTGTGTCTCCCAAATAAAAAGCTAGTGTTTGCCTTATATAGGCTTACAACCAAAAGAAAAAGCAACATCTAAGCAATGTGGGAGAAATTCCCACTTAAAAATGCGCTTTATCTCATATTGGCTTTAAAGCGAAATGTTCTATTGGCTAATAAAAGAATAAATAAAATAAAGTGCTAAAAATCCAATATAAAATAAAACCACCTCCTAATTAATTAAATAATATCCATAAATAGCACGAATGATGGTATCCTCCGGGCATGAACTGGATCACATCATTCCCTCCCGGTTCGAAAGGATTCGTCCTCGAATCCACCTGGATCGAATAGTAAGCGTGGCCGAACATATATGAGTCGGCCCTCATAGTGAAGTACATTCAGGAAAAGTAAAGATGCGAACACTTTAGTAACCAGCCTCGTGTACAAGCGAACAGGGCCAACATAATAATCAGCAACCACAAAATTGAAAGGACGACAATGCACCAAAAATGGATCATGATAAATATGTGTTGCTTGTATATCTTTTAAGTGCATAAGTGACGGCCGATTGACTTGGCAACATTGTCAACGCCTCCAACAAAAGGAGCATGTACCTGCAAAGAAAATGCTGGGGCAACACAATTCAAAAGTGGCTCAATGGTGAGCATGGTTGCCTTCTCATTCTCAACAGCGATCTCAACCTCTGTGCCATCATGAACATCAACTACAACCTTAGAAGTGACAACACACTCACTATGCTCATCAGGAACATCAACCAACGCATCTACCTGTGTAATTACCTCAGCCTCAATGAGGGAAGGCAACTCCGCATAACTAATGTGCTCATGCGTAATAACGGCACAAGGTTCCACCACAGGTGTGTCCTCAACCGTGGGCAAGTCTGTTGCTTTTCTGCGAGCGACCCTGTTTGTTTCCATTCGGTCGTAAACATGTCTAATTGTTTCTGCAAGTTCACTTTGGATTCCTGCCACCTCCGCTCATCTTCCTCCTTTCTTGCTCTATCTCCTCTATCACCTCTACCGCCTCTTCCTCCTCCATCATCACCTCGGTTTGCAGCGGACAACATAGTAGCAAGTGTCTCACAAATCTCACGTATGTCATCACGTAAAGGTGTCACTGCCGCCTGTATGGCCTTATCTACCGCCTGTCTCACTTCATCGAACTTCTCCTTTAATTGTGCCTCCACAATTTCATTTACCTCTTCAACAACTAAACCACGTCTCGTGTCAAGGACATACTTCTGGCCCATACCATAAAATGAATACCAAGTACATGACGAATTATACCTGACTGTATACTCACTTAACCATGTCTGTCCGAAAACTATAGATTCACCTCTCATTGGAAACACGTCACATAACATGTCAGATTTATAACCGTTAAGTTCAACGGGAACCCACGCTTGTCTTGTAACCTGAACCCGGCGACTTCGGTATGAGCGTAATAAGGGCGAGGATGCCTATACGACGACAAGTCCGACTCTTTAACCACCGTGCATTACTAACTAAAGTCGCTCTCTTCATCGTGATCAATGCAGAACTCATATTCCTTATCCCGAATAAGACAATGTGAATAAAATATGTTGTAATCCATGACCAAAATAATATATATTCGTACAACTCTCGTGTTTACACTCACCCTTATGCTCAATCGTAATAAAAATTTTCGACAGCAGAATTACACAGGTGTGAAACCCACGTATTTAATGACCAACCTACTACGATTCTGGGAAAACTCAAAAGACAAAAGTTGTAGAACAGAGATTTTTCTAAAAATGTCAAAATCTCAGATTTTTTGGACTTATAAAAGTCGATCAACCAAGTATTTCTCGGCAACTGGTGCAATCTGTCAGAATTCTCCAGATTGATAGCAGTGTCTTACGGTGCCGATTGCGATTAAAATACAGAGAATTTGAAAAAACTCAAAATATGAATGTTGTAGATCGGAGAATTTCCTATAAGATCACCAAGTTTCGGGTGATTCCAAATCGTATAGACCACAAAAATCGAATTCAAACGATGATTAACAGGTGGAGTTTTTCTGGGCAGATCGTTTGTATTGATCGGCAGTTTTAGACAAGGTATGTGTCGAATCTGGATTGGGTACAAAGACAAAAAGTGTACATCGAGATGTGTTGGAGATGTGGTAAAATTTTAGAAATTTTGGAGGGTTTTGGTTAGGATCGAACTGATACAAAACGGGTCTGGGAAAAAAATTTAGGGTTCTTGGGATGAAGGTTTGAAGATTTCTTGTGTTCTTGGGGGGGAGGGGGGGGGGGGGGGGGGGAGGGGGCGACTGAAAAAAAAAAGAACAAGAGGAACGATTTTTTTTTTTTTGGAATAAAGGAAGACAAAAATAAAAGAGATATTTGCTCACCGGTTCTTTGAGCTCTGGTACCAACCGATGTGATTCGGTTGGAATCGGATCACCGAGATTCTTGATCTCTGCTATTAAGCGATGTGATTCGGTTGGAATCGGATCCGATGTTTTGCCCAGAAGTAACTAAGGGAACAATGACGAGCTAATGATCCTAGACCTAGTAATCCAACTAAAGCGTAGGCAGAGAACGCCCAACAATCGCTCACAGTGCTGGTAAATTCTCAAAGGCTTGAATCCTCTACTACGAAGATAACTCTCACACGCATGTGATTTTTGTGATTCCCTACAACGAAGAGAACACTCACTCGCAAGTGATAAATCAAAGTCAAGAAGACTTCAATAAAAGCTAAGAAGCCAAATTTTATATCATCATAATTGTCTGTGTCTCCCAAATAAAAAGCTAGTGTTTGCCTTATATAGGCTTACAACCAAAAGAAAAAGCAACATCTAAGCAATGTGGGAGAAATTCCCACTTAAAAATGCGCCTATCTCCTATTGGCCAGAAACGAAATGTTCATATTGGCTAATAAAAGAATAAATAAAATAAAGTGCTAAAAATCCAATATAAAATAAAACCACCTCCTAATTAATTAAATAATATCCATAAATAGCACGAATGATGGTATCCTCCATGCATGAACTGGATCACATCAAGTATGTTCCCTCAGCAGACCAAAATGTTGATATTCTCACAAAGGCAATTCCACCGCTTATGTTCAGCAGACCGAGTAGCAAACTTGGCTGTATTAACATATACAACCCAGTTTGAGGGGGGGGAGGTGTGGAAATATATGGTTAATATTACATAATATTACATTGAACACGTTACATTGTAACATGTTACTTATGTATCAAAGAGACATATTAATTGTATTAAATAAACAATTAATATGTCCTAAAAGTCATAAAGTAACTATCTTTTGTCCTATTATGTAATAAACATACATAGCCGACTCTAGCATTTATTCTAGGCTCTCAGTTACTTTTACTTTACTAGCTAGGATCCTCTCTTGTATCTATTTATACTCATTCTTTCAACATGAATAAACAAGTTGAAGTTTACTCTAGTGTTTATCACTTTCTCAAACTCTCTTCACCTTCCCTTGAAGTTAACTTTCATATACAAAGTAGTTTCATATGGACACCTTGTGAAACCATCCTGCACAAAATAAGAATCAATACAACTGTACCAAGCCCTTAGATCTTGTTTGAGTCCATATAAGGCTTTGTTAAGCCTATACACATTGTTTTCTGCCCCATTCTTCACATAACCTTGCTTGAGTCCATATAAGGATTTGTTTTTTTCCTGCAGCTGACCATTCAAAAAATGCTGACTTCACATCCATTTGATGTACTTACCATTGATTTTGAGCAGCCAAGGATATCACAAGTCTGATAATTTCCATTCTTGCTACTGGAGCAAACACTTCATTGTAGTCAATCTCATATTCTTGCTTGTACCCTTTGGCCACTAGTATGGCCTTATACTTGCTAAATTTACCATCTTCATTCAGCTTTGTCTTGTAGATCCACTTGACACCAATAGTTTTGTGTCTTTCTGGTAAATCTGTTAGGGTCCAAGTCTGATTTCTTTCAGTGGCCATGATTTCTTCATTCATGGCAAGTTTCCTTTTGCTGCCTCCTCATAAGTGTTTGGATCATCACCAGCAAAATCTGTCATCCAACCTACGTTAAATCTGACGGTCGAATCTATCTATATATATAAAGAAGAGCTAATTTAACCCAAATACCCATAATTTGAACCCAAACCCGTAAAATAACCCGCCTCTACCCAAAAAAAAAAAACCAAAAGGAACCTGCTGTGATATAAAAACTACAAAAAAAAAAAACAAATAAAAGAATAAAAGATCACATACAGTAGTTGGCCAGCTGTAAAAAAAACGGTTTGACGCGCTCCGAACCTAGAAAAAAAAAAGCACATGAACGAAAGTGTGTGTTTTTTTTTGTTTTTTTTGTTTTTATTTCTGACTATTTGACGCCTCCACTATCGTAAGTTGTAACCCCTTTTCCAAATTCAAATTCCAGCAAGCAAAGCAACATAAATCTCTCTCAAAACGGTTCATATCAGAGAGTCCTCCTATAGAGAAACCCTATCTTCTGAGAAATCCCTTCCTCTCCAAACCCCAATCGAATAGGAGATCATCACGAAGCTGCTCGAATATCTCTCACAAAATCCGCTCTCCGGGAAGACCAAATCATTGATGGAGAGCCTTTGCTAAAATTCAGTCTTATCACTTATGTTGAAGTTTTTTTTGCCCCAAAGCCAATTCACCCCAGGGGATTGCACCCAACCCTCAGCAAATCTTGGAACACTACTGCGTAATTTGCAAGGTAATATTTACCAATTTGTATTCGATCATGAATATGATATTGATAGAGTTCATTGTTTCAAACTAAGGGCTTTGGTGTTCCTTCGTTTTTAATCGATCTGTTTGATTGTTGTTTAACCTTCTTTATGTGTGATTTGTTTTTGTCTTGGGCTTGCAGCGAAGAAAGGATATACAAAAACCGATGACGGAAGGTTAAATCTTTTTGAATAATATTTTGACAACAAATTTATTATTATTATTATTATTTTTTTTTTTTTGCTTATGTTAGCAACTCAAATTTTTTTTGGGTTGTGCTGATTTTTTCAGAAGGTTGAAAAGGAAACAATCGAACATTCATCCATGCCGGTTGGTATTTCATATGTCTCCAATGTTTCAGCTTTCAAAATTGAGGTAGATTTTTTTTGTCACAGCGATTTATATCTGGCATTGTTCATGACAGTTGCATCATTCCCCTTTCGTAAAAAGAAGGCTGAGGAAAACGCAACATTAGTATATATGTGACCAGAATCTCATATCCGAAAATATTGAAATTGAATAGAGGTACCATATATCGGAAAGTATTTGGAGGGTGCTAATTTTATGATTTGTTGTCCCGCTTACATAGTTGGCCAATGGATTTTGAGAAGTATTTGGGGTACTAATTCATGTTATTTAAAATTTAGGGGGAAGAGGCCAAAAGGACAAAAAAAAATAATAAATTGGTCTGGAAGGACAAAAGTAACATTTTCGTGATTATAAAGGACAAAAATCACAATTGTTACTTTAAAATTGTTACTTCACGTGTTAATGTTACTTTGTATTTCACAATTGTTACTTCATTTTTACACTATTCCACATTTGTTACTTCATAATTGTTACTTTTGTCCTTATTAAATTACAGTTTCCTTCTATCCCGGATTTTTGATAATTTTGTCCTTCTGGACAAAAATCTATAAAATTTATTGTTTTATAATTTCTCCAAAATCAACTCCATGTTTGTTTTCTTTGTTGACTAACAAATATTTAACCATAACAAGCATTTGTGAAATGTAGGAAGAAGAAGTAGAATCCACTAAAGGCGCATCTGCAGGCAAAGTACTACCTTTGGGTTCAATTAATTGGTAGTTCAATGCATATACAGCTTAGCTTATCATTGTTTTTTTCTCCATTTTGATGTCCCAAATTGTTATAAACTTACTTGATGTGATATAATGAAATTCCGATGATTGCATTTTCCAATCAAAAGGGATTAGCTTCTCGACCGGAAACAACGGTTTGTTCCTTTACCTTTTTTCGACGTTGTTCTTTTACAAACTTGGAATTTAGTAACCTGAGATGTCATTTAATCTTCCATAGAAGAGTTCGGAATACTATTCTAATAATTATTTTTAATTGTGTATTTTGTCAGCCAACAAATGGTGAATCACTTAATTGGTTTGCGACAGCGGCACTCCATTTTTGGAACCTTGCAATCATTGTTAAAGTAGTTTTCCTTTTTTTCAAAAAATGATTAATTGTTCCATATTTGTAGTACATGTAAAGGATTTTTTGTTATCATCGATCGATGATTTTTTATGAGGGCTTTACTTTTATTTTGCCTCATTTTTTTACTGTCGCAGGTTTTGAACTTTTAGCCGTCTGGATCCATAAAGCTTAAAAAACGCTGTTTGTAAGTTTTACTTTTGACCTCTAATGGTGAACAAACTTCATCTACAGCTTCAAATTTCAATTCAATTGGAGAGAATATGCAACCGGCAACACTGTGAAAGGTATGCATTTTCCATCTCCAAATGTTTTCATTGTTTTGCTTTTCTTTATCACGTTATCTGAGCGAAACATCGGTGTACACACCCGAATGCAGGATGTGGTGGGGCGTGATTTTTTGGATTTTCGATTCACAGAACTTCCATCTTTTTTTATTTTAGGAGGCAGAAAGACAAGACTTTGAAAAATCACTTTCACATTCGTTGTTCGTTGATTCGCATTGCTTAAGAGAAATGCTTATGCCACAACAAATGTGCACAACAAAGTGCCCCAACAACTATTTCTACCATTGATTTTTTTGGGACTCATTTGAATCAATAGGTCTCATATCATAATCAATGCTCTAAAAGTGTATTGTGGCATTTTGTTATGCAAATTTATTGTGGCATTATCACTAATCCTTGCTTAATTTGCTGTAAAGTATTGTTTTTTGGACTATTTTAGTGCGCCAAGATTGATTTGGATTTTCAGTGACATGTGACCGGTTTGAAGAATCTACGCGTTGAAAGAAAAATCACGGGATACCACGGAAATAAGGTACTTTTTGCTTCTTTTTGTGTTTATTTAATTTGCAAATGTATAATGCGTTGATTATTGTTTCTTTAGAATGTGTTCTTCTCATTGTTTGATTGTTTTATTAACGTACCATATACATTAATATGAATCTCCATCGGACGACGTTCTGCACCTTTTGCACTCACTTACCAAACATACAGAAAAAAAAAAGTAGTTTGGATGTTTTTGAAATTTTGAAGAGTATCATGTTTTCACACATATACTTTGCCTTTGATTCTGGAAATTGTTAACTATCTTTTGAAGGGAAATTTGTTCAATGAACCTCATTTTGATGTTACGAGATGAAGCTTCTTTTGTAATTGCAGCGAAAGAATGAGCTTGATTCGTTGACTGATGGAAAATGAAAAGAACTACAGGTAGGAGAAGTGCTTTATGATTCGACACTATATTCCACACCAAGGCTGCGGCTCTGCTTTCAACCAAAGTTAGGTATTGTGCTTGGCTTTGCCGAGGAAATCTGTAGTCCTATGAGTTATGTGTGAAATCTATTTAATTTTTTGTTTAAGTTTTGATTCTAGGCGAACCTTGCCAATCATAATATTAATTAATCATACGTAATAATATATAAGAAAATAGAATTTTCTGCTACCAAAGCTTTCATTCATGTGTATTTTTATTTCCTCCGTGTTTGTGGGAGGCTTTTGTGCTCTAAACATGATAGGATTGTTTTTTATGTCTGCAACCATGATGAAGCTGCAAATCATGAAGGTGCGACATACATTTTTTTTTTTTGCTTAAAGCCCCCAGTATCTGGAACTCATTAGTCCGACTAATCCGGAATTCGGCCCGGTGCGACATACATTTTGTTTATTGTGTTTTGTGGTGCATTTTGAATACTCCTGCTCTTTGGCTATCCAACAAAAAGAAAAGACTGGCGTGTCGAGATTGATGGAAAAAACATTTGATGATGTTGTTAGGGTGGTTCAGATATCTTTGGCGATTCCATGCACTTTAATTTTGTCTTATTCAAAAAGTGCCTTGGCTAAATAAAAAAATGCCCTTGATTTACCATGAGCCTTGGTGAAATTGAAATGTTTGTGATCAGCTTTTGACTTTAATTTTTATGAGTGAAAGCTAAAGCGGTTAATATCCGTGCAATACATTTGCTTTTAACAACAATATAGTTAATTTTATATTTACTCCTTTATCATGAATGATTCAAACACCAAAATTATGTTGGCTACGCAGATACATTTGGATACACGATGTCTGAAACCATTATCCGGTAAAAGTTTCCATGCTAATAATTCCGTATGTAACATATGTAGTATAGAGTTTTTAAAATTTATTTTATATACACTCATATGGTTGAATATTCCGTGCATTATGCACGGGTTTCTGGCTAGTATAATATAAACTCTTTACGTCAGAAGTACCCAACATCAAAGTCGGTGAAGTTTTATATCCACGAACTCTAGATATTTAATTACAACAGTGTGCATATATATATATATAAATTTCAAATCAACAAATATCATTATATCTACTGCACATTCTCACTAAAACCAGGGAATTCTGACACAACTTAGCAAGAAGACCACATAAATGTTCATCCTCCAACTTCAACAAAAAAGTTTTGGCAGTTTCAATTTGCTGCTCATTCCATAAGAATTCAGGAATTGAGCACGCAGCTTGTAGGTAAAAACATCTGAAAGACACAACTGTAGGCAAAACAAATAGCAACATGCTCAGTAGTAAAACAGTTTAAATTCTACCTTCAGCCTGTTATCAAATTTGGAAACAACAATCACAGTCCAGCGGAAAGTTGGATCAACCACAAAGAAGAGCACCATTCAACTTTGCTTTCTTTGAAGGAACAAAATGATGCGATGAGGTGGGCTAGCTAGTGACTTGACCATTGATAGAATTTCATCCGGTGTATTCTCTGGTTCCCCATTCCTTGCCTACCAAAATAAGACAGCCATAAGTTCAAGCATTTAGAGGAAGCGAGTTAACGTTTGATTATAATCCATCCACTAACCTTCAAAACAAAGCCTGGGGTGTCAATAATGGTGATATTAGGACAATGAGCGTATTCTGCTCTCATCACTATTGGCTTAGAAGTAACTGCAGTTTTGACCTTCTTCAAAAGGGCGTCAGTCCGATTTAATTGTGTCTGCTATAGCAGAAGCTGAACAAATTGCACTTCCATATTCTTCAGAATCCTCCTCCTGCTCTCATAATCATAAATTGCACTTCCATTCTGAAGGTTGGATTTGGGTGGGGGATTTTGGCAACGGTCGTAAACCGAAATCGCCGGAGGTAGGGCTTCTGTCGGGCGATTGGTGGTTTGCCGGACTGAAAAGAACCAACAACCGTCGATTCAGTCGGAGGATTGCGTATTACCACACATGGTTTTGAGTTTTGAAATGAGGGTGTCGATCAAAAGTATGGAGGAATATAGGTTGCGTGTTTTTTTTTGGACCGGGTATAAGTCGGGTCGAGAACAGGGTTTGGAGCAAAATTACGGGTAATTGGGTTAAATCCTCCTATATATATATATATATATATATATATATATATATATATATATATATATATATATATATATATTCACGTTGGCGGTAATGTGCCGTGATAGACATTGGAATATCAAAATCATCCTACTATAAAAATAAATAATCTCTCCGTCCAATAATAATGATCATAATAATCTGGACCAACATGACATCGGTCTAGACACTGGGTCATTGTTAAAGTGTATAAGGAAATATAGTAGCACATTTACTAGGACCAATTGGTTTTTATACAACGGTAAGCGCTTGATCTTTAACATGATATCAAAGCCAGAGGTCACGTGATCGAACCCTGGTTGGAACATTATTTAAAAAGAATTTGTGCAAGTGCTGTGACAGATTGCCCACACTTGAGGGGAGTGTTGTGAGAGATTGCCACACTCTTAATGTGTAAGGAAATATATGGTATCAAAGCCAGATGTAATGAGATCGAATCCTGATGTAAACATTATTTTTCCCCATTTATAATGTGCAAGTGTGAGCCTAGTTGCCTCAGGTTTGTTGTGTGCCTAGTTGACATAGCCTTGATATGAGCCACACTTGAGGGGCGTGTTAAAGTGTATAAGGAAATACAGTAGCACATTTATTAGCATAATTGATTTTAGTACAATGGTAAACGTATCTTTAACAGTCATAACTCGACACTAACTAAAGTCGTAGCACCTTTATTAGCATAAATTGATTTTAACACAACAAGAGCGTTTGATGTTTACGGTCATAATCGAACAGAAAAAGGTGCGCGTGTGTAATCTTTCATCAATTCCGTAAAAAAAATACTCCTCCATCTCAAAATGTTTGGGACGTTTGATTTTTTTTCGGAAACACGAAAAGTTTAATTAATCCTTCGAATTTCATCAAATGATCTAATACTTTTTACGTTTATATACTTTAAGTTTTCACTTTATCATAACCCTAATAATATTACATGATTAACGAAATTCCAGGATTAATTAGGCTTTTAGTAAATGGCAAAAAAATGTCCCAAACATTTTGAGGCGAGATGAGTAGTAATAATAATAATAATAATAATAATTTGGAAAAAATATTCCCCGCTAAAGACAGAAGTAATTAAAAAAAAAAAAAAAATAGTAGGAATTCAAAAAAGAAAAAGTAGTATGTAATGGAATAAGAATAAAGCGTGAAGATTGAGGTTTGACTTTAAACCTCCTCAGGCAACCCAACCTCTAATCGGTATCGGTCCAGAACAGTAAGAAAAAAAAGTGATGAGTCCTTTTCATCGACGTCACCTTTCTTTTGATGCATTTTACCCTCCCGTCGATTTCTTCTAGTTCTAATAAACGAAAGGAAAGGGTGTTAGAATTTGATTTGGTGTCTTTTGGCGTTTTCGGTTCATCCCATTTTTTTATAATATCAGTTACCGGATTTGTGATTGATCATTTGATGGCTCATTCAACGAGCAGAGGAGGGAGGTTCACGGTTGGGGATTATGTGGTCGGCAAGCAAATTGGCTCTGGTTCTTTCTCCACCGTCTGGCACGCCCGCCACTGTGTCCACGGCACTGAGGTTGCTATTAAAGAGATCGTCACTGCCCGGCTCAACTCCAAGCTTCAAGATAGCCTCAAATCCGAGATTGTTATTCTACATAAGATTAATCACCCTAATATTATTCGCTTGCACGACATGATTGAGGTTCTCTTTACTTCTTTCGTATACTCACACTGTTAAATTATTGCTTTTTGCCTGTTTATATTGTATTTTCCAATATTTCTCTTTTGATTTTGATGCTGTCTTAAACCTAGGTTTTTTTTTTTATTTAAATTTTTTATATGGACAAATCTTCCTTACTCTAGGTGATTTTCAAGTTAGTTTTATAATGCATGCCTTCCCTAAAACTTTGTTTTTGAGTATCTGCTAAAATGTAAAAATAGAAGAAATTTCGTAAGTGAAAGCATCTAAATTGGAAGGATTGGTGGCAACTAGCTTGGTGGAAGCTAAAACTTTTTGGCCTTTAAGGAGCCCAAATTCAATCTACCTGAAAAAGCCTTTAAGGAGCCCAAATTCAATCTACCTGAAAAATGTTATGGTTATGGTTATGGTTATGGTTATCTAGGTTTGATTGGACACCATTTTCTTTTATGCTCTAAGTATTCAAGAAATAGGAATTGAAATGTGGATATACTGAAAGTTCTGATGAATAGTTGTAAGTCTGAGGGATGTTGCATCCAATGGGGAAAATCAGGACAAAGTACCTCACGTCACTAGCATGGTCTTGAACACGTGCGAGGCTGGCATCTTTGGTGAAAGTAGCAACCTTTGAAACGTTAATGAAATGGATGTCGACTTAGCTGCATCTACTTGTGTATTCTGAGCCAGTTATTATAATGGGACAAAACAATACGGCTGTTTTTTGATGTTTGCCCTATGGTGCTTTATTCAACAAATGCATGCTTCCCTCACAGTACTTTATTGATTATTGTCACAAGTTTTTTTATACTGCTTAAATGTGTTAGACTCTACCTTCTCATCCTACAGGTTGATAGAATAGTTTCTTCTTTAGTCTATTACCGACTCCAGTTCCTTGGAGTATTACTGAGCTCTGACCAATTAACCTTTTACCTTTCCTGGTTTGCTTACTTGTTCATTTGGACTGTAATTCCTAATGCCCTTTTTTTGTATGCTGTCAATAAGCAGATCACATAAAAGCTCAATTTTTATAAGATGATTGCAATCTTTGCGTTTGAAATCCTAATATATCCCCCCACCCCCACCTCATCTCCCGAAGTCTTAAGTTGTAGCCTTCTTATACATTGCAATTTTTTTGCACCTCCTTCTGTCAGGACAAGGGGAATTCCTTTTCTATTAATTCCAGGACCTGTATATATACTACCACATTGATAAAAAACTTAAGTTCATCGGTCAAGAATCTTTTTACGCGTTTGAATATAGCAGGCCCTCCTTTTGTCAAAAGTGTAGGCGCTATAACAATATTTTTCAACTCTTGTACTATGCTTGTAGATTGAATCTTCTCCATGTGAATTAGACAGTGTGGAACTGAACACCACATTACGTGCAATTTAGATGGCATTATTCTTATGAATGCTCCATTTGAATCTTGTTGATTTTTTTTCAAGAAATTTATTCAGTCCCTGTTTCATCCACCTTGTATTTTTCATAATAATGTTCTGAATCATGTCTTGTGTGGATGGAATGTAGGAATCTGGAAAGATCTATATAGTTCTTGAATATTGCAGAGGTGGTGATCTTTCTGTGTACATTCAGAAACGCCAAGGAAAAATTCCAGAAGCGACTGCGAAGCACTTTATGCAGCAGCTAGGTCTCTCTTTCCTCCTTACCTTTGCATTATGGTCAACTGACTTTTATCCTGATAAGAATTTTTTTTTTATTTTTTCTTTTTGGTTCAACAGCATCAGGCCTAAAAGTTCTTCGTGAAAACAACTTAATACACCGTGATCTTAAGCCACAGGTTTTCTTCCATATTCTGCTTCTCGTCATTTTTGCATTTTGGAAAAGCATCTCTTCTCAGGATGTCAGACTTCAAGATTTAGTTTTTGTGGACCTCATTTCTTTTGTGATATCCAAGATATATCTATTGATTTAATAATTTTTGGGTGCTGATGCATTTAATGGTATCTTTTCTCAGAATCTTCTGCTTTCTGCCAATGATGACAAATCCATCTTGAAGATTGCTGATTTTGGATTTGCAAGGTAATGTGTGCCACCGCCTCATGAATAACTAGTTGTTAGGATCAAGTGCTTTCCGTTGTACTAAAACCAATTAGTGATAGTAAATTTGCTACTATCTTTCCTTATACTGCACCCCACAAGCGCCACAGTTCGAACCCGCGTAGGCAGGCAGAGTGCTGAACCCCAACACTAATGCTAACACATCATCCTAGGAGTGAATATGTATGAAACTATGAATTAAATATCAACCTATTTATCTCTCTCTCTCTCTATAGTCGATCTTTCTCTTTCTCTCTCTCTCTCTCTCTCTCTCATACACCGTTTCACTTAATCATGCGCAAAAAGCTCTTACTCTGACGACAACATGTTGATGCCATCTTCACTAAATCCTCTGACCACAACCTGTTAATGCTATCTTCACTAAATCCTATTTGTTTTAGTTATTCTTTGCCATTACTGTTCAAAACCGAAATTGAGGCTGCTTCATCTGCTTTCTCTCTCCCATTTTTAACACCTGGTTTCTTGTCTGTTTTGAGAAGGATAATAGAGCATATATTTTCCGACGAACCTGCTATACTTGGTAAAAATGTAGCTTTAACACAATCCAGATTTACCAGCTGAATTGAGTTTATGATTGCTTTGCATGTGCTTGTAGTAATTTGTCTAGAAATGCTTTAGTCTTGGAAATGGAAAATTTAGGTTTTTTATTTTTAATCATTTCTATCCTGCTTAGTTTTCTTCCTGTACTTTTCGTATTTCTTTTAAAGAACGTGAAAAAAAGGGAATCAGTTCAAATATTGCATTCTCATATTGTTGAAAAGGCTTTAGCTGGTATTTTCAGAATCACAGTAATGTAGGTTTTACTTGTCAAATTATAAAAAAAATCTACTAAGCATAAAAACTTGTGACCAACTTATTTAACTTCTGCTTATTGACTCATGTAGTTGTCAACTCTGGCTTCATGGCCCAGTTGACTGTACTGCTAATCTAGAGTGATTTAATGACGAAGAGGTGTGCAATCTTGCTCTTCTAAGCTGATGGTTTCTATATTTTGTCCTGACTTTCTTAAGATCATTTAAAATCTAGCCCATGTGATGGTTCTCAGGATGAAAAAGGTGGCCCAGGGGTTCGGGGTTGGGTGAGGTGAGGTGGGGTTGAGAACTGGTGAATTTGAAAAGGTCAATTGTAAGATAGAGTTGTGTGCTTTCGTGGAAAAAAAGGTCGAGTTTTAGTTCCCGAATCAAGAAGTTCCTTTTCTATTTAGTCAGGTCATTGCAACCTAGAGGGCTTGCAGAAACTTTATGTGGTTCACCACTCTACATGGCCCCAGAAATAATGCAACTTCAGAAGTATGATGCAAAGGTGAGCCTTTGGTACATGCATAGAGTTAACAATATCATGGATGCCCCATTAACTTTTGTGAGAAAACACAGGCAGATCTCTGGAGTGTTGGGACCATTCTATATCAGTTAGTGATTGGGAAGACTCCTTATACTGGCAGTAACCAGATACAGGTTTAACAAACTTCCTTATGTTCAGCCACGTTGAGTTCTTCTATTCAATTTTGTCTATCATGTTCTTATTTTCTATCACCGTCATTTTGCAGTTGCTTCAGAACATCATGAAAACTGAATTGCAGTTTCCTCCAGACATAAAAGATATAAGTCCTCTATGCATTGACTTGTGCCAGAAATTGCTGCGTCGAAACCCTGGTACTGTACCAAGTATAGCTTGATGTCTAACTTCGAGAGCTATTGAGGCAGATTTGTATCACTTCAAACTAAAGAGTTTTGATTATACCTGAATTATGAAAGACAGTAGAGAGTCTTAGATTCTTTAATTTTAACTTTTCATCCTGTCTTATGTGGTATGGCCACAATAAGGTCTCTTAGTTTACTCTAATTCTTATTTGGCATTATTTATTTGCAGTCGAGAGGTTGACGTTTGAAGAATTCTTTAACCACCCATTTCTCTGCCAGAGGCTACCGGAAGAATTGCTGCGGTAAATGAAATGGCATTTTATTTTTGATTATATTTGGATATACCGGCTAAAAATAATATAATTGTGTCTTTTCTTACGTAAGTTTATATGTGATAAATTCATTCTGCACAGGAATATGACACCCCTTAGGGTAATTGATGGTTTCCCACTTTCTCAAGAAAATCCAGCACGGAATGCAGAAGAAAGTTCTCAAGAGGATTGTTTGCCTTTCAGCTTAGATGATGATTGTAGTGGTCCTGATGGGGCACCGTCATTTGTTAGGAAGGTTCCATTAAGATCCACTTATGGCTTTTCTCTTCCTGCAAAATTTGATGGAAAAGAATTTTCAAATGCCTCAAGGAAAATGGATATGACCTCAGATTATCGCAGTGTGTCACATAAACCTGAGATGAAAGAGTTAAATTTTAAAGTGGAACCAAACTGCCAGAAGAAGCGATGAAAGAATCTCTTAAAACTTTGGATGGTGAAGTTACTAAAAGTCAATCAAAAGGTGCCTATATTACATGAGACATGTAGCACTTGCATTTCCTTGATATGTTGCAGATTGTGCCATATGGTAGGATTAATCTTTTATTTTTCTGGTTTGTCTCAGTTCTAGATTCATTGGAGTTGATTGATCAGGATTATGTCCTTGTGTCTAGTCCTCCAGTAAATGTGTCTTCTATGCTCAGTACATGTAAGCTGAGCAACTTGCAATCCAAATCTGGAAGTCCACTGAGACTTCATGGAAGTGCGAACCCCACTACTGCTCCAATGCCGATTTTTGGTACTTCTGCTGGCAGAGTAAACCAGTTCGAAATCTCTGAAAGCTGTGGGTCTGCCCCTGGGACTTCACCAGGATCTATGGATATGACAGATG
The DNA here is from genome assembly GCA_026214975.1 of Gentiana macrophylla. Lineage (NCBI taxonomy): Eukaryota > Viridiplantae > Streptophyta > Magnoliopsida > Gentianales > Gentianaceae > Gentiana > Gentiana macrophylla. The sequence goes on from CM047806.1 coordinate 142,848,311, forward strand.
CATTAGAGCAGCGATTACCTGACAGCATGACAAGGATAAGGACTTTGCAGAGAAGTGCTTCAATCATCTCAGAATTAGTAAATGAAAAGGTAATTCATGGCGTCTCTGTTATATAAACAATTAAAAGACTGCTTTGTTATTTTTATGCATCCAAAGTTTCTACATCTTGCAACAGTTAGATCACCACCTTTTCTAAAGCAGAGACCGTTTCCTGGATTGGCCATGTTGAATTACCATCTCCTCCAAAAGCTTAAGCTGATGGGAAGAATGATAATTAACATTTGAACACTTCAACACTCCCCACAAGTGTGGGTCTGACACTATAAGGCCAACAAAGTGGCCCAACACTTGCACAATATAAATGGGATGGCAATTTCAACAAAGGGATTTGCTCTCATGACCTCCTGCTCTGATACCATTTGAATTACCATCTCTCCTAAAAGCCTAAGTTGATGGGGAGGTAGATAATTAACATTTTAAAGACTTCGACAGTCCATAAGATACCCATGGTTGTGAAAGACTGCTTTTTGATGTCCTTTCTTTGGTGCATGCAGAAACTGGCGCACTATACTAACTGCAAAAAATATGGAAGGCCTTGTACTGGATTAGTAAATCAGTTTCCGAAATTACTAACCTTCGGTAGACTTTTTATTAACACTTCCAAGATTAGCTTCGAGTGCACATCTGATGGTCAACATCCTAACATCCCTTTGTTTCTTGCTACTTCCATCTCTGGAAAATACCTTATCCTTCAAGAGCCCTATTTTGAACCCAATTTTCAATGAACTCTCCTCTGAAGTTCATGTTGTGATGTTAGGCAAAATTTAGGGCTGGTTTTTGAAAAAAGTGGCTTATGAATTGACATAAAACCTGTGGGTGATGGGGTTATAACACTTGTACCCTTAAGATATAACTAAGATGCAACCACCTTTGGTAACTACTCTTATCTAACAGAAATACTAATAATCAATCTTATCTTCCTCTTCCTATAGTGAGCAAGAGCTAAAGCAGGTTCTTAACATTCTTTTTGCTGCATGAACCCTGGGGTGGAATGGTGGGATGTTGGGTTAGTAGCTTGGTTTGGTTTGGCTTGGCTTGGCTTACTCACCACCTCTTTTAGCTGTTATTCATTCAAAGACGAAGCCTTTTACTGTTACAAACACATTTGGGATTTGGGTTAAATTCTGTGTGTTGAAATTTGACTCTCATTTGAAATTTTAGCATGAAATCTTGTGTAATAGTCAACAACAGCTTTACTTTTGGCGTAAGATGGAACAATAAGGCTACTGAAAATAGATAAAGGCTCTTGATTGATTACAGGTTTATGCTTGTTGCATTAGCTTCTTATGTCAGAAAAACTAAGTGCTATCAATTTTCGGATCTGTCCTTGCTGCGTATTCGTTTTGTTGAGTCTGGTTTTTGATGATTGTGTTGGCTATCTATTAGATCGAGGCAAGTAAGCATCTGGAAGCATTCTCGTTGCAACTTGTGATTCTATCTTTATGGAAGCAAATATTGCATGTCTGTCACACAACCTCTGATATCGAGGAAAGTCAAACATCGCATCAATCAAGAGAAATGACTGAGGAGAAATCCAACCACAGTAATCCGAAGCTTGGTGGTGCATCTGAGACCAGGATCTCGCAGGATTTCTGCTCCCAGATTGAAAGAAGTTTTCTTGTTGAAGTTGGGCATGCTGAGGAACTTGCGAATGTTATAGAGCCTGGTATGGCTTTCTTTTGCTTTTCTTTCTTTTTCTTCATTTGATGCTTTATGGTGTAGCTTATCGTCCTCCTTTTTCCCCCTCTTGTTATCATCCCCCCTCTGTCTTGAATGATATTGATTATTCTAATTGCTCTCTTGTTATACAAAGCTCAAAAGGTGTGAGCTACCACTGTACTTAAGAGGAAAGTTTCGACGTCTTTATAGATTAGCGCCATTATGTATCATTTTTTCCCCCCCGGTTTACTAGTGCAATCAGCTGGTAGGAGATAACTGAAATTCTCGAACTTTGAGAGACAGATGTGTATACTTGTCATGCAAGTAGTGTTAGCTGTCAGGTTTCTTCTTGTTGGCCACTTCACTTGAAATATCCATATGTTACAAATAATGAATGAAACATTCTTGTGATATTGATTTCAGGAAATACAGAGATGCCGGATGCAATGGAAACTATATTTCAAAGTGCACTTGCTCTTGGAAGACGTGGGGGTGTAAGTATTTATGCTTATTATTCTGTTCTTTGTTTGGTGGCTAATAATAATATAATATGCTGCTGGGCTAGTGAACTTCAATATCCTGGTATATAGCCCTGATTACATGTCTCATGGGTTTTAAGAGCCAAGGAATAAGAAACGTTGAGGAGAATATATCAAGACAGCTTGAATATGACTTTTGTGTATTATGTTGTTATTATTATTATTTGTTTGACATTAGATGTTGGTTGTGGGGGTGGGTGTTATACAAAAACAGGTGGATGAGTACATGGGTAACAGTGATGGGGCGGTGACGCTGTATTCGAAAGCAGTGATACTATTCCGATTTCTATTAGTGGAAGCTCCTGCCCTGGTGTTGAATCCCCCATTCTCTCTGTCCAACTCGGATCGTTTGAGGCTTGGAAATTACATAGAGATTCTCAACAACCGGCAAAATTTCTCCAGGTCTGAAAGGATGACCCTTGTAAAGAGCCAAATGGGTGATGCCCCCCCTCCCCCTGCCCCTGCCCCTGCAGCTGAAACTACTATTATGATGGAACCATAATAACAATCCTCCGGTGCTTTGCTTTACTTTACTCTTGTTTGCTTTTGTTTTGTTTTTTCTTTATTGTACAGCTATTCTTTAGATGATGGAATTAACACGAAGCAAGTTGTTGTTTGCATCATTCATCGGCGTTTGCGTAAATATTGGGTGGTGGTGGTGGTGGTGGCGGCCATCTCTGTAAACTTAGTAGACAAGAATTGAACATAGTATAAGTAGTATGTAATATGAGTATAATACGTATGTATATACGTGCGTTCTCCCATTCGATGACTTTGCCTTTAGTGGATCTGCGTATTTATTCTCTCTATCCTTTATCCCTCAAGGCGAGGGATCACATTGTTTCTATTTATGGTCAAGCGTATTTACTTGCTGTATTCTTAATGACATATAACGTTATGGAAGAATGGCTTTATGACCAATTTTTACAAAGTATCAGTCTAAAAGGGCTTTGACCATTTGGAGATTAAAAAAGAAAACGGAAAAATGTAAAAAGTATTAAAAAGCTTGAACTTCCAGATTTGCCTTTACATTATAGGCCATTATTTCTCATATTTTCCACCACTTTATCAATCCATTTTACTCAGATCGAGAATCCGGTAGTTCCCAAAATCGAAGGCTCACAAATCGAATAGCCCTTCATCTTCTTCACGGTAAAAACCGTTCTTCACCTGAAAACAAACTCAAACTTGTTTTAAACCCATCTGATTGAAGACCCACCGAAGACACTAGGCTTTCTTTTTGCAACTGATTTCCGACAGTCAGTGGTGGAATTTGTTGATTTCCGGGTGCAAATCGTGTAGATTTAGTTCAAATTCTGTTTGTGTGGTAAGTACTTAATCAGTAATTTATGAAATTAGAGTTCTCGGATTTGTTTGCCTCTTAATCCATTGAAGTGTGTTTATGGTAATCCATCTAGTATGTGATTGGTAAAGCTTTTTATGTATTTTGTAGTAAATGGCGATGAAATACAACGTAACACATGAACAAAAGGCAAAAATTTGTGAGATTGCTAACAGGTGCATTGATGATAAAGCTAGGTATGTGTATGATAACCTAGACAATAAGCACAAGAAATTGTTTAAAGATAGTTGCTTTGGACATTTAATTGGGCTTCATAAAATGAGTTGTTATCAAATTCTTCATCAATTGATCATGAGGCAGTTAAAGAACGATGAAAAAGATCAATCGTTTTGGTTTATGATCGGGGACAAGCCTTTGAGGTTTGGTTTGAAGGAATTTTTAGTTGTTACGGGATTGAGAGCCGGTTACTGTGGGACGTTTGAAGAAAAAGAAGGAAGACTTTATCGGCTTGGACAAAAATACTTTAAGGGGAAGGCCAGTATAAACCGAAAGGATTTGTTGGCAGCTTTTGATCGAGTTAACAATGGAAATCGTAGAGATAAAGATGCATCCGACGATAAATACAAGTTGGGATTGGTGGTTGTTTTGATAGCTACAAAGGAGAATGTGGCGTTGGAGTGGTGGTGGTTGGAGTTGGTGGATGATCTGGATGCATTCAACATGTATCCTTGGGGGAGCCTATCCTATAGTTGCACGGTTAACTTGTTTAGGCGGAACTTAAGTGGGTTGTTCACAAAGCATGAGGATAAGATACAGTATACATCTTATGGATTGTTGCATGCTGTGTTGGTATGTATTATGATTTTGTTTTGTTATTATAATTTGGAAGGCATATAATGTTGTGAAAGCTTTTTGTAAATGTGATGTTTACTGTTAAGGGTGAATTTGTACGATTTATGACACTATGCTTTATGATAATTTCCCCCATATTTGTATTAATTTGCATAAGAAACGTGTGTTTAATGGAAATATTGAGTAAATGATATTTTAGATGAGTTAATCGCAAAATAGGTTGATTTATGTGTTTTAATTGTGGTTTTATGATTATTTGGGCATTATTACATTTTGTGATGTTTTTATGTGTTATAAAGCGTGCTTGATGCTCAAATGATGATCAAAAAGAGATAAGAGTCAAAATATATGATGATAAAAGAGATAATGAAGGAATTGACAAGAAGAAAAAGAGATAGAGATCAAGAAATCGAAATTAATCATATTGGATCAAGCGTCGTGTCCCGCCCAGTGGACGGGCGTCACGATGACCGAACGAGCAGCGTCCGGTTGAGAAAGTTGATTCGAGGATGTTTGACGCCAAGTGACGCTGGCCGAACGAAGGCCTGGTCATGACTCGCCCGATTTGAAGTTCTATTGAAGAGTGGGACGGGCGTTCAAGGAAACAGGCGGGCGTCCGGTAGCCGACTTCTTTGAAACCGACTTTAAAATCTATAAATAGCGGTTGTTTCTCAATACAAATCATACCATACACTCATTCTTCAAAACCCTAAACCTGGGGGCGGCTCTAGGTGCGTTTTCTTCCTTTATTCCGCTTTTATGCACTTTAGATCTAGATTAAACTAGTTACATTTTATGCAATCTTGTTTACGCAAATTCGAGTTCTTTGAGGATGTTTAGAGGCTAAAAGCTTCATCAAACGAGTATTGTGAAGCCATCCAACGATTGTTGATTTCGTTTTCTTCGGTTGTCTTTGTGAGTTTTTATTTAAAGGTTGTTTCTTATTCATGTTTATTACGTTTAATTGCTTTTACATCGGAAGATATGCATGTGTGATTGTTTATTGTTGATGGAAATCTTAATAAACCCTAGATCATCATGAATAAGAAAAGTAATTCGAATCTAACGTAACGGAAGTTAATAGGTTTAATTGCTAGATTATAAACATAAAGTTTACACCCTTGATTAGTAAACGCGTTAATCTTACATCGGAAGATAATAGATTAATAGATGAACTTTCTAAGGAATTAGGGTTCATAATTAGATAAGGTGAATCACAACACAGATAAAAACCACAATATAATCGAGATAGAAATCAATGCTTGTTGGATAGGTGGATCAATCCTCGTTTGTTCGTTATAAACTTGATTTAAATCCTTAAAACTTGAATTTGTTTAGTTAGTTCACTTTTATTTGCATCTTAGATTAGTCTACAGTTAAAGGTTCGCAACCCGTATTCTTCCTAGCTTTGGATTACATCCTCTGTCTAGTTTTATTTTCTGTTTTGTTTTGTTTTATTCACGCTTAGTTTAGTAATCGTGACATAGGTTAGTTAGTTAAACAAAAACTAGGGTTAGCAATCGCTTGATTCCCGTAAGATCGACCGGCATTAACCACTATTACTACGATCCTTATACTTGAGGTTAACCGGATTATTACTTGTTTATTTTGTGTTAATAAAATCCGTGACAAGTTTTTGGCGCCGTTGCCGGGAATCGGTCTTGTTTGTCGATTCATTATTAATTTTTCTAAGGTAGTATAGTGGTGAGTATTCCCGTCAACGGAACCAAAAACAAGTTTTTGGCGCCGTTGCCGGGGACCCGGACGGTTGTCTAGTTTTTGTTTTTCGTTTTTCTGTTTGTTTTGTTTTTGTTTTTCCTGTTTTTATTCCGTTTTAATTTCCTGTTTTAGTTGATAAACGTTTAGGTGATTAGTTAATTAGGGTTTTAGCTTAGGATTTAAGGTTCTCTTGTGATTAGTTCTCTCTCTATCTCTTCTCTCTGTTTCGTTTCTATTCTTTCGCTCTTCTTCTTTTTCGTTATTTTTCGCAAACTTTTTCATACATTCTAATTTTCCCGCTACCCAACGGGCGCCTGGGGATATTGGACGCCCGTCATTGGAAAATTTCTAATATCGTTCTCGTTTTCTTTCACTTTAGACAGCGCCCATAAAATTTGGACGCCCGTTCGTTTTTTCGAAGACTAGACGAGCGTTTGGGCAAACCGAACGCCCGCCCCGATCAAAGTTGAGCGAGACGCCCGCCCAAGCCTTTGGACGCCCGTCATCTTATCTTTTCTTAATAATCTTGTTTCCTTTCTTTTCTTTTCTTTAGGCTTTTAATTTTTAGTTTAGGCTTTTAATTTCCTAGTTTTTAGGCTTTTTTTACTTGTTTTTGGTCCGGTTTATGCAAACTCGAGTCGAAAAAGGACCGTTATTATACACCCCCGACCCCGAAGCGAACCGTAGTCCGGCCAAACAGCGGATTTTCCGTTCGCGGCTCGCGATGTGAGCGAGCAAGATCTTGAAGATCAATTAGCAAAGGAAATCACCGATTTTGTGATAATGGCCGCTAATAATGAGCGACGTTGGCAGACTACGCCATGCCAGGCGAAGTCAAAGTCAACCCGGCTATTGTCATTCCGGCCATTACCAGACAAACCTTTGAGCTAAAGCCAGGACTTATCCAGATGATGCAAAGATGCATCAATTTTTCATGGCTACCAATCGAGAATCCGCGATACCCACTTACACACATTCTTAGAGATATGCGGTACTACACGCATCCAAGGAGTAAGTGAGGATGCTATCAAGCTAAAACTTTTCCTTTTTCTTTGAAAGGAGAGGCTAAAGAGTGGTACACCTCTCTCCTTCGAATCTCTATCACCACCAGGCGCGAACTCAAAAGGAGTTCTTGAGTCAATATTTTCCACCTTCAAAGACGGCCCAAGTTGCTTAAACGAAATATTCACTTTCTATCGAGAAAGAGAATGAATCTTTCTTCGAATGTTGGAAGAGATTCAAGTCTCTTCTTAGAAAGTGCCCCCACCATGGCTTGCCACTGGAAAGGCAAGTCAATACATTCTTCAGTGGATTGACCGAGCTCACCAAGGGCATGGTCAATAGTTCTTCTAGTGGGCATTTCTGAAGAAAACACCTGAAGAGGGATGGGCACTGTTTGAGGACATTGCAAAGTATAACTACGCCCCCTCTTATCAAGCAATCCAAGCACCTCTTCCCACTACAAGAAAACTGTCGTTTAATGAGGAGATATCTCCTCATTAATTGTCAATTTCTCCTCATTAAAGACTTTTAATGAGGAGAACTCAATCCTCATTGCCGCCTCCGCCGCTAAAGATATATAATGAGGAGAAGTGGATCTCCTCATCAAAAAAATCACTCAATTAATGAGAATATTTTCTCCTCATCAAAATTATTTTTTATGATGATCAATCTCCTCAGTATCAAGACATTTACTCCTCATTAATAAAAATTCAATGACAACACATCTTCTCACTAAATGGTCATTTGCTCCTCATTAAATCATGAATCAAAGCCCGCACATTTCCTCATTATAGGGTTTCTAACCCGTCACTAAATCATAACAATATCCCTATACTTTTTTGGAATCTTAAACAATAAATTACATATTTATAACAATATTTTTGGTTTGAAGCCCAAAATTACTTTAAATGATAACCAATATAAGCTTCATAGAAATGAAATACATCAATACATACAACGGTGGCTTATTTCCAAATGAAAAGTTGCATATATACGAATATTTGAAATATTTAATGAAATCGATCACATCTTAAAAAACACAATTGCTTTGGTCGTTACTACAAACCTTCTAAATTTGTCTCCATACTACACCATCCTAGGATATGATACAATAGCAATCCTTCTCATTTGTTCAAAAAGCCCCAATGCCATGCAAAACCTGCATACAAAATAAGAATAATTAATACAGAACACATTTAGTAACATATATATATACGAGAAGAGCCTAGCTAGCTAGCCTTAATGTAACTAAAAAACAAATCAACTTTACAAATTAGATTTCAAAACAGGACTAACATGGACAAAAAAAAGTATGCCATTAGCACAAACATAATAATTCCACTTGACCAAACATCTGAGGTTGCACCATCATATCCCTTATCAGCGAGAACCTGAAAGGAAACAGTTAATCTTAAACTAGATAAATGCGAAAGAGTCGGAAACTAGATTTTCCAAATTCAGGTTGATTTTACAAACCGATTTCCAAAGTCAGAAAGTATCCAACCTTCTTCACAAGTAGACATCAACATAATCAAGTTGCACAGATTTAGAAACTCGGATGTACTAATTCTGTTTCGACGCACATCAAATAACATAACACCCTAATATCTAATATAATGTTTTTTTATATAGAAATGCAATACCATGTTATATCATGTTCCTGACTAACAACACCTGAAGCTCCAATGGCATGATTAATCTGTGCAACAATACTCTGCAAAAAGAGGCTACATTAATTTTATCACAAATAGTTGTATACAACAAGAAAATAGCAAGGTGCTGCGGTAAATAAACACTAACAAAGAATAAGTAAACTAAAAAAACATTACAGATTGTGTGCACCGAAAGAATAAGGGCAAAGAATTGAGAGTTTATTCATCAGAAACATAAAAATATTAGTCAAATCCAAGTAAAAAAGTAGCTCATTTATCAGGGTTGCCAAGAAGAAATAATGGTGAAATGGGTTGCCAAGAAGAAATAATGGTGAAATGGGTTGCCAAGTTTTCTCAGCAAGCAGAACATCATTAAGAACACTATCTTGAGTTAAAGGCGCAGTAGGAGCCGATTCTTTGACAAAAAGACCCTCAACAACAGGAGAAGGAACTACATTTGCAGCAGCAGGGGTGTTATCCTTATCCAAATGAACTCCATCAGGGGCAGAATTAACAGCAGCAGGCAACACATACATTAAAGAGGACATAGAGTCTAAACCAGTAGCATTAAAAGTAGCAGAATTCAATTCAGATACCTTGGCAGCAAGAGGATGAGCAACAACAGCAGGTGTAGCAGCAAACTCAACTGCTAAAAGTACTTCTTCATGAATTGAGGGACAAGCTAAGAATCTTGAGAAAATGTTATCCTTCATACTACTTGAAGGATGATGACTCCAAACGCGTACACATCACTTTTCTCTGTAAAACGACCTGTGGTTATATACTCTGGAGCCATGTAACCAAAAGCTGCACTAACTTTGACTGCTGAATATACAACATCATCTGCAAGAAGTTGTAGTAGCCCACAATCTGATATGAGCGGATTGAACCCTTCGTCGATAAGAACTTTGTCAGCACATAGATTCTGGTGAACAATTGAAGGTTTGTTTACAACGCTGCTATGTAGATAATGCACCCCTGTTGCGATTCCCTTGATTATATAGACTCTTGAAGGCCAATCAAGAACATTGATGCTGTTTTCTTCTAGATCAAGATACAAAGACAGATTTCCTTTAGAAGCAAAATCATAGATGAGGAAACACTCTCCGCTGCCCTTGGAGCACCAGAAACCTCGAAGGGAAACGAGGTTTTTGTGCTTTAAAGAGGTTAATAAACTCAATCCATTCATAAATTCCACTTCTTGAGACTTGCAGCTTCTTACGTTGATGCATTTTTTTACGACTGAAGTACCGTCTTTTAGAATGCCTTTATAAATTGAAGATACATTGCTCTTTCCAAGCAAGTTAACTTCTGAGAAATGACGCGTAGCTGACTCAATTTCTTCCAGATTGAACTTTGATCCCTGTTGAATTACTGGGCAGATGCCATCACAGTTTTGATCTTTAATCATTTGATCTTGTCCTTGTCAACGGTGGTGGACTTTTATTTGATTCCTTCGTCTGTGCTGGACTAAAACGGTCACCAGAAAACTCTGAAGTGTTACTGATTCTTAGTTTCCGCCGCTTATAACGAAATATGCAGAGAAATTCAACAATCAATAATGCCACTGTAAGAGTAGTGATGCCAGTAACAACTGCATTTCTTGGTAATTTTGATGAACTTGAGCTATGAGTTTGGTTTCCATGTACTGGCACATGAGCAGCTTCAGGATTAGCAGAACTGGTTGTATTCAGTTTTGGTATCGAGGGATCGATTTCCGCCTGATTCGTGTTCAAATTATCCCAAACAGTGCATGTTCTCAAAGAAGATAATCCATTACCATATAAACCAGGATTGTTGCTGAAAATGAAATTTTCTTTCAACTTCTTGAGGCCTACATACATTTAAGCAAAAAAAAAACCATTAGCATCCGAAAATCGGAGTAATCTTGTATTTTGGGTTGAAAATGTAAGCATTTAACTTACTAGGAGGAACAATTCCTGAAAGTGCATTGTTTTGAACATCTATCACTTCAAGCAAGGGAAGAGTAGCTAAAATAGATGGGATTGGACCTGAGAGCTGATTGAAGCTTAGATAAAGCCTTTTAAGCATCCCCAAATTCCCAAAGCTTAAAAGGATTTGTCCACTCAACTTGTTGTATTCTAATGCTATAACACTTATCTGCTTCATGTACCCTATTTATGTTGGTATTGCCCCTGTTAACTGGTTACCAGATAGCTCCAACACTGTACAGAAACCAAAGAAGAAAAAAAATCAGAATCAAGGATAACATTTTCTCAATACTAAAAACGCTGCATTTACATTAAACTTTAGGACATCTGAGGAGCGTGGCTTCAATTAACGTCATGAGGGGTTGACTGGCAGCAAGCCGTACTGAACTGATATGCTTCGAGGTACATGTTCGCTTCAGTTATCGAACGAGCAATAATAAATTTAATTTCTTGATGAATTTTTGCTAAACTCGCTATACATATTCCTATGAGAGTTTGTCCTCAATCCGCCAACTAAACATGAGTAGTCACAATGTTGACATCTTTTAACCCAAAATTAAAGTAATATATACTTCCAGTCTTTGAATCTTGTGTATAAAACAAGTATATGATATGAGTTCATATCACCAGCTTGTAATGATCAAACTTGGAAGTAAACATTTGAGGGATGTTCAAGAATACATTTTTCTCTGTCTGATGTTCTTGATTCCAGGTCTTCTGAACTTGTTTATATCAAGAAGGCGGTCAGATTCGCGTAATCCACCGAGCCCACCTTCCATTCCAATCTTAGGCCATCTTCATCTCCTTTCTCCAATACCTCATCAAGCTCTTCATAAGCTGTCTAAAAAGTATAGCTCTGTAATTTGTATTTATCTCGGTTCTGTTCCTTGTGTGATGGCATCCTCACCTGAGGCTGCCAAAGAATTTCTCAAAACACATGAAACATACTTCTCCAACAGGCCTCAATCATTACATAACCTATGGTTTACAAGATTTTGTATGCACATTCAGCAGCAAAACAGGGCGTAACAAAGTACAATATGATCTTCAAAGATCTATGCATCATCCAAATAGAAATTAAATTACTTAAAATTCAACAAATTAGAACTTTAAATTGAAAAAAGAAATAATTTTAGTAACATTAAGCTGAAGGGTGTTACCTTTTCGGACAGTTTCGCTTTCAACACAGAGCTTATCGAAAAACAAGAATCGCCGGAGGCCGTATTTGCTGACAAATCGGGTAAGACAAACAAAAGAGAGGGCGGCGACACCGCTGAGAGACAGCTGCACCACGGCGTCGTAAGGCCGACTGTTGTGGCTATCACAATCGCTACAAGCTAGAAAGAAATGGGACAGGCAAGGAACTACCACAGTAAACAATATAAACTCAAACCATGACAAGAAAGCAATCTATCCATTTGATTGATCCATGGATTGCGACGACGAGGGATGATTGACTTGTCGGCACTTGGAGGCTGCTAAATGAGGGAGGTGGTCGGATGGGATGAGGATGGAGGGAGGAGAAGAAGGAATGCGGAGGGAGGAGGGAGGAGGGAGGAGGCCGCCGATTTAGGTTTTCTTATTCAGATTGAGAACGATAGTTTGGGGGTTGTGTGAATTTTTTTATGTTTAGATTCAAAGGAAATGATTTGTTAGGAGACATTTTCTTTAAAGATTATGAATACATTTTTTTAGGAGATTTAATAAAAAAAACAAATTATTAATAATGAGGAGATTTTATTTTATGTATTTTTATGAGGAGAAATAGAACTACTAACGAGGAGAAATTCGATTTGGTCATCAATTAAAAAAATAATTTGAATCTCCTCATTAAAAGTAGCATTTAATGACGAAATTTCACCTCCTCATAAAAATCTCCTCATTAAACGGCAGTTTTCTGGGAGGATCCTCCCAAGGTTGAGGAAGTCAATTTGCAAGGTTTAATCGCCATGCTGCAAAAGCAGATGGCACCATCTCAAGTTCCAAATCCGATAAATCAAACTTCTTCTTTCCACGTAACCTCGGGTTATGTGATCGTGAAAATTGTTGCCGATTGGCCATATGAATGGCCAGTGTCAATTTAATCCCCCTGCACCTTATCAAGTGAATGCTGTTCATGATTATGGACAGTACAATCAAGTCACATGTCAGAATTGTGACGAGGTGGGGCACACTTCTAAATTTGTCGCCCTATGAAGCGGACGAGAACGCGGAAGTGAATGCATTCTATGGCCAGAACAATCCAAGGTTCAATTGTCTTATTAATTGTTTTTAACCGTTGTGTAAACATAGCAAAGTTGTGAGGGTGGTTGATGAGGATGTCGAAGCCAAACAACTGAAATCAATTGTGGCAGGGGGATGGTTGGGAACCCCGGTAAGCCCCCTGATGTGATGAACTAGTTCAATAGATGGCGAATAAATGAATAACTTATAATGTTGTTAATTAATAATTTGTAATATGTTTTGTTGTAGATTATAAATGCTGCATTTGCTGGAGTTCGTCGCCGCCAAACAACAAGATCGGGGTTGTATGAACAAGATGCTCGCATTCTTGATACATACTTTTGTGTGAGTTAAAAGAGATGCATAGTAAGAGGGACAATGATACCACAGTGGAGAAGTTAGTATTTGCGAAAAAGTTTATTAATTATGTGAATGGCGTAGTTCCAACAGACGGCAAACCATGGGAGGGTTGTAAATGTTTGTATATTCCGGTTAAAGAGAGAAGCCATTGGTTTCTTGTGAAAGTTGATCTTGGTATGAGAAAGATATATGTGTATGACAGTTTGGGAATCATGTTAAAAGAGCACAACTTATTAAATGGATTGTGCCATTGCAACTTCTTATCCCTCATTTGATGAGGAAGCATGTGGTTGGCTTCGAGAAATATGGCTTGAAGAAGCTTGAGTTGGAGAAAGTGGAATGTCCTCTTCAAAAAAATGGGTATGTAAATTACTATTTATGCAAATAGTAATTTGGAGTATTAGTAGATTTTTAAGATGTTTTACGTGGTGTTTAACTTATATGTTAATATTGTAGGTCTGATTGTGGCATTTTCACCATTAAATTCTTGGAGTTTTTGCTCGGAAGACTGGATATTAAAACGATTCAAAATGATCATATGCCAATGTGGAGAAAAAAATTTAGCTGCCGAGTTGATTTGCATGCCATTTTGAGCCATAGAAGTTGTGTATGATGATGTACAAACAATTTATGAGGATTTTTTAATGGGAAACAGTTAGTACGGGGTAGTGCAAAAAAACAGTTGGTAACATTTCACTTCTAACACCAATTGGTTTTGTTGTTGTATTCTTTATTTGACACAATCCTAATTGTCTGTAATGGAAATAATGTTATGTGAACAAGGGTTTGGTGAACAAGTATTAAGTTATGTATGCAAGAAGATTATAATTACATGTTATCATAGCATAATGGTATATTTTGTAATAAGAAGACTGCTATGGGAAGTTTATAATTGATTATGTTATTGTATTCCTTATAAGAGCAAGAGTTGAAGAACTTGTTTAAAACAAGTTTAATATTGTTTAACATGTTTAATATCGTTTAGTAGTACTTTTATTACGTTTGTTGAAGAAAAACTGAATAAAATGGCTATCATGTTAAACTGAATAAAATGGCTATTATGTACTTTTATTGAATCGAAATACTGTTGTTATTTCTCTTGATGTTAAACTTATTACAATGCTGCATATTTATAGTAAAGAAATAACCTAAACCCTAATCTTGAAATAAATATAAAATAAGAGATAATCCTCATTTGAATTCAAACATAATAAACTATCTTATCACCATATAAAAGATTAGATGACTTTCAAACTCTTAACCACCAATATACTCGAATTTAATCATGATCAAATAACACTTTATCACTCCCATAACAAACTTATCACAGCATTACAATTCTACTAAAAACATTAGGAAATGCTAATGCCACAACCATTGTGACACAACGAATGATACGACATGTTTTTTTTTATCCTTTATCATGATGTAGAACCTATTATTCATGAAGTAGACCAAGTAAAGAGTGTGTTGTGTCACAACCATTGTTAGTAGCATCACCCAAAAACAGTACAATAGATAACAAAGCAACATAACAATACCTAGAAAATGCAAGTTCAACTAGCAATAAAAAACCAATATAACTCACATCAACACAAGAATTGACACAACCAACACAAGAATAACAACTAATAACACCATCAACCACCCAATCTTGGTATCAATTTTTCCAAACAAAGTCGTTGTATTTCTTCATCTCTACCACCATTTCCAATTGAGGAAACTTCATCATAGGCACCTCTACCAATCGGGTTGCACCATTCAAAAAAGTCACAAACAGAGCACTTGAAATACAACATTCTCTTGTTTGGCTTACTCAATTCAACGATTTTCTAAGTTGCGTTTTTTTCACACTTACACTTTCTATACTCATAGAGAATGTCGTGAGTTCCTCCGGTTCGTCTACGCCTACTGTTGGTGGTGGACATTGCAGCTGAAATATAAAATCCAAGAATGAGACCTAGCTTAGTATGTTAACTGAACTAATTTTATTGGCTATAACACCACAAGTAAGCCAAGAATGCAGAAAACAAATTAATACAAAGCTACAAAAATGAAAATACAAAAAAAGAAAATCTTTTGCAAATCAGACAGTGATGAATCATACATAACTTTTTAATGTTTAGAAAAAGAACTGAGCTTGAACAAGCTTACCATTTCCAACTTGTCAGATCCAGCTGCAGAAGAACTTGCCTACCTGAAAAATTAACAAAGAATTTAAAGTTACATTATATAAATAAATAAAAAACTAAATAGCTCAAAAACTCAGATTAGTACTTCAAATCTACCATAATGTACTCAGCTACAACCTGAATTCGAAATCTTTTTTGTTTGAATTCAAGAAATCAAACACAGCCTAAAGCTTATTTTGAAAACTCCTTATCCAAAATTTCCAGAAAACCAATCACAACTATAAATTCTTTCCCTCAAAAAAGACCAGCAAAAGATTGACAAACACTTAAAAAAAAAGCTAAGAATTTTAGGAATATAACAAGACAATATGTCAATGGTCATATTCCAATACTGTTTCACTAGTTCACATGCTACAATAGTTGCTACTTGTGGACTCAAAGCTGCCCTAGTTGACGGCCAAAGTCATGAAAATGGCAATGTCTCTATCAATAAATGTAACTTAGGTTCAGCGATTAGCATTGGAAATGAAAAATCAAAGAATTCTATCACAAACCTCGATAAGTTTGTGGTAAAGCGGCTGACCAGACTTGAAAAGGAAGTGCTATAAGCAAAAAATGTCGAAAAGTGAAGCTAAGGATAAGGAGGAAGATAAGGAGGAAGAGTTGCTCTTACGTGAAGTGCGACGCCGTTGCCGTTGCCGTTGCCGTTGGAGTTGGGGCGCTGGAGTTGGAGTTGAAGTTGAGGCGCCGCAGAAGAAGGAGCCAAGAAGTGAATTTCCTTTTTTGAATTAGGGTTTAGGGTGTGGGATGCTTTATATATGCACGGATAAAACTGTGATTCGGGTTCGATCAAGGCGATTACTGTGATTCGGGTTGATTACACATAATGACACGATAGATTGAGGTTCATCAAGGCGATTACTGTGATCAGGGTTGATTACACATAATGACACGATAGATCGAGGTTCCATCAAGGCGATTACTGTGATTAGGGTTGATTACACATAATGTCACAATAGATCGAGGTTCGATCATGGTGATTACTGTGATTCGGGTTGATTACACATAATGACACGATAGATCGAGGTTCGATCAAGGCGATTACTGTGATCAGGGCACGATAGATCGAGGTTCGATTAAGGCGATTACTGTGATCAGGGTTGATTACACATAATGACACGATAGATCGAGGTTCGATCAAGGCGATTAATGTGATCAGGGTTGATTACACATAATGACACAATATATCGAGGTTCGATCAAGGCGATTACTATGATCAGGGTTGATTACACATAATGTCATGATAGATCGAGGTTAGATCAAGGCGATTATTGTGATCAGGGTTGATTACACATAATGACATGATAGATCGAGGTTGGATCAAGGCGATTACTGTGATCAGGGTTGATTACACATAATGTCATGATAGATCGAGGTTGGATCAAGGCGATTACTGTGATCAGGGTTGATTACACATAATGACACGATAGATTGAGGTTCGATCAAGGCGATTACTGTGATCAGGGTTGATTACATATAATGACACGATAGATCGAGGTTCGATCAAAGAGATTACTGTGATCAGGGTTGATTACACATAATGACACGATAGATCGAGGTTCGATCAAGGCGATTACTGTGATCAGGGTTGATTACACATAATGACATGATAGATCGAGGTTCGATCAAGGCGATTACTATGATCAGGGTTGATTACACATAATGACACGATAGATCGAGGTTCGATCAAGGAAATTACTGTGATCAGGGTGGTTGATTACACATAATGTCACGATAGATCGAGTTTCGATCATGGCGATTACTGTGATCAGGGTTGATTACACATAATGACACGATAGATCAAGGTTCGATCAAGGCGATTACTGTGATCAGGGTTGATTACACATAATTTCATGATAGATCGAGGTTCGATCAAGACGATTACTGTGATCAGGGTTGATTACACATAATGACACGATAGATCGAGGTTCGATCAAGGCGATTACTGTTATCAGGGTTGATTACACATAATGACATGATAGATCGAGGTTCGATCAAGGTGATAACTGTGATCAGGGTTGATTACACATAATGACACGATAGATCGAGGTTCGATCAAGGCGACATCGTGATCGGGGTTGATTACACATAATGACACGATAGATCGAGGTTCGATCAAGCGCGACATCGTGATCGGGTGGTTGATTACACATAATGTCACGATAGATCGAGGTTCGATCAAGGCGATTACTGTGATCAAGGTTGATTACACATAATGACACGATAGATCGAGGTTCAATCAAGGCGATTACTGTGATCAGGGTGGTTGATTATATATAATGTCACGATAGATCGAGGTTCGATCAAGGCGATTTCTGTGATCAGGGTTGATTACACATAATGTCACGATAGATCGAGGTTCGATCTATTAAATTAACTTGTTGGCTTGTAAAAACTTCCAACTTTAATCAAGTTTCTTCGTTGTTTTTAATTTGTTAAGTAATTAATCAACAAACACTCCAAAACAAACTTGAACTTGTTTACATACATCAAACTTAAACATCATGTTAAACAAAATAACATCCAACATAAAAAATAGAACGTGTCACAAGGTACATCAAACTTAAACATCATGTTACAAATTCTAAACCAACCAATTCAGTGGTATAAATTCAGCCTCGGTATAAGTTTCTTGGGTAGTGGTATCAGTTTCTTGGGTAGTCAAACGCGAACAAGTAGTAACGTTATGGCCAGTTTGCTTGCACTTACGACAATGTACAATCCTTTTTCCGTCCCCGGCAGATGGTTTTCTCTTCTTTGATGGACGTCCAGGTGGTCTTTTTTGCGGGACTGGTGGCAATACCACTTTGCTCAACACGTCTTCAGGATAAACACAATCACCATAATTCGGCAAGGGATACACACATTGAGCATAAGCTTTCCTCTAATAATCGGTGCTGTAATAAGGAGAGGTATAATCCGTGGCATGCATCCCTATTTTCTTTGCCACAGCAACGACATGCACGCATGTATACTTATCTAAATCGAAACACTTACAACTGCACTTCCTTACATCCAAGTCAACTTTGTAAGTCAAATGGCCTAAGGTATCAAAAACCTCATACTTCTTTTCAACATCAGAAATTAATAACACAAAATAATTCTTTACCTTGTCGTAGTGGTTTTTTATTTCTACGTCCACAGATGGAGTGAGAACGGCACCACATTTTGTAGCAAGTTTATTTCTTTCAGCATACCACTTTTGTAAAAGTCCCTGGATAAAGTCAATTAACCCAATTATCAAAAATTCCCGAGGACGCTTAAGCACACTGTTCAAAGACTCTGCAAGGTTAGTTTTCATTATATTGTACCGTTCACCCGGAAAATGACATCTAGACCAGTAAGGGAAAGTTGATTCATCCAAGTACGTTTTGATATCCCTCCCGACTTTTTCAGTCATTCTGTCCCATTCTCTGTTAAACTCGCTCAAAGATAGAGCTGCGAAACCCTATAAAACAGATCGACACATTACAACCCCGATAACGAGTCCTCAGATTCTTTTGAATGTGATAAGTACAAAACCCTTGATGCACATTCACAAACACAGTCTCAAATGCTGCTTTTATAGCATCATGACGATCAGAAAGTATTGTTAGATCGTCGGTGTCACCTGTAATCTTTTTAAGCCTTTCAAAGAACCATCCCCAAGATTCCGTCTTCTCAGCATCAACAACACCCCATGCGATTGGAAATATCATTCCATTTCCATCTTGGCACGTTGCCATAAGAAGAACACCTTCGTAAGACATTTTCAAATGTGTCCCGTCCACAGAAATGACTTTCTGCATCCACTTATACCCCTCAATGCTTGCACCAAGTGCCATAAAAAAATATAAGATTTCGTTGTTTGGTTTGGTTTCAATATCCGTGAAAGTACCCGGGTTTGCCAACTTCAACGCATGACAATACTTATGTAATTGTCCATAACTTGATTTTGGATTTCCCCGGATGATTGACTCGGCATATTTCTTGGCATCAAGCGCCTTGTCATAATTTATGTCATATCCAAACTCTTGGAAAAAGTCATTAATGATATCCCTCGGTGGATTAACACGCTTAGGATCTTTAAACCTCCGAGAATAATGTCTACCGATTAGCTTGTAGGAAGCATGTTTGTGGTCTTTTGTATCAATCAAAGGTCGGCAAGTATGCTTAAATTCATACCTTGTCACTTCAAAGTTTTCACATCCACTAGTTTTTGTTGCTTGCAACCGCCATTTGCATCCGTTGGCTTCACACTTTATTGTAAAAAGGCTTTTGGTGGACTTCAACGTTTTGAAAAAAAAATTAAACTTCACAGCCAACATCTCAACCTTATATTGTAAATACTCTTTGGATCTAAACTTGTCTTTGACATGTATGTCGACATCTTCAGTAATGTTCAAAACATCTACACCTTCGATATCGATTCCAGTTCCGAGTTCCGGTGCATTCAAAGATTCCACATTCGGGGGGGCCCTTATATTCAAACCATCACCATTTGGATAATCCACATTCATGGGTTCTTGAGATTCTAAAAATACATCTTGACCCAACGACATCAATAAAGAATCTTCAAGCATCTCAACAGTTTCTCTACTATCCAAACCTTCATCAATCCCCATTCCATCAAATCTCTCGATCATTTACCTCATTGTTTTCATCAACAACCATTTCAACACTACTTGCTTCAGTTCCCATCAAGTACACCAACTCACGTGTTTCTTGATTCTCCATAGCATGTTCATCATGGTCAACACGTGATGCTTCCGGTTCAACATGAGTTGCTTTCCCTTCAAATTGCGTTCCGTTTTCCTTTGCTTTCACAACCTTATCACAATCAACTACTATCGGAGCAGCTTTACAAATAGGGGCCATAACTTTCAATTCAAAATCATTCAACCTTGTATCAAATTCCAATTCTTCTTTCACCAGCTCATACAATTCAAGAAATAATAAACATTTAAACATCATGTTGATTTTTAGTAAACTCAAAAACTAAGAGACAGTTACACTATCCTATAGTTTAATAAATTTAAACAGATGCAATTAAAGCAAGTAAAATGCATTGGTCGATTATAAACTCTAAGAAAAAACAGGTATGAGTTGAAGTCAAAGCAACAACATAAAAAGTTTAATACTACATTTATCAGAAAAGAGAAACTCGTGTTTTAGGTTAATAGATGAAAAAGACGACGACGACCACCCCCCTCCCCCAAAAAAAACTTGCATTCAGGTGGAAAATAGTAGATAGACTTATTTTCAACCATAACAATTTCTTTTATTTCAAATTTTAAATATCAAATTAAAATTCTCCTTAATCAACGCATAAATCACTCATTATAAATTTATAATCCCTCAACTGTTATTCCAAATTTCAAATTAAAACTCTTATTCATCATCAGTGTAGACCAAATCACACGTTTAATTCTCTTGAATCCATTCCAAACCCGAGAAAAAAAAGGAAAGTCAAGTAAAAAAAATCAACGCATTAAAGAGTCTTTTATTTCAAATTTCAAATTAAAACTCTTGCAGATAAAATCACACGTTTATTCCTTTCAAAAATAAAAAATAAAATCACACATTTAATGCGAATTCATTCTTTTTAGGGAATCTCGGGAATCTTCAGAATATTGAGCACCCAAAATCACACATTTAATTCCTTCCAAAAATAAAATTGATTTGACCCAAACCTGGAAATTACCCAAATGAATCCGTTCTAAACCCGGGAAATAAAGGCAAACCAAGTCAAGCAAAAAATATCAATGCATTAAAGACAAAATCAATCAACATTAACTCACACTTATAATCTCTCAACCTTAACAAATTCTTTTATTTCAATTTCAAATTAAAATTCTCATTAAGGAACGCATAAATCACTCCCTATAATCCCTTAACTATAAGAATTCTTTCTATTATTTCAAATTTTAAATTAAAACCTTCATTCATCAGTGTAGACAAAATCACTCATTTAATTCCGTCCAAAAATAAAATCACACATGCAAATCAATTCATTTTGTAGGGAATCTCGCGAATACGCTCCGAACCCCGAGAAAAATAGGCAAGTCAAGTCAAGAAAAAAATCAACGTATTAAAAAAGAAATCAATCAACATTAACTCTTTCTCCATAATCTCTCTCGACCATAACAATTTCTTTTATTTCAAATTTCAAATTTCAACCAAATCAATTTTTTTATCAAAAAAATTCAAATTAAAATTATGTTTGATGGTTGTTATATTCATTTGAAAGGCCAAGTATTTGAAGCAACCTCAGGCTGAGAAGAATTTGATTTGGTTGAGAAGAATTCACAATAACACCACATACATTCCTTTTATTTTTCAACCAGTTAACATGAAAATAAGAACTTACGAACCAATGTGATTGGAAAACCTCAAAATAAAATGACGATATGAAGCACGGTTATCACAATCCTTATATTATTTACATTATCCATTTCAATATAAACTACAAATCCATGATCTTCATTATAATCATAACGAAAAAAATCAGTGTAACACACACAAAAAATGAAAAATACCTAAAAAAATTTGAAAAACTGAAAAATAAGAAAAAGTGAAAATACAAAGCTTGTCACAGTCTTTCCTCTCAGCCTTAGGTTGCTTCAAAGGCTTGGCCTTTCCACCCTAAAAAAACCAATAGAGAAACGAATAACAAAAAAAGGAGAAAATGCGAAGGAAATCAAAAAATGAAAACGAAAACCATGTGCAAGGAACATGTGAAATCAAAATATGAAAATATGAAATACGAAGGACATCAAAATATGAAAACGGAAACCATGTGCAGTAGCAAGGAGAAAACGTAAAAGTCGAAAAGGAGAAAATTAGGGAAAAATAAATCATACTGCAAGTCATCTGCAAAAAAAAAAACAATAGAGAAACGAATAACAAATAAAAAGGAGAAAATGCGAAGGAAATCAAAATATGGGAACGGAAACCACGTGCAATCGCAAGGAGAAAATGTAAAAGTCGAAAAGGAGAAAATTAGAGAAAAATAAATCATACCGCATGTCCTCTGCAATCTCGACTCAGATATGAAATATGTAGGTGCAACCTTGAATGAGATATGAAATGCGTAGGGATGAAGATGATTTTTTTCCCTTTTAAAAAAGTGTCAATGAATTTTGGTATTCTGTAATTAATGTGGTGATAATTGTGAATCAATTTTGATGTCGTGTAATTATGGAATGTCTGTGGTGTTGTTTTTTGTTTTTTGTTTTCTGAAACTGATACAACCGGATTTGGAGCGGGTCAAAGTGGGTTTGGGTTTAAATTGATTTTATTTCCTCTCCTAAATATATATATACTAGCCTGAAACCCGTGCATTGCATGGGGACGTTTGTGATTACATTCAATTAATATGCATAATATGTACTACAAAATAAAGACCCTTCAAACTTATTGTAATGCTGGCTAAAATTGTGTTATTTAAGATTTGTATTCGTTTCCGACGTCAGATAGAGTCAAAAACAGACAACACAACATGTCCAAAAGTTATACTGATGTCAATAATTGTGGTTATATTTCTGCTTTTAACATTGCACGGGAGAACGTATATTTTATAAGAATTTTTTTTGAAAGATGAAAAGAAGATTTTAATGGCATGTTTGTTACGCGGAAATGAAATTGAATGGAATAAAATAATAGAGTGAAATAGAATATAATGGAATAAATTAATTCTATTACTGCGTTTGGAATATGCAAGACTGGAATGAAAAAAATTATATAAAACATGACACATTGAGTGATGAGTAGAGAATGGTAGTGAATTAAGGTTGACTGGAGTAGGGTATGGGATGGTTCATAAGGAAGGATATGAGCGAAGGGGTGAGGTAGCTCTATGTCATACCCCATTGTACCCTACCTTTCTTCCCACCATGCCTCACCCACCGTTACCATACCTTACCCGCCACCCTATCCTGCCCTACCCCATATCACCATATCATACCATCGACATCCTACCTACCTTATCCATTACCTACTCTACTCCACTATCACCCACCCATACACTTCCCTATTCTACCCTACCTTACCCACCATACCACCCTACCTTACCCAAATACCCCACCCCTTCTCTACCCTACCTGCACTCCACCTGCACTCTACACTACCCTACCCTCCCCATCATTCCACTCTACTCTATATTACCCACCACACCACCCTACCTTACCTTACACACTACCCCAAATTATCCTACTCTACCCTACCCTACCAACCCTTCCTTTCCCACCACATTACCCTATCCTTCCTACCCTTACCCTACCCTACCCACCTGACCCTACCCTACCCATCATTCCACTCTACTTTATCGTATCCACCGCATCACCCCACCTTACCTTACCCACTACCCCAACCTGCCCTACCCTACCCTACCCTACCCTACCTTACCAACCCTACCGTACCTACCACTTCACCCGACCTACCTTACCTAGCACAACCATTTACCCTACCCTACCCACCACCACCCCTTAGCCTATCTTACCCACCACCACCCCTTACCCAACCCTACCCACCACCACCCTTACATACCCTACCTACCACCCCGCCTCACCCTACTTACCCATCACCCTACCCTACCCCACCCACCACCCTATCATACCCTACCTTACCCACCACCCCACCTTATTCAATACGCTTCCTACCTACCTTAACATTAAATGATGTGGCTAATTCGTAGGGAATGACCTAATTTAAAAATATCTCGTATTAATTGACATATTTGAATTTAGTTATTTTTCAAAATATAATTTAATTTCTGAATATTCTGTATCAATAGATGACTTTAATTTGTACGGAATTGCTTTTTTTCTTAACATATTTGTATGGAATGACTTTAATGTATGAATATTTGAATTAATTGGCATTTTTGAATATAGTTATTTTAAAAATATAATTTAATGTAAAAATATTTCTCTGATTAAATTATATAAAACCGCAAAAAAAAATGGATAAAATTAATCAAAAAATATATAAAAAAATAATTAAAAGTAAGAATATTTGGAATTAAATAAGGTGTCTAATTTGTAGAAATAACATT
The DNA here is from genome assembly GCA_026214975.1 of Gentiana macrophylla. Classification (NCBI taxonomy): domain Eukaryota; kingdom Viridiplantae; phylum Streptophyta; class Magnoliopsida; order Gentianales; family Gentianaceae; genus Gentiana; species Gentiana macrophylla. The sequence continues at coordinate 142,872,858 of CM047806.1, forward strand.
CACGTACGAATATTTCGTATTAATTGGCAAATTTGAATATAATTATTTTTAAAAGCGTAATTCAATGTAAGACTATTTAGAATTTATCTGGGTGTTTAATTTGTAAGGATGTATTTAATGTCTGCATATTTCGCATTAAATTGCATACTTGAGTTTATAAATTTATCAAAATTTAATTTAATGTTAGAATATTTTGCATTAATTGGTAAAATAGAATTTATCGTTTTTTAAATATTACAATTAAATGCATAATTTTGTGTTAAAAATGCATAATTTTGCATTAAATAACATATTTGAGTTTATATATTTTGAAAAATGTAATTTAATCATAGAATAGTTTGCATTAATTGGTAAAATTGAATTTCTCATTTTTTAAATATTATACTTTAAGCCAAAAATACTTCCATCAAATGCCATAAATTTCGAAATACTGGACATTATTCTGGGATGGATAATTTATAAGAGATATATTTAATGTGAGAATATTTTTCATTAATTTATAGAGAAATATTTAATGTCTACACAGTTTAGTTTATATATTCTTGACATCGTAATTTAATGTTAGAATATTCTGCATTCATTGCGAAAATTGTAATTTAAAAATGTTTAGTATTAACTGGGGATGACTGATTTCTAGGAAACGATTATTGCGGTTTATTAATAAATTAAATTTTATCACAACTGGGTATTAAGCAAGGAACCACAATAATAATAATATAGTAGATAGAATAATGAAACTTAAAAAAAATGAAATCAACATAATTTCATATTTTTTAAATATTATACTTTAATTAGTGTGATTGGAGAGAGTTAGTTAGAAATTCAAATTTTGAAAATAGTGCATGTTTGACGTTTTTTTTATCCTTTTTTAAATATTATAACTTAATGTGATATTTCGCATTAAGTGCCATAAATTTAATAATATTCGATATTATTCTGGGATGACTAATTTACAGGGATGTACTTAATGTGAGAATATTTACAAATAAAAAATCCGGCAATTTAAAAAAAATAAGGAAAATATCCAACCATATAAAATAATCTTAAACAGTAACAAACCAACAGCTTTAAAAAAAAAAAAACACGGAAAAATAATCCGTCTATTTACAAAACAATAACAAAAATAAGCGGTGATAGAACATTCTCATAGGTTAACAAAAATAACAAAAATATCAATACTCATATGTCACAAAGCATGTCATGCATTTTATTCATTGAAAAAATCGCATATTTAACAAAAATATCAATATCTCTACTTGAACATGTAGATTTTTTAAGTCTTCATTTCTTGTTCTATTGTTTCATGCAACAAATGTCGCAGTTTTTACATCTGAATAAGGATTGTATGAATTTGGAACAAAATAAAACAAAATTTCCTACAAATAAAATTAAAATAGAAAGCCAAAAAATCTCACCTCGTAAAAAAAACCCTTAACGCCGTAAAATAATCCGACTATTTACAAAAAATAACAAAAATAAGCAATTATAGAACATTCTGATAGGGTAACAAAAAATAACAATACCGCAAAATTGTGGTTTTATGAATTAAAGAAATATTTACTTGAAAATCGTACCTTATCCAATAAAAAAATCATTAATATAATGAAATAAACAAAAAAAATGGATGATCACTAAAAATAACCTACCGAGTGTATGGAAGTAGTAGTCACCAACAAACGAATCCCTGCAAACTATTTGTAAAACAAATGGGAAAAAAATTTAAAATGAAGGATGATTCAAAATAAAAAAATATCAAACTGATTAATCCAAAATGTGAGAACGAAAATAAACAAATAAGAAAGATCCATGATATCTGATGAATTGTTTGTTTGAGCAGGTTTATTACACAATATATTTCCCTCTAAAGTTGGACTTTTCTGCTAAATTTGTAGTTTTTTTTTTAAATAAACAAAATTGTGGTTTTATGAATAAAAAAAAACATTTACTTGAAAATAACCTACCTAGTGTATGCAGGTAGTAGTCACCAACAAACGAATCCCTGCAAACGGTTAGTAAAACAATTGGAAAAAAAAATGAAGGACCTTGCAAACGATTAGTAAAACAAATGGAAAAAAATAAAAATTAAGGATGATAATCCAACAGTAAAAAAAAAATATCAAACTGATTAATCCAAAATGTGAGAAGGAAAATTTGGATAAATCGAAAATGTGAAGTTAATGTAGATTTTGTTCTCATACCTAAAGTTGTTAAGACGTCACCCTGACCAAACAAAATCAAAGCTCACTTGGTCTATTCCTACACAAACAAATTATCTACCACATATAATAAAACAAAAATATTATAGAATGATTCGACAAAAAACTTGAAATAGGTAATCAGTAGATGAAAGAAGAAGGAGCATTCCAAAAATCATACCTTAATTTTTTATGACAGCTAGAGAGAATTTGTTTTGACTGCGAGCAATGAACTTGTCTATTGACCATTACTAATATAATAGTTGAATAAAAATTCATATGATTTTTTAACAAAAGAAAAAAATCACGGGTCTAAAAAAAGTTTACAATTAAAAAGGAAATCACCGTGTAAACATAATTAATGAGTATAATTCTAACATTTTAATTAAAAAATTACGGTCATTAATAGTGCCAAATTTCTAAAATTAAAATTAAAATAAAAATAACTTCTAACATAAGGCAAAAAAATTGCAATTATAAATCAAATCACCGTGAGAACATAATTAGGTCATTAATAGTTTGTGGATTTGTTGAGATTTTTGCAATAATTTTTTTTGTATTTATTACGTGTGGGGCAATATATTTTTTAATTTGTTGAGAGATTTCCGGATTTAATGTTTGGGACCGGGTCAATTTCCGGGTATGGGGTTTAATTTGCAGGTAATTGGGTTAAATTCACTCCTCCACACACACACACACACACACACACACACACACACACACACATATATATATATATATATATATATATATATATATATATATATATATATATATATATATATATATATATATATATATATATATTTTACGTGTTTATAAAAAAAAAGGGAATACTGCAATTTACCCTCTAACTATGTATCATGCAAAATTTTCAACTTTTTATACTATTATTTGATCGACTTACAACCTTAAATTATAGTAAAAGACCTTTTGCCTCCCTGTGGTTTGTCAATTGAAGCTTTTGCCTCCTCGTGATTTAAAAATATATGGTTCACCTCCTGGGGTTTTAAACAAACCGTCAAACACAAATTCAGACAAATATAAAAGAATATTCCGTCGGAATATTTCTTTTTTAAATAATATACAATTTTGAGATCGGTCTTACGTTGAGATTATTTTCACACATGACTATCATAAAGCTCTAACCTATTCAACTTGTAAACATGACTATCATGTTGATTTAAACTTTGCAAGGCCATCGAATCTCGAATTTACCAGAAAAAGCTAGTATCTCTTCAGCTCGGGTTCAATTTCATCAGCCAATTTCACCTCTCCCAATCGCCTCAGCCCTCTTACCAACACCTTAGCAACATTCTCATCCATCTCGGAATTAGTGTTTGACTAAGTATGGCAAATGGTCAACGAACAAAGGATACCTTCCATCTGAAATTTGCTTGAATATGATGTTAAATTTCTTCCTCACAAAGTTAACAGGTTTTTTCCAGTCCTAAATCCAAAGAGAAAATACAGGGAACAGATTTATCGCATTTGGTGAAGTTCATGTTAAAACGATATAAACCAAACAGCCAAATCAAAACTACTATGAACGATCTGAAGATAAAAGTGGATAAGAACTTCACTTTCTTAAGTTAAATCAACAGACCACCAATAGGGATACAAGTATCTCAGATCAGATGAAAAAAAAAAAAAAAAAAACAAATCAATCAATTAAACTTTGAAAGACGGAATCAATGTTCTTCTATAAAATAAATAAACAGAATCGAATAAAAAAGAATCGGATACTCACAAGTATCATGAGCTCAGAACTACAGTAAGAGAGCTCAAAAAGCTTTAAAAACAAATCAGATATATCTTGTAACGACCCGTTACGAAAACTAAGTATTTTTCAAAAAAAACGAATCGTTCGGCCATGCTCCGAGATAAAATCTCAAAACACGAAGCCTTCCTATTATAATTGATCTATTGCACCATTAAATTACTATACCCAAAATAAAATAGTCATTACAACAATCATATTCTAATCACCAATACATTACAACATACACTTCAAAATAATATCATCAAATACACAACCTCCAGAAATAACCGCAAAATAAACTTATCGCTTTCAGTGATGCTTAGATGACATCCAAATTCATCATCATCTGCCATATACTATGCTTTATCTGGAAAAAAAAATTGAAATGGAAATGGTGAGCTCGAAAGCCCAGTAAAGAAATAAACTTTCAATATGGAACTAAAGATGCCACTGGGCAGGCTATCTAGAATTCCTGGTTAAATAATTCTTAAATAATGCTGAAAGTAATATAGTAGAAAAATAAATAGTATAAATGAAATACTGAAATGAAAAGACAACATTAACTGAAATTCTAACATGCTAAAGTAGTTCTGCTAAAATTATAATTAAGACTATCTCCAAAATAAGGAGCTTGAACTCATGTTACGGTTCTCGTGTCACAACTGAAATACTGAATTAGATGCAGACCGGATATCCATTATTCTTGCCCAGGGGACTAACCGGCTCCGACAAATAATCTCACATCTACTACCCGTGAGTAATGGCTAGTGTCGGGGACCCTCGAGGATTCACTACGAACTGAAAATAAATAAATAGAGTGACTTGAACCGTAGCATTTTCTGATTTCTATTGCTTCGTGTTCATATTTTTTTATACTACAAATGTTTAACTATAAATAACTCATCATATCCTATAAAATATATTATTTCTAAAATATCTCATGATTATAAGTTTGGAAATAATCTATAAAAAACAATAGCATTAGCGGTCTAAAATTTCTAACATTATTTTAATATTTTATATCAGAAGGTCCCGGTGTATACAAAATGGTGATATTTGTTTTCTAAGTATTATGTATATATGAAAATTTGCATAAAATAAAGTACTCGAAAAATGAAAAATGAAAATAGCAATTGATAGTGATTTCCTTACTTCAAACCAATCCGCTAATCCGACAACGAGTCCCGGTCAATAGTACGAATTTTCTGATTTCCTCGAGATAGTTGAGTATCACATCCATTTCTTTTTCCCTTTCCTTTTATCTATTTTCCACTTCATTGCTACATGACCTCTCTTGTCATCCTGTTTGCTTTGTATAGGGATAATATTCAAAGCAAACAAACTTGATATCCTTCTTCCTAATATATGTAATAAAATATATTTCCTTCTCATTTGAGTGAATGGCTACTTTTCTCTCCATTCTTTCCATCCTTGATTTATGTAACTAATGAAGCTTCTTTATTTATTATCCAAAATTGATAACACACAAAACTCTTCCTATTGCTAACCGATGAAAAGTGGGGTGAGATGTTTGAGGACAATTTAATCTTGTAACCCCCCACACTAATTCCTTTTCATAAATTCACACAATAAATCAAAATAAGTAAACATATTAAAATTATACTTTATTTTTAAATAACTAGATAGATAAATATAAGTCAAAATATTTCGGGTCAAAACATAACTTTGGGTTCGGTTAACTTGGGTCAGTAAAATGGAAGATGAAATGTAGAAAGTGTAAAATAAAGATAGAGGTTTAATGATGAATTAATGAGGAAGTTAAATTCTTGAAAAAGTATTTTTATTTTCACTTCAAGATTTAAGCTAAAAATACCGATTATCACATTTATAATTAATAAATAAATTTACTTTTAAAGTATGAACTAAAAGTGATACGGATCGTGACATATCTCCGTGAAAATGAACTTCAAACCTGAAAATAAACTTCAAATGATTGCTAGAATTCGTGGAAAAAAGGGAAACCCTCGAAAGACTTAAAAGTGAATAAGAAGATAGATTTTCATTGATATTTTTTTCTGAGTACAAAGCTACAAGATATCCTAGCATATATGCTAGATATTGTTGTAACCAACTACACAAATCTCAAGACACAATATAATCCAAAGGTTCTAGTTAACACAACACACTACACACTTGTACACTCTAAACAAGTGACACGTGTCAATATTAAACTTAACCAAAACACTATTTTACTTTTCATCCCCCCTCAAACGAAACGTTGTATCCACCACGTTGAGTTTGCTACGAGCCAACTGAAATAACCGAGTTCCCAAGGGTTTTGTCAAATTATCAGCAAGCTGTGATTCTGAGGGTACATATCTAACCATAAGCTTCTTGCCAAGAACTTGATGTCTGACAAAATGGACATCAACTTCAATATGTTTAGTGCGTGAGTGAAACACAGGGTTATGAGCCAAGAATGTTGCACTTGTATTATCACACCACAACACAGGCATCAACTTCACTGGAACCTGTAACTCTGATAAAACAGACTGGATCCATAGGATTTCTGCAGCTGCTGCTGCTAAGGATCTGTACTCTGCCTCTGTTGATGATCTTGCCACTGCCTGTTGCTTTTTAGAACTCCAAGAAACCAAAGAGTTGCCCAGAAATACACAATATCCACTCACAGATTTCTGTCATAGGGTGAAGTAGCCAATCTGCATCTCAATATGCTTTGCAAACAAGATCGGGATGATGCCTTAAAGTGCAAACCAAGTTGTCTTGTTCCTTTAACATACCTCAAGAGTCTTTTTTATCGCTCGCCAATGCAAGTCAAGAAGTTGAGCCATGAATCGACTTAGAGTGTTAACACCGTATGCAATGTCCGGCCCTGGTCGAGTTAAATCTTGAAGAGCACCCATAGCACTCTATATAAAGTAGGATTCTTCATCAAAGGGACCGGAACGGAACTAGAGGCTTGTGTGTCACCATAGGAGTAGAACATGACTTCAAATTCTCCATTCCAAGCCTATCGAGAAGCTGTGTGACATAATGTGCTGTGTTAAATACAAACCAGATGTATCCTCAGATGCCTCCACACCAAGAAAGTGACTTATTGATCCCAAGGACTTAAGAGCAAATTTCGATTGAGTTTCTTTGATAAACAATCAGTATAAGCGACTGAGAGTTACCTGTGACTAAAATATCATCCACATAGATCAACACATACATAGTAACAACCGAATCTTAGAAAATAAACAGAGAAGAGTCCAAGTGGATCGCTTAAAACTCATGCTTAGCCAAGATCTTGTTTAAGTGTGGAGAACCAAGCTCTAGGGGCTGTTTCAATCCATACAGGCCTTCTTTAAGTGACACACATAAGATGGTTTGTCGGGATCAACAAAACCAAACCAGGTTGTGGCATAAAAATATCCTCTTGCGACTCTTCTTCGTTGAGGAAGGCATTGTTCACATCAACCTGTTGTATGTCCCAGTTCTGACTGACTGCAATAGCCAACACAATTCTGATGGTTGCTGGTTTGATAACAGGACTAAAAGTCTCATAAAAGTCCACCCCATAGGACTGTTTGAAACCTTGAGCAACCAACCTTGCTTTATGTTTATTAACTGTGCCATTTGGATTCAACTTCAACTTGAAGATCCATCTGTTGCCAATCAGTTTCTGATTGGAATGAGGGGGAACCAAGTCCCAGGTTCCATTTCTTTGTAAAGCATCAAACTCAGACTTCATGGCATTCAACCATTGAGGCTGAGACAATGCATCAGACACAATTGTAGGTTCTGGTGGAATAGAGGAAGATGACTGTGCCAGATAAGAATAGGTTTTAGGTTTAAAAATTCCACTCTTGGACCTAGTTTGCATAGGATGACCTAGAATCACAGGTGGTGAAGAACTAAGAATAACTGGGGATGCCTCAGAATTGGGAATATCAGGAGTAGAATCAGAAGTAGGATAAGGTGAAGAGTGAGGAGTCTGATCATGCAGAGAACCAGGGCTATGAATACTGGGAGAAGGAGTATGAGAACTGGAAATATTAGGAGAAGGAGGAGTGGATCTTTGGATCACAAGGAGATGGATATGTAAGAGGTGCTACTACATCAGTGGAGTATAGGACTAGGAGTAGCGATGAGTGTGAAATCCATAGGAAGAAAGTAGGATACTTCAGTGGTTGATGGGAGAGATGAAGCATCTAGACCTGTGTATTTAGGGAAGCCAAGGGAGTAAGGAAATTCAGCTTCATTGAAGATAACATGCCTGGAAATATAGACACGGCCACTAGGATCTAGACATCTAAACCCCTTATGATTAGGACTAAAACCAATGAAAACACATTTTTTGGTATGAAAATCAAACTTATGCCTGTTATAAGGCCTCAAAAAAGGAAAGCAAGCACATCCAAAAACTCTCAAATTTGAGTAACTAGGTGATCTGTGAAACAGCTTTTTATAAGGAGACTGATCATTAAGAACTGGAGTAGGTAACATATTAATAAGATAAACAACATGCTGAAAACTCTCCCACCAAAGATGAAGGGGCATTTTGCCTTGAGCTAATAGGGTTAGGCCTAATTCAGTGATATGCCTATGTTTTCTTTCAGCTTTCCCATTCTGTTCATGAGTGTGGGGACAAGGATGCCTAAAAATAACACCAGCATTTTTAAGGACAGGTTCAAACACTCTATTCTCACCACCCCAATCAGAGTGTACCATCTTTATTTTAGTATCAAATTGAGTTTCAACAAGTTTCTGGAAGTGAAAGAAAGCATTAAGTGTAACGACCCACTCCCGACCCCTAGGTCCACTGGGGTCATTCTAGGAGCAGGTTGCGAGGCTTTCGCATAGACATCCATGAAATACCATAAATCCCAAATATTGATATAAATCCATCGAACCACTTACAATATTTCACCAACTAGTTACATCAAGAATTACAACTAAAAGAAACCCAACTTTATTAAAATCCACAACACGAACCATGTAAACAAATTTTCTAAAGCATATCCACCATGTAGTGATATTGATAAATATCAATGCTCCTATTTTCCCATCTCTTAGGCTGGTTCGACAACCTGTATTATATTAAAAAGAAAAGACAGAAGAAATAGAGTCACGGCAAAAACTTTGGTATGAGCCGTATGCGATAAGTGTTCTGAGATAAGTACAATAATAATATATAATGGAAAAACAAAGAATAAACCGATCGATCATTATTTGAATTTTAGCCGTGTCTTTATTGTACAATCATTACTTGAATTCGAGAGGTTATCATCAGATTACTTGACACCGACTTGGCCTAGTCGATGAGTCAATACCAACCGAACTCCACATGTGAACACGATTTACTACCGCACTCCAACAAGCAAGCTCTTTCCGACAACTCCGGCCGATTGTCGTGGAAAGGATCGAGACTTTCACCCGATGAACCTCCCAAAGGCTCCAAGTAACCCATCGCCCTCCGAACCACGACACAACCGTCACCCTTGCTTTCCGGTCGTGGCATGAATCTTCGAGGAAAGGTACCGTCCTCACTCTTACGAGCGAGCACTCTAGCTACTGTCGGAAAGACTTTGAGTCAAGAGGCCCCGAGACCGGTGACTAGCCGTTCTCCAAGAGCAGTAACTCTAATCCACCTAGCCACTAGAGCTTTGACACTTTCATGCCACAAACGAGCGAGCAAGCAAGCATTTTCCGTCAATTTCAAATATCAGTTTTTATAGTTATAAGAAAAAGAATGCACTAGCTCAAAACATTTATCGTTGATCAGTTCGAATTATTTACTTGTAAGAAACATCATCCGAAAATGACTTCCGAGTTTAAATCAACACTTGATATAAGTAAAATACTTAAAAATAATTAAAAAAGACATGCTTTGGCTATTATCGAAAATAGAGAACTCACCAATGGTCTGTGCTAGAACTGACGCTTTTAGCATTTGATTAAGTCCAATCTTGATTTCATCACAACCATTTAATTAAATTCCGATAAACAGCTGTTGTCACTTGAATAAATCGCACACAAAGACTTCTGTTTCCTCCTTTATACATTAAGATCAACGATTCATCGAATTAATACCGTGTATATCACCCTTTAATTATTTATTCTAGGTATATTTCTCCACTATCCTCCATTCCGACTGAACTTTTACTGAATTATAACTCTAAAAATGCAACTTTCTTGACCCTCAACCCTTCTCACCAATATATTTTTATCTTGTTGCCATCAAATCCAACGTAACCCATTTTCCATCATACTAACAAGTATAGCCACGATTAAATTGAGTAAACCTACTAGTAATTCCTGCATACCCAAATTGCATGTATATATATATATATATATGGTACTACTGCCACCGGTTTCGGAATATTAATCACCATCACCAAAATCCGCTACAACAACCAAATATATCGACGACAATTTTTATAAAAGCAATGAGGTAGCCACTATTAACTCTGACGGTGGTTTCATGTTTGAAGATGTTGATGTAGTATCGGATGGTTTCAGATTGTAACGGACGGGTTTTGGATTTTTTTCTAAGCTTATTGATCAACTCACGATCCCGAGGAGAGAGAGGAGTTGAAATTAAATGGGGAGGCGTATCCAAGTGAGCAAGAAGAAGTTTAGTGCCTGCTGTGGTAGTTTTCCGGTGGGTCATGTTGGCTGTGGTGGGCTATGGTCATGATCGGTGAGACCACATCGATTGGCGAAGGAAGGAAGGTTGTTTCTTTAGAATATCAGTGGGTGGTGTTAAGGTTATAAATCGAGGCGTCCGAAATCCGAATAGTGGTATGTATGTATACACTATATGAATAACTGTGGACTTCAGAGAAGGAACGTAATATTAGCAGTACGAATGGGACATTTTGAGGTGGTGAGCTAGCAGGTTCCAAATGGAGTATAAATACATAATAGGGTAGGTATATCAGTTGTACCATTAGCACTAAGATTCATATATAAAGCTGTGATATGAAGCAGATGAGTTCTTACGTTACTAAAAAGTAAATGCTTGGTAAATAATAATTATGAGTCCGCGATTCAATTCCATACATTACGCATCGTAACATGCAGACCCATGGGTATAATCAGTATAAGTCATTTATATTGCTATTAATTAATAATCAACACAACCGTTACTAAAAACTTACATCACCCATTTGTTTAATTCACCACGTCCGTTGCTCGACTTGAAAGAAAACGAAATGTGTGACGTTATATCATTTGGTTCTATCAAAAATAGTAATAAAATAATAATAATAATAATAATAATAATAATAATAATAATGATAATAATAATAATATCACTTTTAGTTTAATGTCACATTGAAATCATTTCTACGTAGAAAATACTCCAAACATTTCACAGCTTAATCAATAAGATGAAAACAACATTTATCACTAGATCTTGATAATTGAAAAGGAATAAATAAACAAATAATTATCTAGACACTTATCTCGAAATTCTTATAAAGTTCTTTATAAACAAAAAGACGAAAATCGGGGTGTTACAATTCTCACCCTCTTAAAAAGAAGTTCGTCCTCGAACTTCCCTCTCCTTATAATTCTTTCCCCACCTTTACTTCATTTTGATATTAAACCCTTAAGATGTTTTCTAGGTTATCAGAGTTAGGTTGCGATCCTCGATCTATGGGTAATGGGCTCACCTAATCTCTGTCATTAGTCTTACTCTACACCATTCCATGCATGAAAGATAACTCCTATCAACAACCATGACCTTTACAATATATAACCCAAAATTCCCTATAAGATCCAATAAAAAGACTAGCGTTTCACCCTTATGCATCGGTATCATTTAAATAAAATTAATAATAAAAAACATTTACATTCTTTAAAATAAAAAAATCAACAAGACTTGAACACCGTAGTAAAAAAAATATACATATATAACTAATTTAGTTCTTATGAAAATATAGCTATTGTCATTTCAAAGCCATCATTGTATTACGGTAAATATTGTTTATAAAACATTTTTAACACAATTTTTTCTTAATAAACTAAACTTGTCTTGAATATAATAATTGGAAAAAAAATATTTAACATTATCAATATTAAAAAGCTCGTAAAATAACTATATGCTATTCAATAGTTAAGAGATTCGATGTGAACCAATTTTTTTTTTTAATTTTAACATTTTTAAAAAAAAATGAAAAATTATGTAGTATATATGAAAAAAAAAAAGAAAAAGAAAAAAAAAGAATGAATTCTTAAAGTTTGAAAAATATTGAAGCATATGAAACATTGAAAAATAACATTTTGAAATTGTTAGACTAGTATGTTGAAATAAATGCGAGAAACAAAAACTATAACCTTAAAATAATTGAAGCATTAGACTGTTAATTTAAAAACACCTTTATTTTAATTAACTTACCAATCAGTTTAAAACAATATTTAAGCAATAACGTATATTTTAATGAAATTCACACAAAACATGACTAAGTTGCATATAAAACATATTTCTAAAAGTGTTGAAATTTAAAATACAATTGTTGCTATTATACCAAAAAAATTAAAAAATAAAAATATGCGGCATGCGAAACACTTGTCCTACTCCCGATTAAAATATTAAAACTTATTGGTGTATAAATGTCACGACATATATTCTAAGAAATTCATATCTTATAGTCTTCCTAGAATCACCTGATCATACCTGATTTCTAAAAAATCATTTCACTATACAAATTCTATAAATTTATTTCCTAAATTTTCTCATTGTCGATTCATCCTCTTAACTCGAGTATATCATTAAATCTTACCAGTCCAACATATATCTTCTTATAGAACTCTCGAGAAACATAACCTGTCTCTCGATACCACCTATAACGACCACTCCACCCGACCCCCTGTGTCCATCGTCATTCAGGAAGTAGTTGCGAGGCTTTCGTGATAGACATCCATGAAATACCATAAATCCCAAATATTGATATAAATCCATCGAACCACTTACAATATTTCACCAACTAGTTACATCAAAAATTACAACTAAAAGAAACCCAACTTTATTAAAATCCACAACACGAACCATGTAAACAAATTTTCTAAAGCATATCCACCATGTAGTGATATTGATAAATATCAATGCTCCTATTTTCCCATCTCTTAAATTTGGTTCGACAACCTCGTATTATATTAAAAGAAAAGACAGAAGAAATAGAGTCACAAGAAAACATTTGGTATGAGCCATGTATGCGATAAGTATACTGAATAAGTACAATAATAATATATAATGGAAAAACAAAGAATAAACCGATCGATCATTATTTGAATTTTAGCCGTGTCTTTATTGTACAATCATTACTTGAATTCGAGAGGTTATCATCAGATTACTTGACACCAACTTGGCCTAGTCGATGAGTCAATACCAACCGAACTCCACACGTGAACACGATTTACTACCGCACTCCAACAAGCAAGCTCTTTCCTGACAACTCCGGCCGATTGTCAGGGAAAGGATTCAGACTTTCACCCAGTGAACCTCCCAAAGGGCTCCAGCCAACCCCACTGCCCTCCGAACCATGACACAACCGTCAGCCCTTGCTTTCCCGGTCGTGGCATGAATCTTTGGGGAAAAGGTACCGTCCTCACTCTTACGAGCGAGCACTCTAGCTACTGTCGGAAAGACTTTGAGTCAAGAGGCCCCGAGACCGGTGACTAGCCGTTCTCCAAGAGCAGTAACTCTAATCCACCTAGCCACTAGAGCTTTGACACTTTCGTGTCACAAACGAGCGAGCAAGCAAGCATTTTCCGTCAATTTCAAATATCAGTTTTTATAGTTATAAGAAAAAGAATGCACTAGCTCAAAACATTTATCGTTGATCAGTTCGAATTATTTACTTGTAAGAAACATCATCCGAAAATGACTTCCGAGTTTAAATCAACACTTGATAAAAGTAAAATACTTAAAAATAATTAAAAAGACATGCTTTGGCTATTATCGAAAATAGAGAACTCACCAATGGTCTGTGCTAGAACTGACGCTTTTAGCATTTGATTAAGTCCAATCTTGATTTCATCACAACCATTTAATTAAATTCCGATAAACAGCTGTTGTCACTTGAATAAATCGCACACAAAGACTTCTGTTTCCTCCTTTATACATTAAGATCAACGATTCATCGAATTAATACCGTGTATATCACCCTTTAATTATTTATTCTAGGTATATTTCTCCACTATCCTCCATTCGATTGAACTTTTCTTGAATTATAACTCTAAAAATGCAACTTTCTTGACCTCAACCCTTCTCACCAATATATTTTTATCTTGTTGCCATCAAATCCAACGTAACCCATTTTCCATCATACTAACAAGTATAGCCACGATTAAATTGAGTAAACCTACTAGTAATTCCTGCATACCCAAATTGCATGTATATATATATATATGGTACCTCGCCACCGGTTTCGAATATTAATCACCATCACCAAAATCCGCTACAACAACCAAATATATCGGCGACAATTTTTATAAAAGCAATGAGGTAGCCACTATTAACTCTGACGGTGGTTTCATGTTTGAAGATGTTGATGTAGTATCGGATGGTTTCGATTGTAACGGATGGGTTTTGGATTTTTTCCAAGCTTATTGATCACCGCTTGATCCCGAGGAGAGAGAGAGAGTTGAAATTAAACGGGAGGCGTATCCAAATGAGCAAGAAGAAGTTTAGTACTCTTGTGGTAGTTTTCCGGTGGGTCATGTTGGTCGTGGTGGGCTATGGTCATGATCGGTGAGACCACATCGATTGGCGAAGGAAGGAAGGTTGTTTCTTTAGAATATCGATGGGTGGTGTTAAGGTTATAAATCGAGGCGTCCAAATCCGAATAGTGGTATGTATGTATACACTATATGAATAATCGTGGACTTGAGAGAAGGAACGTAATATTAGCGAGACGAATGGGACATTTTGAGGTGGTGAGCTAAAGAGGTTCCAAATGGAGTATAAATACATAATAGGGTAGGTATATCAGTTGTACCATTAGCACTAAGATTCATATATAAAGCTGTGATATGAAGCAGATGAGTTCTTACGTTACTAAAAAGTAAATGCTTGGTAAATAATAATTATGAGTCCGGCGATTCAATTCCATACATTACGTACCGTAACCGCAGACCCATGGGTATAACTGTATAAGTCATTTATATTGCTATTAATTAATAATCAACACAACCGTTACTAAAAACTTACATCACCCATTTGTTTAATTCACCACGTCCGTTGCTCGACTTGAAAGAAAACGAAATGTGTGACGTTATATCATTTGGTTCTATCAAAAATAGTAATAAAATAATAATAATAATAATAATAATAATAATAATGATAATAATAATAATATCACTTTTAGTTTAATGTCACATTGAAATCATTTCTACGTAGAAAATACTCCAAACATTTCACAGCTTAATCAATAAGATGAAAACAACATTTATCACTAGATCTTGATAATTGAAAAGGAATAAATAAACAAATAATTATCTAGACACTTATCTCGAAATTCTTATAAAGTTCTTTATAAACAAAAAGACGAAAATCGGGGTGTTACATTAAGTGCATCAGATTTGTTCTTTAAAGGGTAAATCCAAGTATATCTGGTGCAATCATCTATGAAGTGTATATAGTAAGTATATCCAGAGGCTGATTTTACTGGGGAAGGCCCCCACAAATCAGTGTGTATTAGCTCAAATGGTTGAAGGACAGCAGTATCAGATTTAGAGAAAGGTAAAGTATGATGTTTCCCATAAACACAAGCATCACAAAAATCCATTTCATTACTTAACTGAACATTACAATATTTCATAGCAGTACTTAAGACTTTAAAAGATGGATGTCCTAGTCTCCTGTGCCATAGGACATCACTTTTAGGGCTACTGACTTCACTAACATAAACCCTAGAACAGACATTATGACTAATACTGGAATTTGGATGCTGAGAGCCTGACTTGGATGAGTTGTGACTGGATTGAAGGGAGCTCGGGCTTGAAGAAGGGAAAAGCTGATAAAGACCATGGTGAACTCTACCTCTGAGAAGAATTCTGCCTGTGACTTTGTCCTTCACATAACAACCAACATTGTCAAATTCAACACTAACATGATTATCAGAGGTCAACTTAGATATGCTAACAAGATTTTTTGTAATATCAGGAACATGAAGGATATTTTTCAGTTTAAGATCAGAAACAGGAGTGGGAAAATTAGTGGAACCAAGATGATTAATAGTTAGTTTGGAGCCATTACCTACACCCAATGTGTCTAATCCATTGTACTCTGTACTCAACTGAAGTTTACCAAGATCTGCAGTGACATGATTAGTGGCCCCAGAATCAGCATACCAATTAGGATCTGCAATAGACTCAGGACCAGCAAGATAGGCAGCAGGGGCATTCTGACTTCCTTGACTGGATGCTGTAGGATTGTTGAAGTTCTGATCAAACCTATACCAGCATTCCACCACTGTATGTCCAGTCTTATTACACAACTGACATGTAGCTCTAGAGGTGTTGTTATTATATCCAGATCTACCTCTTCCTCTAGACCTTCCACCTCTTGAATTTTGGCCACCCCTGCCTCTATTCTGTCCTTGATTGTTGTAATTTCCTCTACCTCTTCCTTGATAATTATCACCAGTCCTTACTGCAGCATTGGCAGATGCTTGAGACAGATCAAGATTAGCAGTGGGATTAAACCTTGCTATAAGCCTCTCATGAGTAATTAGCTGAGCTTGAACCTCTGGCCAAGATAGAGCCCCCATCCTTGATGTAAGATTAACAATAACTGACTCATATTCCTTGCCTAATCCTCCCAAAGTTGCCAGGATTAGCTCAGATCGAGTAATAGGATATCCAGCAGCACTTAACTTATCTGAATATGTCTTCATCTGTGCCAAATAATCTGCCATAGTCTTTGACCCATTTTCAACTTTAGTTAAAGCATCCTTATATTCCAATATTTGAGCTTCACACTGATTATTGAATAATAGCTCCAACGTTGTCCAGATCTCATGTGAAGTAGTACATCCTACCACTTCAACAAGAGCTTGTTCAGTCATGGATGCCAAGAGCCAACCAGTCAACAAGGAATCCTTGGCCATCCATTCATCATATGCAGGATTTACAGAAGTAAGCACAGATGAGGTTAAATTGGGAATACCCAAATACTGTGGTGGACACGGCAGAGTTCCAAACAAAAAAGGTTCAAGTTTATGACCTCGCACAACAGGAAGAACACTAAATTTCCACAGTAGATAGTTGTTTCTATCTAATTTGACAGAACATGCTTGATTGAGATTACCTCCAAGAGTATGAACTGGAGCTGCAGCAGGTGTAAGATTCATAGACGAGAACGGAGACCTTTGGGTCAGCAATGGTGAGCTAAGATTTGGCATAAATCCTGCTGGGAAAGTACTATGCATGAATCCACTTGTAGGAGAAGCACTGTGCATGAACCCGATCGGAGAAGACGAGATTATGCCAGCTCCAACAGACGGTATAGCTGGGTTTTGATTGACTCCTTGTGTTGGACTCACTGGAATCTGGGAGGATGAGCTCACCGGAATCTGGGAAGAAGTACCATCACTCTGTGCATTTTCTAGTTCGCCGGCGGACGATGGCGGAGTCGCCATTTATGTGGCTCTGATACCAACTTAAAAGTGAATAAGAAGATAGATTTTCATTGATATTTTTTTCTGAGTACAAAGCTGCAAGATATCCTAGCATATATGCTATATATTGTTGTAACCAACTACACAAATCTCAAGACACAATATAATCCAAAGGTTCTAGTTAAAACAACACACTACATACTTGTACACTCTAAACAAGTGATACGTGTCAATATTAAACTTAACCAAAACACTATTTTACTTTTCAGAAAGAAATAGTACATCAGCAAGTTTTCACAATAATAATTGCAGCAGTTGAGGACGGACAACCAAAGCCCAAGAACCGTAGAGCCAGGCGGGAAGAAATTAACAAGAGGAAGACAACCAATAATGATGAATTATGATTAAAAATAGTATATTATTTAAAAAAGAAATATTCCGATGGAATATACTCTTATATTTGCCTGAATTTGTGTTTGATGATTTGTTTAAAACTCAGGGAGATGAATCATATATTTTTATACCACGAGGGGCAAAAGCTTCAATTGACAAACCACGAAAAGTAAAAGGTCTTTTACCCTAAATTATATGTTACGAGCAATTTACACCCTTAAACTATCAATTCTTCAATTCAACATCCTAAACTATTATTTTCGCTCATTTTACACCCTTTATTTATTGATACATATCATTATACAAATATTCAACCAAGGGCAAATATGTCTTTTCGCTATCATCATCTCCGTTTTTTCCCAACCGGCCAACCTGTTTTCCTGTCACCACTAGTCCACTACCACTCCTTCCGCCCCATTTTTCTCACCTGCCATTGTCGTAAATTTCTTAAATAGTTGTATGATATTTCTTATATATATATATAATGTTCTTTTAGGCTCTGTATTCAATCTTTTAGATGATGTATGACGCATATTCTCGAGAATTTTAATGGCAGCGCCGCTATCAAACAGGATAGCGGGCTCTTAAGATTTGGCCATGTTGGTGTAAATTTTACAAAGGCTTTCAATCACCGCGTTTATTAACACATCTCTATAATATATGGAAGACAAAACAACAAATAAGAAGGTAACAACAAAATTTACGACAAATGAGGTCAAGAGAAATACGAGGAAGGAGGGGTGGGTGAAAGCCAGAAGGCAGGGGAGAAAGGGGAAGGAAAATGATGATGATTGACAAATTTAACCTTGATTGAATGATTAATAATGTTATATACAAGTAAAGGTGTAAATTGAGAAGAAAAAAATAGTTTGAGGTGATAAATTAAGCAATTTTGTTGGGCACCACCAATGTTCTAAAAGTCGATAGGCGCTAATCGGGCGCCCGCGTGGGGAGTTGGGACTAGTCGGCCGGGGACTAGGAGACTAGACGGTTTTGGATTTTTTTTAATCATTAAAATAATAATGGATTTGACAAAATAAATACCACTACACACCCCAAAAAATAATGATACTACTATTCTGGTAATAATAAGTACTAACATAACATAAGTCCCAAAATTCAAGTTAGAAAATAAACACATACAAACGTATGTGATACGTCCAAAATAAACACATTGAAAGTCACGTTTCACCAAAAAAAATATATAATACGGAGTGCCTAGGCCGAGTTGCCCGAGTTGAGCCTGACTATCCCACATTGTACCCGACTCTCCTGCCTAGAGGCCGACTAGTGACCGACTATAGACAGCCCAAATAGACAAGTCGGACTGGTGTGTAATCGGGTCGGGGGAGGGCCGACTAGCGCCTAGGCGGTGCCTAGTCGGCCGACATGGCCGACTTTTAGAACATTGGGCACCACTGGGTAAGTTGGGAGCATCTTTGCAAGCCTAAAGGCACATGAGGGCTTGGCTTTCGTAATTTAGAAGCCGCTAATATTGTGGCGCTAGCTAAAACTCTTTGGAGGATCCACTCCAACCCGGATCTTCTTGTTTCCAGAGTTTTGAAAGGAAGATACTTTAGCAACTCCTCTGTCTTTGACTGCAAAATACCCTCTAGTGCGTCTTTCATTTGGAAGAGTCTCATGCATGCTCAATCCTTTCTTGACTCTAGTACATACTTTTCTGTTGGAGATGGCAAGTCGGTTAAAGCTTGGAATGACCCCTGGATCTTGGGTAACCCCTCTTTTAAGCCCATTTCGCCAGCTTCTACTAGTAACCGGGTCATCTTGGTTAGTGATTTGTTGACCAATCAAGCCTGGGACCCAGAAAAACTCGCTAAGAATTTTCGGCAAGTAGATATTCGACAAATTGAAAAAATCTCAGTTAGCGTTAGTGGTGTACCAGATAAAAGGCTTTGTGCATTTTCAAAGAATGGGGATTTTGTTTCAAAAGCAGCCTACGACTATTTCTTGAACAGCTTCATATCTCCCCGTGGAAATTCGACTAGCACCTCTTTAAATGAAAAATTCTGGAAGCTTATTTGGGTGTTGCCTCTCCCGGCCAAGTTAAAATATTTTATGTGGAAGTGCCTAAAAAATGTCTTACCGGTCTCTCTGCTGCTGCATAGACGATTAGGAAAAGACACATTCCCTTGTACAGCTTGCGGGGAGGACGTTGAAACCGTTGATCACCCCTTTATCTGGTGCCCGTTTGTGTAACGCCCCGTTTCCGGACACCGAGCCCTTATCCGAAAAGAGCGCTCGGCACATATATTATCAAATAAAAACTCAATAATACATGCAAGCCTTACGTCATCCATCAAAATCAAGCGGCGCTTGAAGATAAAACAACTCAACAACTCGGGAAACCAAGCGATCGAAACATACGGTAATCAATCTTTGTGAAGAAAAACTAAATCCAATGAAAGATCTAAACATCCGTAATTCAATCCAAAAGATCTCAAAGGTAACTAAACCAAAAGAAAGAACAACATTGTTCAAAGTGGAAGCAAATGTTTATGAAAAGAAAACACTAAACGATCTAAGCCTTCAAACTCCAACTCAAACGTCCTCGTCATCAAAGAACTCATCGGCGGTAACCACTGTTCATCTTCTTTGGGAGAGGGAAAGACAAAGATAACGTAACGGGTAAGTACAAAAGTACTCGATAGCGTGTAGAAGATCGTATAACTACGCCTCATAAAGAAATAAAAGCAATACCGTCTTTTATTAATTCATTTTCCGTTATTAGCCCTAACTATCTATCACATTATGTTCATTGCATAACATGAGGTTCCAAGGGTATCTATCTTAGCTCAAGTTTGTTACATCATGAATAACAAAGGCACTACGCCTAGTAATAGGATGTACTAGGACAATTGGGTGCAACCTACTTAGAGACTCGCTCTACAGTAGCCCGGGAATATCGAGTCCCGATAGTGTGATGACCGGCAGAGTGCACCAGACGCTTTATCGGCCAATCGATTGACCGGCGTGGTACGATCTACTTTGTGCAGTCGAGAGGACACATCGCGATATTGTACTATGCCTTACCAAGCATTGCATGATGTTTAAGATTTTAATCTAGCACATACGTTTGATTAGATGTTTAACTAGACACCTAAGTGTTTTCAGGTAAGCTCCCTCACACTTCCTACCCTCGTACTTAGACCTCTAGACACGGACAAGCCCTAGCAATTACACAGACATCGATAAACCCTAGCTTATCGAAGCACAAGGCAAATCCGAAGCTTCCAGTGGTCCCACACTTCATCTTTTAGGGAATCCATGTGGTGCCGGAACTAAACGCACCAGAAGCTAGTTCAGAGCTTTGTCACGTAAGGTTATGCATTAGAACAGTACAATAAAGCCTGAACTCAAGCTGACATGACAAATAAACAATGAAAAACTAGAACCACCAGGCTCAAACGCCGTCCACTCTATCACGCAGACGCCCGTCGAACATAGACGCTCGTTTATAGATTTGAACGCCCGCCCAAAACCAAACGCCCGCCCACCTTCAAACCATCACATCTGTATCAAAATTTCACCCTGAACGCTCGTCAAAGAGGAATGGACGCTCGTCCACTTTGAAGGAACCGGACGCCCGTCCGAATCCCTGGGCGCCCGCCCACCTGGGAATTTCCGAATTTACGCAACTTTGTTTCTTTGCGTTTTCCAACCATATGCATCCCAAAGTTCGACCAAAACAACTTAAAAAAAGCGAGAAAAACATACACATTGCCCTACAGCGTTATGAGAACTAAATCATACGATAGAAGACCACGTTACCTCGATTCTTGCGAGCTCACTACGATCCAAGCAACCACAACTTTGAAAAAGATAAACCTTTAACCTCGAACCTAAAACGATCAACACCAAATTGATCACTACGATGCAGATAACGCAGAAAGCGCAGCTTAACGATGCTAAACAGAAAAGCGAACCCTAACAAGAACGGTGATGAGAACTTACGTTAACGGTTCTAAGGATGGTTGATATCCAAACGATCCTCTTGTCGCGGTGATTCTTTTTCCTTGAGATGTCTGTCAAAAGGTCAACGGATTAAGCACGGGATTGAAAGTTCTTCCTCTCTTTTTTCTAAACTTGCGCCCTTCTTCAAAAGATGCGGCCTCGCGTCTCTTTTTTTCAAAAGCGATTAGGTTAATTTAGGATTTATTTCCTTTTAATAAATCCCAATTTTTCCTAAATACCATATAATTCCTTAATTATCCCTTTTCTTTTATAAAACCTTTAAAAAAAATAAAAGAACATAATATTCCGATTTATCAAAAGACCGAAATGCCCTTTTATCGAAAATCGGGATATTACATTCCTCCCCCTTAAGAGAGTTTCGCCTTGAAACTAGAGCACGTGCACTGGCGGATGAGAAAACTCGGGAACTCGTCTATCATGTCCGCTTCCACTTCCCAAGTGGCTTCCGTCGGTGCATGGTTGCTCCATTGCACTAACACTAACGGAATCATTCGCCTCTTGATCATCCTTCCTTTCTATCCGAATCTTGATCGGCTTTTCCACGCATGATAGGTTGTCTTGTAACACTTCCGGATCAATCTCGGATTCCACATCCACTTTTGATAAACACTTTTAAGCATTGATACGTGGAAGACATTGTGGACTCTGAGACATCGATTTCGGCAACCGTAGTCTATAAGCCAACTTCCCAACTCTTCCGATGATATCAAAAGGTCCTACGTATCTTGGACTTAGCTTTCCTTTCGACCAAACCTCTTGACACCCTTCATTGGAGACGCTCGAAGGTAAACTCGTCCCCAACTTGAACTCTGGCGGTCTCCTTCTAACATCGGCCCAAACTCTTTTGGCGATCTTGTGCGATTTTCAGATTCTTCCGTATCAACTCGATCTTCTCCTTGGCTTGCTTTGAACCATCTCGGCCCGGTGATGTGTTTTCTCCCACTTCATCCCAATAAAGTGGAGTCCTACACTTCCTACCATACAAGGCCTCAAAGGTGGCATTCCCAAACTTGCGTGGTAAGCTCATATTGTAAGCAAACTCCGCCAAGTTGAGGTAATCTATCCATGAACCTCCGGCATCCAAAACACAAGCTCTAAGCATATCCTCAAGAGTCTCGAATCGTTCTCCCGGTTTGCCCATCCGTCACGAGGATGAAACGCTGTACTCAAATCGTCTTCGTTCCAAAAAGCTTTCTATGAGACCTTTCCAAAAGCGATCGATGAATCTACTATCCTGTCGGATACAATAGATAAAGGCACACCATGAAGCTTCACTATATTGTCGATGTACATAGTAGCGAACTTCTTTATAGGCATGTCTACCTTACACGGCAAGAAATGGGCTGATTTGGTAAGTCTATCCACAATCACCCAAATCATGTCATGACCGCCTTCGTCTTAGGCAAACCGGTGATGAAATCCATCGTGATATTCTCCCATTTCCATTCCGGTAACTCCAAAGGTTTCAAACAAACCTCCACGGCCTTTTATGTTACGCTTTCACCTCGACATGTATCGCATCTCGCCACGAACTCTGCGATCCCTAACTTCATACCAGGCCACCAAGATCTTTCCTTGAGATCTCTATACATCTTAGTGGCTCCGGGGTGAACCGCAAAAGCAATCTTGTGAGCCTCATCCATAACCTTCTCTCTTAGACCATCCACATCTGGTACACACAAGCGGTCTCCATACCAAAGATAACCACTCTTGTCGGTGATAACCCATCTGTAGGTTTTTCTCGGCCACACGCTTCAAATTAACCATCACTGGGTCCTTATCTTGTTTAAACCGTATCTCATCTAGCGGATCGACCTCGCCATCAATGGCGCCATAAAGCTAGTCTTCATCCTTACGCTCAACCACTTCAATCGCATTCTATCCAAGCTGATCCACAACTTCTTGTAAGGTGGTGATAGCATTAACCGCTCTCCGGCTAAGTGCATCGCCTACGACATTCGCCTTACCGGGTGGTATTGAATGTCCAAGTCGTAGTCTTTCACAAACTCTAACCATCTTCTTTGTCTCATGTTGATTCTCCCGAGTAAAGAAGAACTTAAGGCTCTTATGATCCGTGAAGATCCTTGTCTTGACACCATACAAATAGTGTCTCCAAAGCTTGGGGCAAACACCACTCGCCGCCAACTCCAAGTCGTGTGTAGGGTAATTCTTCTCATGCACCTTTAGCTGCCTAGATGCATAAGCAATCACCTTTCCTGACTGCATCAAAACACAACCCAAACCTTGACCCGATGCATCTGTATAAACATCATAATTATCAAAAACCTCCGGTAACACCAACACAGAGGCGTGGTCAACTTTTCTTTCAAAGTCCGAAAGGCTTCCTCACATTCATCACCCACTCATACTTGGCGTTCTTCCGAGTAAGTCTCGTAAGAGGTGTAGCTATCTTCGAGAAATCCTTTACAAACTTCCGGTAATACCCGCTGCACTCCAAGAAACTTCTTATCTCTCATTCATCGATGTCGGTCCAGGCCACTTAGAGAACGACTTCTATCTTTCTTTGGATCCACTTTAATACCCTCTCCGAAACTATATGTCCAAGAAAAGCGACTTGATCCAACCAAAACTCGCACTTGGAAAACTTGGCATACAGCTTGTTCTCTTTTAAGGTTTGTAGTACTACCCTTAGATGTTCTTCATGCTCTTTCTCGTCTTTAGAGTATACCAAAATATCGTCTATGAAGACTATCACAAACTTGTCG
The DNA here is from genome assembly GCA_026214975.1 of Gentiana macrophylla. NCBI lineage: Eukaryota > Viridiplantae > Streptophyta > Magnoliopsida > Gentianales > Gentianaceae > Gentiana > Gentiana macrophylla. The sequence continues at coordinate 142,897,519 of CM047806.1, forward strand.
AGATAAGGCATGAAAACTCTTTGCATTAGGTCCATGAACTTTGATGGAGCATTAGTGAGTCCAAACGGCATGACCAAAAACTCATAATGTTCATACCTCGTACTGAAGGTTGTCTTAGGTATATCTGACACCTTGATTTTCAACTGATGGTAACCGGACCTAAGATCAATCTTAGAGAACACCTTCTTACCTTGCAACTGGCTGAACAGATCGTCAATCCTTGGTAAAGGATACTTATTCTTAATTGTCAGTTTATTCAACTCTCTGTAATCGATGCATAAGCGCATACTCCCATCTTTCTTCTTTACAAACAAAACCGGTGCTCCCCACGGTGATGTACTTGGCTGGATGATGTTTTTCTCTAACATATCCTTAAGCTGAATCTTCAACTCTTTCAACTCAATTTGGTGCCATCTCAGTATGGCGCTTTAGCTCTTGGTGAAGCTCTGCGATCAACTCGATCTCAAACTCTATGGCCCTATCGGCATGTGTCTGGCAAATCTTCCGGGAAAACTTCGGGAAAGTCCTTAACTACATGAGTCTCTCCTAACTCGGGTTTGAGCTTTTCCTTATCTAAGCGCGTACACCACAAAACCTTGGCAACCCCGCCTCAAGGATTTTAAAGCTTTAATCTTTGAGATGATCGGATCTTTGTTTCTTGCTAGGCTTGTATACGATACCACAAACGCCCTAGGTGATTTTTCTGGAACTTTAAAGATTACTCTCTTGCCTTTGCAATCCAAATAGACATGGTTCTTAGACAACCGAGTCCATACCAGAGATAACATCAAAGTCGAGAAATCCAACACCGTCAGGGCATCTTGGCACTTGTAAGTCCCAACTCTAATGTCGATTGAGGTGTGACTTGAGCACATCTGGTGACTCGGCCCAAAGGGTGGATATACTCAAGGGTCTCTCCAACTCCTTAAGCGGTAGGTTTAACTTCTTGACTATGTTTGAAGAAACAAAAGTTCTGAAGCTCCGGTATCAAACAGAAATAAGCGCTAGATTATCTATGATTATGGTACCTAAAAGTGAATCAATTTACGTATAAATATGTAATATCATATGCGCGCTATATCATATTAAATATTTATAAGAAACACAAACTTGAAAAAAGTACTGTCACCACAAGGTCATCTAGCTCCTGCAGTTCTGCATCTTCACGCAAAGATACGAACCGGTGCGCTACCCGTGGGGCGACTACCTCTTTGGTTACTTCGCCCTCTGCTGATTGCCTGTGATAGCTTCTTAGGACACGCCCTCGAGTAGTGTCCCGCTTCCCCCATGATGGAAACAATTCAAGCTACCACCATGCAATCTCTGTATGTGCCTTGTTACATTTAGCACAAACCGGTGGCGCCCCACTTGTCGAACTCTTCATTGCTAAACTCCTGTCTTCTTTACATTCTCTTTGTGGCGCCTCTACTACCTCCTTGAAAATTTGAGAATGGCCTCTTGTCCCCAACTACAACAGCCGGCGGCTGTTGGCAAACCTTTCATTGTCAATGCTCTATCCATGACGCTTGCCATACTCGTCGGTCTATCTCCAAGCATACCCTTTGCCACATCATGTGACACCCCTTCCATAAACTTGTCTATCTTCTTTTCTTCACTCTTCATAATCTCGGGGTAGAACACCTTGACTCGTGAAACTTTGCTGCAGTCTTGTGTCACTTTGTAGTATTTCTTCCTGTTTTAAACTCGAAACTCGTTGGCCTTTGCATTTTGTGCCGTTCTAGGAAGTATTCTTGATAGAACAAATTCTTGAATACCGCCTAATCTGTGATTCTAGGATTAGCTTGCTCGTAAGACTCCATCCAACTCTCTGCATTACACGCCAACAAGGATATCGCCAACCGAGCCCATTCAGATTACGGGGCCCTCAGGTTTTCGCATGCCTTTTCAAAACGCAGCGAAGCCACAAGTCTGCTGCTGCTGGCTCAACATTACCGAAAAACTCTGGTACCCTGTGCTTCTTCACCTTCTCATACCAGTCTATTGGTCTATCGTAACCCCGGCTAGCTTTGGTGGCGAAATCTTCTTTGTACCGGTGGGGCATTCTGATAACTCTGCTGCGGCTGGGTGTAGCCAGGTGCTATGAAAGAACTCGATCTAGGTGGTGGTGGAGGTCGAACTGTCGGCTGAGGAGTGAAACTCAACGGTGTGAAGCGGAAACATGGATACTGTGGATAAGCGAAGAAGCGACCGGGCGGTGGGTTAGAAAGTCCCAACCCGGTCCAAGTGGTGGTCCTTGGGGCTGATGTAGAAACTGGTACGCGGGTGCTAAACCTTGAAGGACCCGCTTGTTCCACTCGACCTCTAACAGAATTACTTGGTCCTTGATTTCCACCATGACTGGGGTTGTTCACTTGAGTGACCGGAGGAACCTGAGTAGCTGGTCCACTCCTCCTCCTTCTCGGAACCACAACCTCAGTAAAATCCGTCTCTGCGTTACTTGTCTGGGTATTATCTGCCTCGGCGTTATACGAACTAGCTCCTCCTCTAGTAAGCACCATCCTGTAGCCAACAAAGAGAGGGGTTACTAAAGCTCTAACCTTAACTTAAAGAAAAATCAAGTCCTACACAGCAAGGAAAACCTTTCTCTCTGATACCAACTGTAACGCCCCGTTTTCGGACACCGAGTCCTTATCCGAAAAGAGCGCTCGGCACATATATTATCAAATAAAAACTCAATAATACATGCAAGCCTTACGTCATCCATCAAAATCAAACGATGCGGAAGATAAAACAACTCAACAACTCGGGAAACCAAACGATCGAAACATACGGTAATCAATGCTGTGAAGAAAAACTAAATCCAATGAAAGATCTAAACATCCAGAATTCAATCCAAAAGATCTCAAAGGTAACTAAACCAAAAGAAAGAACAACATTGTTCAAAGCTGGAAGCAACTGTTTATGAAAAGAAAACACCTAAACGATCTAAGCCTTCAAACTCCAACTCAAACGTCCTCGTCATCAAAGAACTCATCAGCGGTAACCACCTGTTCATCTTCTTTGGGGAGAGGGAAAGACAAAGATAACGTAATGGGGTAAGTACAAAAGTACTCAGTAATGTGTAGAAGATCGTATAACTACGCCCTTATAAAGAAATAAAAGCAATACCGTCTTTTATTAATTCATTTTCCGTTATTAGCCCTAACTATCTATCACATTATGTTCATTGCATAACATGAGGTTCCAAGGGTATCTATCTTAGCTCAAGTTTGTTACATCATGAATAACAAGGGCACTATGCCTAGTAATAGGATGTACTAGGACAAGCCTGGGTGCAACCTACTTAGAGACTCGCTCACAGTAGCCCGGGAATATCTCGAGTCCCGATAGTGTGATGACCGGCGAGTGCACCAGGCGCTTTATCCGCCAATCGATTGACCGGCGTGGAGTACGATCTACTTTGTGCGGTCGGAGGACACATCGCGATATTGTACTATGCCTTACCAAGCATTGCATGATGTTTAAGATTTTAATCTAGCACATACGTTTGATTAGATGTTTAACTAGACACCTAAGTGTTTTCAGGTAAGCTCCCTCACACTTCCTACCCTCGTACTTAGACCTCTAGACACGGACAAGCCCTAGCAATTATTACGGACATCGATAAACCCTAGCTTATCGAAGCACAAGGCAAATCCGAAGCTTCAGGTGGTCCCACACTTCATCTTTTAGGGAATCCATGTGGTGCCGGAACTAAACGCTCGAAGCTAGTTTGAGCTTTGTCACGTAAGGTTATGCATTAGAAACAGTACAATAAAGCCTGAACTCAAGGCGACATGACAAATAAACAATGAAAAACTAGAACCACCAGGCCCAAACACTCGTCCCTCCTTTGCAGGCGCCCGTCTGAACATGGGCGCTTCGTCATAGAAGGTGAACGCCCGTCCAAAAACCAAACGCCCGTCCACCTTCAAACCATCACATCTCGTATCAAAATTTCACCCTGAACGCTCGTCCCGGGGAATGGGCGCTCGTCCACTTTGAAGGAACCGGACGCCCGTCCGAATCCCCTGGGCGCCCGCCCACCTGAGAATTTCCTGAATTTACGCAGCTTTGTTTGCTGCGTTTTCCAACCATATGCATCCCAAAGTTCGACCAAAACAACTTAAAAGCAAGCGAGAAAAACATACACATTGCCCTACAACGTTATGAGAACTAAATCATACGATGAAGACCACGTTACCTCGATTCTTGCGAGCTACTACGATCCAAGCAACCACAACTTTGAAAAAGATAAACCTTTAACCTCGAACCTAAAACGATCAACACCAAATTGATCACTACGATGCGATAACGCAGAAACGCAGGCTTAACGATGCTAAGCAGAAAGCGAACCCTAACAAGAACGGTGATGAGAACTTACGTTAACGGTTCTAAGGATGGTTGATATCCAAACGATCCTCTTGTCGCGGTGATTCTTTTTTCCCTTGAGATGTCTGTCCAAAAGGTCAACGGATTAAGCCACAGGGATTGAAAGTTCTTCCTCTCTTTTTCTAAACTTGCGCGCTCTTCTTCAAAAGATCGGCCTCTCTCTCTTTTTCAAAAGCGATTAGGTTAATTTAGGATTTATTTCCTTTTAATAAATCCCAATTTTTCCTAAATACCATATAATTCCTTAATTATCCCTTTTCTTTTATAAAACCTTTTAAAAAATAAAAGAACATAATATTCCGATTTATCAAAAGACCGAAATGCCCTTTTATCGAAAATCGGGATATTACAGTTTGCTAGAGATGTTTGGAAAGTAGTAGGGGTTCACTGGGACGCAGCCTCTAATTTTGCCAAGAATAAGGATAGAGTAATTCTTACTTGCTTTGTTTTTTGGTCTATTTGGAATGCGAGATGTAAAAGAGTTTTTGACAATGTCTTCTGGTCTTTTTTTGATACTGCTTCCTTTGCTTGTGAGATAAATAACGATTTTTTACAGGCATCTTCTACGGAGAGGACATCCTCGGATGTTTTTCATCCCTCTCCTAATTTGCAGCACAATGCCCCTCCAAGTACCGCAGTGAGGGTGTTTGTTGATGCAGCCTGGAAAACTGATGCTTGTCTTGCAGGCTTCAAAGCGGCGCTTTTTGGGTCTAACAATATTTTTTTGGAAGCTTGGGATTCGCCAAGGTGTATTACCGGCTCAGCTCTTGCGGCGGAGGCAAGTGCATTGAGATGGTGCTTGCGACGTTGTATTTCGTTAGGTGTAAAAAGTCTAGTTTGTTCTACAGACTGTCCATCTCTTGTAAATTATTGTAATAGTATTTCTACCCCTCCCATAGCACTAGAACAATCGTGGAGGACATTATAGCGCTTCGGCGTAGTTTTGACTGTCGTACCATTTTGCACGTTGAAAGGGAAAGCAACAAGCTTGCGCATGAGCTTGTTGTCTTCTCTTTCAAGTCAGATATAAGTGTCTTTTGGAAGGGATGTATGCCAATCTGGCTTTGTACTAGCTAAAACTAATAAATGCTTTCGTTTCTTGGGGAAAAAAATAAAAAAATAAAGCAATTATTAGTTGTAGTAGTTGGAGGTGGTAAATCGATCATACGACATAGTTTATGGGTGTAAATCGATCAAATAATATAGGGTTGAAAATTTTGCATGATACATAGTTTGAGGGGGTAAATTGTTTTTTTCCTTAAAAAAAATTATCTATTATTTGTACATAATATTTTTATTTTAAAGGGTCAGCCGCACCCCCAACTCTCCATGTGAAGCCGCCCCTGTTCATATGATGGCTTATTTTAAGTCATGTAAGGCTGCTGTAAAAGTCTCCTATGACTCCTGGATGGATTTCCTACGGAAGCAAAAATGGGTAATTCATACATAGTTATTCTATTTGTGGAGTAGACAAATGTGGATCAATCTGGATCACATAGTTTTAAATCAAATTCAAACTGTGTGGTTCAGATTGATCCACACGGTACAACTCTACAAATGGAGTGACAATGTAAGAATTACCCTGCAAAAATGGCACCATACATCTTTTTATGAACCATTACATCCCATTTTTCGGTTTTTTTTTATAAAAAAAAAAGCTTAGTATAGCTTCAAATACAAGGAAGTTTTTGTGTGATATATCCACATATACCTAATTGACCAGTAAACAAATTTGGACCACACATTTTGAATTCTGTTTAAACATAAAAGGTGGACAGTATGACACATAGGTGCACTCCATATATGGCGGGTGCATCCAATATGTAATATTCCGATTTTCGGGAAAGGGTAGACGTGTCATTTTACGAAAATGAAATATTAGGTTCGGTTCCTTTTATTCGGAGTTTAAGTATTTTATAAATTATATATATATATATATATACATATATATATATATGTGTGTGTGTGTGTGTGTGTGTGTCGGATTTATATATATAATAAGGAAGGAAAATTCTGAATTTATTGATAATTAAGGGCAATTAAGGAAAAAGGGAATAATTGGAAAATATATTTAAGGAAAATATATTCTGATTATTCCATAACCTAATTATTAATCAGATTTTTCTTCCCCAAATTTTCTGTTCCTGCTTGTAAGAGCAAAAGAAAAGGGCTGAGAGACTTTCATTGATTTCTGAGTCAATATTTGATCGTTTTCAGTTTCGAGAGAAGCATCGGAATCATCGTAAGAGAGGCGTCGTTCGGTACCGAGAAAGTTGAAGCTTTGGCTAAGGTATGATTTTTGCCCTAAGGGTTGTTCTTGATCAGTCATGATCTTCTTTGGTTCGTTTAATCGTAGTTTGATCGTTCCAGAAGCCGTTGATCGATTCTAAATTGTTTTTGGGATTAATCACATAGGTTTTACGGGAGAAAAGGATCGATTCTTTGCTTTTACGAGTTTTGGATCGGTTTTAGCTTTCTTAGAAGGTAAGAAGATCTTCCTACAATTCGATTATGGTTTAGAGTGATTAGGTTGTGTTTTGGTGCATTTTTGTATCAAATATTATGCTTATATGATGGTTAGTGACGATGCAGAAATCGTCACGATGGCATTGCGGTGTTAATGGTGTGGATATCTGGCTTGTCTGTGAGTAGTTTGTTAGTATATCAGCCGGAGGTAGGCGGCGGCGAGTGGAAGACGGTGAGAGGAGTTTACTTTTACAGAGCTTTGGCCTGTGTTTTTGTATTAGAATTGTCCGATTAGGTTTACATAAGACTTCATTTTATAGGAAGATTAGACTTAGGGGTGAAGTAAAAGACTGGCGGTGCGAAGCAGCTTAGTCACTAGTCTTAATAGCTAAGCAAATACTAAATATCTAACAGCAAGTGGTTATAATATCCAGGTGGCGACCCCTTGTGGTCGCTAAGGTCGTCAGCTTTGGTGTCTGGCCTTCGCCCCCTATTTTCTTCTCGAGTCTTGCGCGGCCCTTAGAGAGCCTTGTGCCCATGGTCGTCCACCGGCCCCCTGCCCAGACGAGGCCCTTAGGAAGGGTCGTTGGCGGTGGCCTTGACTTTAAGATCATTCGACGCCGCCTAAGGTGTGGTCGTAGAACTTCCTCAGGCTGCTTCCGATACTAAGTATTGGCGACATAATTTGTGTCATCAGTTAGGATTAAGGGAGTATTTTTAGTAGGCTTTGTTGGCACCTTTAAAATTGTTCTCATCCTTATTAAATTTGCTAGCATCAGTAGGGGTGAACAAAAAATCCGGAAACTAAACCAACCGGCCGAACCAAACCGGTCCAAATCGAAAATGCATAAACCATGGTCTTTTGGTTGGTTTTGTATTGTAAAAGACCAAACCGCTGAAAAACAGTTTGATTTTGGTTTTCTATGATAAAAACGGACCAAACCGGAACCGGATATATATATATATATATATATATATATATATATATATATATATATATATATATATATATATATATATATATATATATATATATGTATGTGTGTGTGTGTGTGTGTGTGTGTCTCATGAATATCGAATTTATTAATTAAGGCGCCTTTATTTGCACCACATCAATCCACTCGTTTACCACTCTACCTGTGCACCACAGTAAAACCGATTTTTAAATCGAGACATTGTGAGAAGCCGATCATGCGATGAACCGAATTTTCGTCGGTCCCCCTCAATTATCACTATGTGTAAATAACTAAAATCTCAGTCCATGATCTATTAATACTTCAATCAATTACCTCACACACGTAATTTGATGCTCATCCTAATAGGACCTACGACAAGATGAAATAAAACAGTTTACATGGTATTATATGATCATCTTAATTGGAAAATATGATAATATAATGTTGTGTACACACACACACATATTTATATATATATATATATATAGAGAGAGAGAGAGAGAGAGAGATGACCTAGTGACATTCGAGTTATGGTGTATGGTAGATTGAAATGAGAATCTTGTATGATTGTTGTATGAATGAAGACATGAATTCGCTGAACCGTGATAATGTCCTTTCAGTGAATTATTTGTAAAAAAATAGAGGACTAAAAACCGGAACCAAGTCGAACCAAACCGGACAAGATAAAATGGTTATACCTAGATATAGTTCGGTTTTGATTTGTAAATTTTGAAACCATAAAAAATGGTTTGGTATTAAAAATGGTTAAAAACCGAAAAACCGAACCATGTTCACCCATAGGCATCACATTGTAGTAGTTTAGTGGCTCTACGTTAAAATACTTCCACGTTGGCAGTCATGTTAGTATTTGTGGCTATCAAAGCCATTAGTAGCATATGTATATATTATATATCTTGTGTGCCGTAAAATATAATTGTTATCCTGGAACAATAGTAATACACCCGAAGTGCTGTAAAATGACAATTAATAGTGCAAATTAGTTATAAGGCCGTCGTTAGAGAATTAATGATCATTTAGGACACTTCGAAATCTTATTTAGTTATAAGGACATTCTAATTTTAAGAAGGAAACTTATTTAGTTATAAGGACATTCTAATTTCAAGTGGATAAAGAAGAAAAATGAAAAAATGAAAAAAAAAAAAAAAAAAAATGAAGATGATTGAGTGGGTGTTTGTTTTTGTTTTTTTTTTTTTTTAAGATCTTGATGACATTGATATGCAAGCGGTGGCATTGATGATTTTAGCGGTGACATTGATGTGCAAGCGGTGACATTGATGACTTATGCGGTGACATTGATGTCGATGCGAGGACATTGATGACTTATGCAGTGACATTGATATACGATACAAGGACATTGATGACTTATCGCGGTGACATTGATGTTTGATGCATGGACATTGATGTCGATGTAGGGACATTGATGTCCGATCGCGTTGACATTGATGAATGATGCAGGACATTAAGCTAAACAAGATCGTCAAATGATTCAAGATCGTGTTAAAGAATTGAGGAATTCCACAATGAATCCAATTATCAGAGGGCACAAACAACGTGTGGCCATTACAAGGAGTCATAGTGAAGAGTCTTTGTAGTTTCACCAAACTTGTAATTCTATCCATATTAAAAGCTCCACATTTGGAGAAATGCAAAACAAAAGCGGAGTGATCGATGCAATTGTTAGGTTTTATGCGATGACATTGACGACTTATGCGGTGACATTAATAATACGATGCGGGACATTGATGACTTTTGCGGTGACATTGCGGTGACATTGATGACTGTATTTACAATTAGATAATTGATGCAATGATATTGATGTCACCGCATATACAACTTGATACACACATTTGATAACTTTGTAAAGTAACTTTATTTCTTTGTTATCTTTAAATATTTGATTGATGTTGGTTTATTTGATTAGTGTTGGTTTAAATTTTCGATAACTTTGTAAAATAACTGTATTTCTTTTGTTTTTTTGTTTAAATGCATATTTTTACAACCAAAGGTATGCATAAATTGTTACAATAACACGTCACTGCATAAATCGTTACAATAACACGTCAGTGCATAATTCGATACAATAAGACATCACTGCATAGATCGCTACAATAAGAAGTCACTGCATAAATCGCTACAATGAGACGTCATTGCATAAATCGCTACAATGAGATGTCACTGATCAAGGTTGTCAATGGATCGCGGCGGTCAATACATCATGGTAGCCAATGAATCGTGGCGGTGAATGCATCGGGGTGGTTAATGGATCCCGGTGGCCAATGCTTCCGGGTAGGTGGTCAATGCATGACGGTGATCAATACGTCATGTCGATTTTTATGAAGAAAAAAATTTATTTTATGAAATTTATTCGGAAAAATATCAAATTTAATTTTAAAATAAAGAAGACGAAAAAAAAATAAATTTTAGTGAAAAAATTATGATGATCCGAGTTTTAGATCAAAATATATGACCTTTAGAAATATGGTGAATTATAAATAAGAAAAACAGAAAAAAAAAAAAAAAAAAAAAAAAAAGAAAAAGAAAAAAACCCATGCACAGTAAAAAAAAAAATTGTTTTGTTATGTTTTTTTTTTTATTACTTTGAAAGCTTTTTTTTTTTCCTTCTTCCTCTTTATCCACTTTAAATTAGAATGTCCTTATAACTAAATAAGATTTCGGAGTGTCCTATTACCCCTAATAAGTTGAAAATCAGTTCTTTTAAATAATTAGCCCCAATTAATATTAGTCTAATATCACCATCAAGTACACCACGAGATTCACGGCGACGAGAGTAACGCTTTGTCTTAAGCATTTCTTCAAAGATTTGAGGTAGGGAGGTGTTCAATTGAATCTATTTTTGTATTACTAGCACGTTGAAATGTAGAGTGTTTTGTGGTGTGATGTAAAGTAAAATATTTGTGTTCTAGTGGCTTTGGCTCCGCACCGCTACTCACGGGAGCATTGTAACACATCTTATTTTGCCTTACGTGATATTGACTCTGATAGTCAATGCCTTTGATGTTATGTGGCAAAGTTAGGGGTTCGGTTTCTGGTGGATTTGGCTCAGCACCTTGTGGAGACCCTCTGCGGGGGAGAAACTCGGAATCATCAGAAACCTTATTCTTTAGCCTTGTGGGTATTGGATTAGAATCCAATATTTCTGTGATACGTGCTCGGCTATATAACTTAGAGTTTTCTAAGGTCTAGATGTCCATAGAAGCTTTTTTATGTGCAATGAACTTAGGTGGATAGATTAAACGCATAAATACATACTTCAGGGTCTAAAAGATAAGCATTCTAGTCCTTAGTGAGGCACGTTTCTTTATCGCAGCCGGGTGTGGGACTCCACTTAGGGGCTAGCCCTATGCCTTTTGAGGGGTTGAATCTGTCGTGGTGCATTCATCACCTCGCAAAGTGTCCTTGGATTTTTATGTAACTCATTCCTGTGTTTCGTGAGTTTTGCTAGCGGGGCTAGCTGGAGGGGAGTGTGCTTTTATAACATACTTGGTAGAGTGTGTAGACTTTCGGTGCTATTAATATATATTGCTGTTATTTGTATAGATTCGATGCTTCTACTCCCTACTAAGTACGTATGTACTTACCCCCTTGTTATATTGTTCCCACCCCGAGAAGGTGATACAGGTTACGATGACGTCAGTGATTATGAGTACTTCGAGGAGTGACCTCGGGATGCTTTGGAAGTGCTTTTGTTGATGTTATTCTATTTCAATTAGGTAATAGTTTAAGCTATCCCGTTTTGTAGAGCTGTTGAACTATTAGACTTTAAATGTTGTAATGGACTCGACATTTGGGTTCCCAAATCTACCTTATGCATGTTTTTTCGAGTCGTTTTAATTTCCGCAATTATACTCTGATGATGTATTTGTAAGGCTACGTATATAATTTGGTATAAATACGAGTCATATACGTGCCGGTCGTTCATTTCCAGATAATGACTCGGTGTTTGGAAACAGGGAGTCACACCAGCTGTATCAGAATCCCTATTATATACTCCCTTCATCCCACCATCCCGACAACTTACAACTTTTGCTTTTGTTTTTTCTTTTTCTTTTTTTAGATTGTGAAGTAAAAGTTTATAAGCCGATAATGTGACAGTTACGATTGTGAGGAAAAAGTTTATAGAAAAAATATTTATAAAGTGTATGACGTGACACAATCATAAAGATTTTAAAAGTTTTTGGTCAACTCCACAGAAAAAATATACTACCTCCGTCTAGGCCTGATCATGGTTCGGTTTGGGTGGTTTCGGTTCGGATTTTACATATAGTTATTCGGTTTGGTTGGCATATTTTACCACCCAAACCAAACCAAAATGATGTTGAACCCAATGGTTTGGTTTGGGTTGGTTTCAGTTTGGATCCGGTTTGGTTTCGGTTTCACAAGTCTAAACTACACATTATTATAACTCAAAATTTTTAAGTAACTAATATAAAGTAAAACAGATTAAAGGTACATCAGGGCAAATTACTTAATAACATCAGTGCACACAATATATTCAAAAAACACTTAATAACATATAGCAAATGTACATCAGGGCTAATTATTAGTTAGTTGTTATTACATATTACAACAGCAAATGTACATCATCAATTCATTGTTGGCCCTAATGCATACAACAAAAATGTACAAAAGTGGCAACTCATGTGCCTAATTAGTACAACATCTAATGTACTACTACTAGTCTGCTACATCAGCAAATTACAATGAACTTACTAAAATTCAAAGGAAACATCATTAGAACTTACTAAAATTCAAAGGAACTCATTTCGTACCCCGAATATTTAATTAGGGTTAGTAATAATGGGTCTTTATATAGGGTAGGTAATTCGGTTCGGTTTCGGTTTGGGTGGTTTCTAATTAGGATTATCCGAACCAGACCATTTAAATTCGGTTTGGTTCCAGTCCAAACCGATTTTGATCGGTTTTTTTTTGGTTTGGTTTATTTCGGTTCGATTTGGATTGGTTTACGGTTCAGATTGGTTTTTCGGTTTTTTTGCTCAAGCCTACGGCTCTGTCCCAAAATGCAAGTCTTTTTAGGCTTTTTCATACATATTAAGAAAGTTAGTTAAATTTGTTATTTGTCATTAATTTTGATTAAAGAGACTAAAATGGTCTTTCATTGATATTAATGCAAAGTAGTAAAAAGTGGTTGAGTATATAATAAATAAGAGGTAGAAGAAGTAAAATATAATAAATGCTTTATTGGTTTTGTAAATGGACTTACATTTTGGGACAAAACTAAAAAGCTAAAAAAGCTTATATTTTGGGACGGATGTAGTATATACATATATATGTGTGTGTGTGTGTGTGTGTGTGTGTGTGAGATCAGATGACTCAGATCAGGTGAAGCAATATTCCCATCTGTTTACTTTTAAAGTGTTGCGCAAAAGAAGCTGCAAATGGCACCTCTATCTCTATCTATCATTTGCCGCCTAATTAATCAATGTTGTGCACTTTTGGACGGAAAGTTATTATGTGTATCTGTCATATGTGGTATTACATATTATGTTTTAGTATAGGGGCTTTTATGTCCTTTTTGGCTGATGTATAGTTGGGTATTGCAACCACCCATATAAATAGGGTCTTTAATTATTTTCTGAAGGTTAAGCTTTACCGGATAATAATAGAAAACTTTTCCCCTCTCGTTCCCATCGTTTTTAGAAACCCTAGTTCTTCAATTCGTTTTCCAGAAAAGTGGATCGAATCCACTTTTCTTCATGGTATCAGAGAGAAGGTTGAAATACCGATATGCGTTTTACTCTTACTGATAATTGTGTTGTTCTTAGTTTTGTTCGATTGAGATCGAGAAATGGCAGATTAAAGGCAGTTGCGAGCAACTGGAGAGTTGGAAGCTTCGAGCCCCTTTTACTTACATCCGAACGAGAGTCCGGCCTTGATTCTTGCAGATCCGCCCTTAGACAGCAAGAATTATCACTCCTGGAGTAGATCGATGCGAATGGGTCTGATTATGAAGAATAAGCTAGGTTTTGTGGACGGATCGATTCCAAAATCTGTAGATGATGAAAGAATGAGAGCGAAATGGGAGCAGTGTGACATCACGGTGATGTCCTGGATAATGAAGTCTGTGAGTCATCCAATTGCGAAGACCGTTCTGTGGATGAATTCGGCTCGTGAAGTTTGGGAAGATCTTCGAAATAGGTATTCCAAGATGAACTGTTTTCGTCTATCTGATTTACTGGAAGAAATCAATCAAATTACTCAAGGTACATTGTCTGTTACTGAGTATTTTGCTAAATTGAAAACCGTCTGGGATGAGATTATGATTTTAAGACCAATTCCTTCATGCGAATGTGCGGTTAAGTGTACTTGTACAGTTATTCCCACCTTTATTGGTTACCACTACAACAAAACAGGCCTTTAGCGACAAATATTTTGTGGCAGTTTGATAAATGTAGTAAATTTGCCGGCAAAAGTTACTAATTGCCGTAAAGTTACGGCGTTTTGGCGACATATTATTTTGTTTCGTGAGTTTCCGACATTTAACCGGCAGTCATTGTTTATGTCACAAATTTGTGGCATTTTTTGTGGCGTATTATAGTTATGTTGTAAAGAATACGTCACATTTACGACACTTTGTATATATGTCAGAAACTTTATGACAACATCGTGGCATTTGAACTTAATGCCACCAAACATGGGTAGACTCGGTATGTTAAGGGTGGGTCCATTGTCCCCAGTGAAATTTCCGCGTGAATTGACTAATATATCTTTCTAATAATATTAAAGTGGTGTATGTGTATTATTTTGCATAATTCCAAGCAATAATCTATTTAGTTCGATTTGCTTACAAGCTTTATCACTTGTCCTAAGGTCATTGGTTTGAAACCTTCCATGTGAGGTTTTTTAAACGTATGTTTTACGAATTAAATATTTAAAATATTTTATTCACCTTGGATTACAATATATAGCCGATTTTATTTTATATAATTTTTTATTGAAAAAGAATTTTATATAACTAGGTTATTAACCCCTCAAAAAAATTGCTTATTAAATAGTTTATATTGCGTTTTTAAGAACAAAATAGTTTATATTGCAAAAGTATTATTGCTATAATTCATCAAAGGCAGATACTTCAAGATTTTCCCTTTCCTTGATTTTCTCCATTTATATTTTGGATATATCTTTTACTTGGTCAACTCAAGCAACGTGCTTGCCTGAACGTGGATAAATATTCGGAAATGTTAGTTTGGTGCTTTTAAAACGTGTGTGTATATATATAACATGGTTACCCAAATATCATTAATCACTTTAATAATTTTTGTTTAATCACTTATAATCAACATTAAACATTATAATAAACTTAAATTACCATCAATTTGATGTTCAATCGCTTATAATCATCATTAAACACTAAAATATGCTTAAATGAATATCAAATTCATGTTTAATCACTTATAACAAATTTAAATGAAAAAAAAAACAAATTTAAATGAACTTCAATTTTATGTTTTTTTTTTTCAGAGATTCAATTTTATGTTTAATTACTTATAATCATCGTTAAACATAAAATAAGTTTAAATAAACATCAATTTGTTATCAAATCACTTATAATCATCATTAAACACTATAATAAGCTTAATGGACATCAATTTTGATGATTAATCACTCATATTCACCATTAATCACTACAATAAGCTTAAATGAAGTTCAATTTTATATTAAATCACTAATTAAATGAACATCAATTTAATGTTCGGTCATTTATTATCATCATTAAACACTAATTCAAAATTAAATTAACATCAATTTGATATTCAATCACTAATACCATCATTAAACACTATAGTAAACTTAAATTAAAATCAATTTGATGTTCAATCACTTATAACCGTCACTAAACACTATGATAAACTTAAATGAACGTCAAATTGACGTTTAATCACTTATAATCACCATTGAACACTATAATAAGCTTAAATAAATATGAGATTGATGTTTAATCACTTATAATCACCATTAACACTATAATAAGCTTATATGAACTTCTGTTTGATATTCAATCACTTATAGTCATCATTAAACAGTATAATAAACTTAAACGAAGAACAATTTCATGTTCATTCTCTTATATTCATCAATAAACACTTTAATGATTTTAAATGAACTTCATTTTGATGTTCAATCACTTAGAATCTCATTAAACACTATAACGAGCTTAAAATAACTTCAATTCGATGTTTAATCATTTGTAATCATTATTAAACACTGTAATAAGCTTGAATGAATTTCAATTCGGTGTTCAATCTCCTATAATTATAATTAAACACTATAATAAGCTTAAATGAATTTCAATTTGACGTTCAATCACTTATAATCATCATTAACACTATAGTAATCTTAAATGAACTAGAGGGTTATGTTTAATCACATGTAATCATGATTAAACACTTTAATAAGCTTTAATGAACTTCATTTCAACGTCCAATCACTTAAAATCATAATTAACACTATAATAAACTTAAATGAACTTCAAATTCGATGTTCAATCACTTATAGTCACTATTAAACAACATAATAATCTTAAATGAACTTAAATTTGATGTTCAATCACTTATATTCAACCTTAAATGAATTTCAGTTTGATGTTCAATAACTTATAATCATCATTAAGCATTGTAATAAGCTTAAATGAAGATCAACTTTCTGTTCAATCACATATAATAGCATTAAACTTTATAATAAGCTTAAATGAACTTCAATTTGATGTTCAATCACTTATAATCAAGCTTAAATAAATTTCAATTCGATTTGATGTTCAATCACTTATACTAACCATTAGACATTTTTATAAGCTTAAATGAATTTCAATTCAATATTTGATTACGTATAATAATCATTAAACATCGTAATTTAGTTTAAATGAACTTCAATTTGCTATTCAATTACTTATATTCATTATTATCTCAAAGAGCCGAAATAACCCAATGCCCCAATATATTATCCTATTCATCCATATTCAAGAAAAAAAAATTTGTTTCTACATATTTATTATTTACCCCTTCTTAAAATCAATCAAAGAATTTTGGCTAAAAAAAATTTAAATTCAAAGAACCCTAGTCTTCATTCTCCACCTTCTTCCGACACTTTGCCATCTTCAAATCCTGCGCGCTCAACTCTTCAAGAAATCGCGTGTTTTACATGGTGCTTTTGATAGAAACAAATATTGAATTGGCCAACATGAAAACTCGAGAAGCCGATCAATGATTGAATCGATAACCTTTTCAAGATATATTTTTTTCCGATGAAACAAAACAGTTCTATTTCAAGAAACATGTCGGATGATGTATTCTTCTTTTGTGGGTTGATGTAGATGAAAACACAATTTAATTTTTTAAGTCCGGAGTGCGTGGATTGAACCGGATTGACTATGGCACAATTTAAAGAAGAAAATTTTCGCCAATCATCTCTTTTTCAATGGCTGCAAGGTAATATGTATCTCCCTTAACAATTTCACTTCGATGTGTATTTGCTTTTAAATCTATTAGGGCTGTTAATTCTTTTCCGGAAAATTGCTTAGGACTTGTGGAATATGATTTATGTTTTACTTGTGTATTGATGCAGATCTTGGGTGAATACTTGTTAAATCTGATTTCTATGTTACTTGTGTCTTTCACAGAGAAATGGTTCCTCTAAAATCTTAAAAATCATTGAAATATTCCTATGAAGAAGCAATTGGTGGATCTTTTCCGCCAAGGGGTGATTACTGAAGAAGTTCTTTACAAGGAGACTATGGTGATTTGATCGTATTAAGTTGGCCCTGATGAAAATGGACTGTCGAAGCTATCTCAACTTTCTTCAGGTAAAATGATGAAAACTCTTCACAATCATTACATGTAATGCAGTTGTCTTAAGTTTAAGCATGATGTTATAATTTGCAAGCCCAGAAGTTTGTGCAACACCACCAGAAAAAACTACAGTCTGGGGGGTTCACATACATAAACAATAGTTAATTGTGTGTGGGTAATACTTAACTTTGAGTAAACACACTTTATTTTTATTTTTATATTTTTTTCTTAAGAAGAGACTTTAAGAGGTTGAAAGCTCAGAATATGTGTAACCATCTAGCTGGTAGCCCATGTTTAAACATTTCATAAAGCCGTGTGTTATATATTTAAGCTTTAAATGTTTGAGAGAGGCTACGATTGCTGCCAATGAAGTCAACTGGAAATTAATTAGCTAGCCGTTCATGTTTCATACAAACTTATATGTAAACATCGACAGGAAAATTTTATAAAACATGTTGCAAGAGAAGATGAAATGGAAGCATTAGGCATGCTTTAACACCTCTTCGCAAGCGGCATTTAGCTAAAGATTGTGCTCATGACCCTGATTTTATTGTTCTTGCTAAACCGATTATATCTCAGGGCTCAAACTGGATAGAAAAAGCTGAAATTTTTAAATAGAAATTCGTTTATAAGGATCTTGCATCTTCATTTCTGTTTCATGAATGTTAAATGAGTGGGGAAATGTAAATTTTGAAGGTTGAATGCGAGGCCTACAATCGTGGAACATGTGATGTTCCTTTATTTTTGGACTAGAAGAATTGAACTGAAATTGGCACCCAAAGGGAAGTTACTTTTGTGTTGGAAGTGGAGGAAACAAAATCAAATGTGAAATCTGCGTTAATATTGACTTATTGATAGTGTTGCATAATAACATCATGCTAAGTCTCCAATCATCTTTCCTGTTTGGCTTTGTAATCATAAAGTTTGGGCATTATGATCTTTTTATGATTGGACTGCTGACCAGTGTTCGCACATGTTGATGTTACCTGATGATTGTTTGATTTTGTCTGTATTAGAATCTGTGGAAAGGAAGCAAGTTTAGTGAACTTGGATCATTAGTTATTGATTTCATTTTCGGCGGTGGAAGGGAAGATAACGATCGAATTGGTTGATGGGAAAGATGATGAAAATTAGCATCTCTATGTGAGATGTAATCTACCAGAAAGTGGATTCTTTATTGGGAGTGAATTACATAGGCGACACACAGCGGAGTTTGATTTCCTTTTTATACAAAGACTTCTTTGCCACTATTTAACATGCAAAGGACAATAGAAATAAACCCGTTGGATTGAAATCTGAAAATACAACATGCATGTGCTTTGAGTTTCATTGCTTACATGAATTTTTACATTTCGACTTTTTTTTATATGAAGAAGTGGAGTACAGAGGTTCAAAAGAAAGCTCTTGAACTCACAAAAATTCAGGATGAGCTTGCACAATGAAGGGTGAGTATGATTAATCAACTAAGCTTTTAGAGGAAAGACTAAAGCTTCAGAGTTACTGATTTGTGAGTACAAAGATGTTAAGACACAACTACAAGCTGAAGCAACTAGAGCTGATAAGGAAGAGGCAGGAAACAAGATGTTGATTGATAGATGGATGCCACCGAGCATGATGCCGAACGCCTTAATGTGGCTAATACTATCTCGGAGATCTTCTGAATCAGATAAAGGCTAGCAGCATAGAGCAAGGTTGTGTAAGTGCTATTCATAAAGATTGTTACTTCTCTTTTCATTTTCTGTGTAGAATCGCTCAGGCCTTTAAAGTGGCAATGAAATTTACATTGCCTAATTCCTAGTTGAATAGATTTGGAGGATTGGATGATCAAGACACTTGAAACTTTGTGTTTGGAGGATTGGATGATCAAGACACTTAAAACTTTCTTTTTTCTAGTTAATTACAAATTATGGATTGAGTGTTTGGAAAACAATCGTTCTTCGGTGTTCGTTCAATTTCAACCTCAACTTATATGTTCAATATTTTGAATAAATTTTATTTCCTTCTATGTCTTTGTTCAATCGGGGATTATTAATATATATGTCATGTAAGAATACTAGTACATCAGTCGTATATTGATGATAAACTGACATAAATAAGGCCAACAATTCAGTTGCTTTAAGAAAATGCGCTAGGAAGACTATTAATACTTTCCTGGCAAACATATTACATGTAGACATTTTCAATATGTGTCATACGACGTGCAATACAAATGTTGTGAGGTTCATGGCAATAAAAATTATTGCCTGTAAATTACCATTTTAAAAATCACGTCAAATTTAACGAATGTCGGTATAGTGCACAAACATGTGTCCCTTTGAATAAAAATTGTCGGGAAATTTCTCACAAATTACATGTGGCAATTAAAATAAGCGTCGTTAAACTGCCACAAAGCTATGTCCATCACATTAATCAAGTGCCGGAAAAACCGTCGTAAAACAATCGACACATTAGAAAAGCCAAACAAAGTGCCACATATAAAAGATGCGTCACTTTGACTATGTGCCATATAATCGCCGGAAACTTCACGGCAAAATAAAAATCGCCGCCAAAACATTGCCGACACCAATATTGACGACACTTAAATAACCGCCGTTTTATGTGTCGGGATTGCTTTTTACGGCGCTTATTTTCAAGTTTCCGGCATTTATTTTGTGCCGTAAAAAGCCAAATATGTTGTAGTGTACATAGAGTCTGAATATGTTATTCGGTTCATGAAAGGATTAAACGAGAGTTTTGCACCAGTAAGGTCACAAGTTTTTCTGTCAAAACCTTTGCCTTCTATTACTGAAGCATTTGCAATAAGTATACAGTTTGAGAATCAAATGGAATAATACTCAGGCAGTAATATTTGCAAACAAGTCAAATTCAGGATACAATGGAGGCAGGAATTTTGTTGACACTGGGAGTGATAAATCTCAGTCTAACTGGAATGATGATAAATCTCAGTCTAACTGGAATAGTGATAAATCTCAGTCTAACTGGAATGGAAATCAGAGAAATGGTGTTAGAAAGAAGGTTCAGTGTTCTTACTGTGGTTACAATGGTCATACCATAGAAGATTGTTACAGAAAGAATGTATTTCCACCTGACTGGAAGTCAAAGAGGAAGGTTAACCTGGTGGAAGGAGAAGGGAGCTCAAGAGCAGATAACAATGTATCTTCAAATGCAAAGAGTGATATCTCAAATTCAGGTTTCAATTTTAGTTCACAACAGTTTCAGAAGTTGGCCAAGTTACTTGATCAAATGAATGTGGAAGAGAAAACAGATCCCAGTGTGAATCATGCTAGAGTGTTGGCTGCTAACTTCTGTCAGAATGATCAGGAAATGCAAGGTAAAGGATTAGATAAATGGATATTAGACTCAGGAGTTACAGATCATGTGACATATTCAGTTGAGTTCTTTGAGAAAGTCAGGGAGGTTAATGGGATAGAAGTTACCTTACCAAATGGAACCTCTATAAAGGTAACACACATGGGGACTGTGAGGGTAAACAATAATATGCTCTTGCAAGAAGTGTTGTGTGTCCCTAGTTTCCATTGTAATTTGATCTCTTTGGGAAAACTCATAGTTGATAAGACTCTTTGTGTGATCTTCACTGATGGAATTTGTTGTATACAGGACAAGGACACTGGGCAGAAGATTGGTATAGCTAAAAGGAAGGATGGACTGTACTTGCTGGAATCCAGAAACGAGGCTGCAGTAGAAGACAAAATTAGTAAAACAGTTTGTAGTAGCTCCTCATTCTTTTATATGTCCCCTAATAAAGACCTCCTGTGGTGATGTGATTCCCATCGAGAAGAAACTTGTCAAATTTATTAGGAGTCTTTTATTTATTTTTAGTTATCTTTTATTATCCCACATTGGTTAGACAGTATTTTATTTTTATTATTATTTTTAATTATGGTTATTTTGTCCCACATTGCTAAACTAGCAATTGGTCTTGGAGTCTGTAGCCTATATAAGGCATTTAGAGTCATTGTAATAATCAGACAAATTTTGATATATTATATTTGAATCTTTTAAGCTTTGGTGGGTTTTTTCACGTTGGTTTTGGTGGATTCCAAACCGAAGTTTGGTGGATTTCAAACGGAACTTATCAAGGTTCTGAGCAGACCTTATGGCGTTCGTATACCAAGGTTCTTAGATACGGGTTATCTAAGGGTTGAGGTCATACCAAGGTTCTTAGTTACGAGTTAGCTAGGGGTCGCGGTGCTCGTTTTATTGGTGCCTTGATCGGTCCTTGGCAATTTCAGATCTGATTCGACAACGGATCACATCGGTTAGTATCGAGAAGCTCGGCAGATCGACGGTATCCAAATATCCCTTTTTAATTTTTTAATTCCCTGCATATTTTTCCTGCGTTCTTGCATCTTTTGTTTCCAAATAATATTAAAAAAAATAAAGATCCAGCCATATTTTTTTTTTCTTCTTCATAAAAAAATAAAATTTCCCAGCAATTTTTTTTTCTCTGCGTACTCATCTTCAAGCAAAAAAAAAATTAAAAAAGTTCCAGCTTTTTTTCTCCCTATCAGTTGCATGATCTGCTTGAAAAAAAAGAGAATCCCAGAAATCCCTGATCCCTTGCCGTTCAACTTTGACCCTTTGATCCCCAAATCTCCCAACTCAATTTCTCGTGTAGTTACGAATTTTTTTATATAAAAAAACCCATAATTTTCCAGACCCCAAATTGCAACAGACTTTGGTGCCAATTAATTACCGCCGACTTGACTCCCAAGTTGCTCTATTTGATTATTTCTTTTCCCTTTTCTGATTGGTTGGAAAAAGAAAAAAAAAACCAGCCTAGTAAAATACGAGAGCTTCACACCTTAGGTGTCATTTTATTCGCCCGTGATTTCCAGTATACCTCTCTGAAAAAAAGAAAAAAAAAATTCTTTGCTGAATATTCATGTTTGGACATTCTGGATACTTGCCGTGTGATGTTTATTGGTGATTTTCGATCTTGAGTAGTGGAGAGTCCTATGGATACATATTTTCGGAATTTTGATGATATGGTGGATCGACATTTGAAAGAAATAGAACGATGTTTTGATGATTTGATGGATGAGATGAAGAATAAGTTAAAGGGGGTAACCGTTCAATCTAACCGTGGTGGTAGAGATAAACGCAGTGGTAAAAGTAATCGTGGTGGTAGAGGTAACCGTGGTGGTACAGATTTAGTAAAGAAAACTTCTAAAGAGCCGTTTTCTGTTTTTTGCGGTCATTGTAAAGGGAGTGGACATCACTATTATGATTGCCCTAATTTTTGGCAGAAAATGCGTAGTTTACGTGCGAAATCACCCAAGGAAGACCATGTGAATGTTCATATCCCAGAGAAGATTGTAGAGACCACTGTAGAGAATGTTAACACTTGAGAGAATAAGTTCAAAAACGATGATGATGAGCGCATGGTCGAGAAAAATGAGAGTGTGGTGGAGATGGATGATGAAGCTAATCCTAAATCTGTGGATGAGGAAGTGAAGGTGGAGAATTTGGAAGAGGTTGTTGAAGCAAAATTAGTGGATGTAGTCCAAGAGTCGATTGTAGAAGAGGCAATCACTGAGGAGACTAAAAAAGTGGTGGAGAAAATCGAGGTAGATGAGGCAGTTAGTCCTATTACACCGACCACTTGTGCGAGTCCTATTTCCTCTTATTTGCAGGTTCGTGGAGAGCATTTACTTGGTGGCAAACCGGAGAACCATTTCATTGATCCATTTTCTAAAAATGTTGTTGTCCATCCGGCTGTGAATTGTTTTCGTTATATTGCTACTTTGCCGAGATTTATCCAAGTTTTTAGCATGTTGGAAGACTTCTTTGATGTTACATTTGTCACGCTTGGTTCAACATCAAAAAGTGCCATTGATTTGAAGTGATCTGTCCGCCTTGTATTTGATCCGGGCATATCATTGGTGTTCGTTGTTGGTTCGGCCTATTTTGTCCTTGCTGCTGCGTTTTACGACATCCTTTTGATTCGAGGTTGAATCCTTTCGGAGCCGGGAGGGAATGATGTGATTCCCATCGAGAAGAAACTTGTCAAATTTATTTGGAGTCTTTTATTTATTTTTAGTTATATTTTATTATCCCACATTGGTTAGACAGTATTTTATTTTTATTATTATTTTTAATTATGGTTATTTTGTCCCACATTGCTAAACTAGCAATTGGTCTTGGAGTCTGTAAGGCATTTAGAGTCATTGTAATAATCAGACAAATTTTGATATATTATATTTGAAGCTTTTAAGCTTTGGTGAGTTTTCTCACGTTGGTTTTGGTGGATTCCAAACCGTTGTTTGGTGGATTCCAAACGGAACTTATCAAGGTTCTGAGCAGACCTTGTGGCGTTCGTATACTAAGGTTCTTAGATACGGGTTATCTAAGGGTTGAGGTCATACCAAGGTTCTTAGTTACGAGTTAGCTAGGGGTCGCGGTGCTCTTTTTATTGGTGCCTTCAGTCGGTCCTTCGGCAATTTCAGATCTGATTCGACCACGGATCACATCATGTGGCATTTGAGGTTAGGACATATATCTCACCAAAGAATGAGTATTGTCAAGAAAGAACTAGATGATGTAGTGCTACCTGAGAGAATTTGTTATGTGTGTCCTCAAGCAAGAATGAAAAGATTACCTTTTCCTTTGAGTAATACAGCTGTGAATGCATGCTTTGATTTGGTACATATGGACTTGTGGGGTCCATATAGACACTTAACAGTACATGGACAGACTTATTTTATGACAATAGTTGACGACTTCAGTAGATACACATGGGTTTTTCTATTAAAAAGTAAAGCTGAAACTAGACCTTTAATACAAAGTTTTTGTGCCTTTGTTTCTACTCAGTTTAAGTCACAGGTTAAGATTCTCATAACAGACAATGGGGCAGAATTCAGATGGCCAGAATTCTATGCAGAGAAAGGGATTATTCATCAAGAAAGTTGTGTGTCAACACCACAACAGAATGGAGTTGTGGAGAGGAAGCATCAACATATTCTCAACACAGCCAGGGCTCTGAAATTTCAAGCAAATCTACCTATTATTTACTGGGGCTATTGTATCATTCATGCAGTCAAATTGATCAACATGAATCCTAAACCACTGTTGGAAGATTCTACACCTTATCACAAATTGTATAACAAAGATCCAGATTTAAAGCACTTAAGAGTGTTTGGCTGTTTGGTATTTGCTTCCACATTAACCAGAGATCGTAGCAAGTTTGACACTAGAGCAAGTGTTAAGGGTGATTTTATACGTTTTATAATGATATATTTTATGTCAATTTCCCCCATATCTGGATGTTTTTCATAGAAATCGAGCTTTATATTGAAGTATTGAGCAAGTGATGTTTTTAATGGGTTAGTTGCGAAATTGTATGATTTATGTGTAAAATTGATGGTTTTATATTGATTTGGAAGATACTACATTTTGCAATGTGTTTGATGTATTGTAGATACATAATTTCGACCAAGAAAGGGATTAAAAGAGGTTAACAATCGGATTAATGAAGAGGAGAAGAGATAAAGTTGGAATTTGATAAAGGATAAAGATGAAGAAATCAAGTTATTGATCCAGCTGAACTGGCGTCCAAATCCCGTCCAGAGTGGACTGGCGTCCATCAAAGTGAACTGGCGTCCAGGATGAGATTTTTGATTCAGAGAGTTTGGACGCTGAGTGGACAGGCGTCTGAAGCAAGTCCAAGGCACCCCGGACGGGCGTCCACAATTCCGGACGGGCGTCCACGGCCGACATGCTGAAAACCGAATTATTTTTCTATAAATAGCAGCGCGGATTCCAACCCTAATGAGACATTATTGAGACCTATTGATACACAATCATTAGGAGAAAACCCTAGGCGGCCCCAGCCCCCTTAGGGGAGGCTGGGGTTGCGATTTTTCCTGTTTTTCCTTCGTTTCTTCTATTTCGTTTTGCTGTTTTATGCTGAATGCTTGGAGGCTGGGCAATTGTTCAAACCATGTGAATCCGTTTCAGTAGGTTCTTTATTTTCAATCTAAATTTGTTTTGTGAATTTGATTAAAGTTGTATCTTTTCTATGCTTATTTGTTATGCAATCGATATCGAGAGATGTATTGCTTATTGATGTTTACTATATGACGAGAGTCGGTGTAAACCTTAGATCACCATGGGAAAGATGGGATTTTTAACCTTGACATAACGAGAGTTGAAAGGTTAGATTTCTAGGTTGCTAGATTGAGAGATCTTACACCTTGTTTTGATAGCGTCAATCTTATATAACGAGAGATGAGATATTGATAGGCGAATTATCTACGAGAGTAGAAGTTCATACCTTTGATAGGTGAACCACAACTTGAATTAAATCATCACAAGATAACTTTAGAGAGAAAATAGAGGGTTGCGGGAACGGTGGATTTTTGTTTGTTCGTTGTTTAATCACCATGATCATCTTCTTGTTTACTGTTTATTTTATAGTTTATAGTTTAGATTTCGTTTTCGCTTTTATCCTTCCTGTTGGGAGGATTTTGCATCATAAAAACAAAAGAAAATTTATAAACCTATACTTAACATGCAAACTAACTCCTAACCGACCAAATATCGGGTAGTTGATAGCATAGTAGGGTAAGTACAGGGTCGATCCACATGGAAAAGGGATGAAGGATCTAATCTCACTAATTCTCTCAATTGCTACTCAAGAAACGGAAGACAAAACGTAAAAACAGAAAATAATTCAAATAATCTAACCTAAGGAATAAAATAAACAATCTAATCTAAAGACATGGGATCAAATAATGTACAAACCTATGTGATCTCAATCCTAGTTAATCTCATGATTCTAATTCGATTTGTGGTTTCACCTTTTCACGAGACATAAACCCCTAATTCCTTAGTGAATTTATTCTCAAGCCACGGATTCCTAATTCCTTAGTAAATCCAATTCATCAATCTCTACTCTCTCGTAAGTTGAAAGCGATTTTCAATACAAAACTCGGTGTAGATTCAAAGTTAACTCTCGTATTTTAGAATCTAACAACCTAGATAATTAATCGATTAACTTGTCATCATTAACGATTAAAAAATCCTATCTTTCTATGGTGATCTAACGTTTACACAACTTCCGTATTATAAACATCTATCGTGAACTAATTCCTCAATTTATTCACATAGCCATACAAACCGCATAGAGAAGATACAAATAAATTGAAATCATGAAGAAGAAGCGGGATTGAATAAATCTAAAAGAACTCACATGGTTGTGTACAAAGGTTGATCCTTGAAAAGAAAAGCGAAACGAAAAGACTCTAATCTAACCTCGGTTCACCCGAGCACAAGGCTCGGGTGACCGGCCTTCAACTCTCCAAGATGGTGTGCTCTCTTTTGATGTGAAGAAAAATATGGATGCCCTTAGGGTTGGGGCGACGGCTGTTTAAATAGAAGATTAAGTCGGTTTAGGCAAAGGCGGCGGCGGACGCTCGTTTGAATACATGGACGCCCGTCCATAATGCTTGGACGGAGGATGGACGCCAGTTCACCTAGCGTCTGAACTCTCTGTATTAGTTTCGACTCCCTGGACGCTCGTTCACTTGAATGACCGCCCGTTCGCTATGAACGCTCCATGGGCGCTTCGTCAGATTGATCTGAAACGGATTTCTTGATATTTCCATCTTTATCTTGATTGATTTCTTTCCTTATCTCTTTTATTCTTCCATATCTTTAATTGATCCTCTTCCATCTCGAATTTAGCCTTTTAGGATCATCTTTTCCATCATTAATTGGGTATCTACAAATATCAAAAACATACCAAAACGTAATACAATTCCAAAATAACATAAAATCATACTTTAAGCACATAATTTGTTACATTTTCATATTTAACCATTAAAAACCTCATTTACTCAATTAATCAATTATAAGCTCGATTCCTATGAAAATAATCCAAATATGAGGGAAATTGATATATAAAACATATGTGAAAATCACTATAATTTGACCCTAAACACTTCCTGGCTTTGGACTGACAATCCTTTGTCCAGTTTATTTTTTCGTTTTTAGTTTTGTTTTAGTAGTAACAATCTTAGGAAAATTAATGAACTAGATACCCCGATTCCCTGTGATCGACTCCGGTATTAATTGCTATGCTACGATCCCTACACTTGGGGTATACCGGATTTATAAATATTATTACTTGTTTGTTTTTGTTAATAAAATCCGTGACAGCAAGAACATGTATCAATCTAGGGATGTCAGATACAACAAAAGGATTTATTTTGCTTGATTTGGTGTCTAGAGAAATGTTTATATCAAGAGATGTTATTTTCCATGAATTGACCTTCCCTTTTCATGACAGGGCCAAGGGGTAAGACAACAGCCACTGATTCTGTGTCTTTGCCAGTGGTACATGACCTCAGGGATGACACCTTCTTAGATGATAATGTTCTTGTCAATGCTGAAACTCCAACTAGCATTTCAAATGAAGGGACAACATCATAACATGATAGTCCAGAGATAATTGCTCCAACTGATTCACATTCCAACATAAATGTTCCAGTAAGCTCAAGGCCAGTTAGATCAAGAAGACTACCAGCACATCTACAAGATTTTATATGTGCTCAGACTCAGAAACGTGCATCTCCTCATACTTTAGATCATGCATTGGCCTATACACAATTATCAGATTCTCATTCATCTTTTGTTGCAGCCATTGACAAGATACAAGAACCACAGACCTATAATCAGGCTGTGACATCACCTGCTTGGCAGGATGCTATGAAGAAAGAGATAGATGCTTTAGAGTCAACCAAGACTTGGGATATAGTTGACTTGCCTCCGGGGAAGAAGCCCATTGGATGTAAATGGGTTTATAAGGTCAAGTACAATTCAGATGGGAGTGTAGAACGGTACAAGGCAAAATTGGTTGCGAAGGGATATACCCAAACACAAGGAATTGACTACGAAGAAATGTTCTCCCCAGTAGCTAAAGTAACTATTATTCGCAGTCTTTTGGCCATAGCTGTTGCGAAGGACTGGTTTCTGCATCAACTTGACGTGAACAACGTCTTTCTGCATGGGGATCTTTCAGAGGAGGTCTACATGAGATTACCTCTAGGGTTTCAAGCTGCTCATCCACGTCAAGTCTGCAAATTGAAGAAGTCTATTTACGGTTTGAAACAGGCAAGTCGTCAGTGGAATCACAAATTAACAAGTTCGTTACAAGACCTTGGCTATAAACAGTCGAAGCATGATCATAGCATGTTCTTCAAGACACAAGGAGCTGATTTCTTGCTTGCCTTAGCATACGTTGATGACATAGTCTTAGCAGGGAACATCATGGTTCTCATTGAAGAATTGAAATCCCATCTTCATCAATTGTTCAAAATTAAAGATCTGGGTGAACTCAAATTTTTCCTTGGGCTAGAAATTTCACGATCAAAAACAGGTTTGACTATTTCTCAAAGGAAGTATGCACTCTCACTTCTTGAAGAGTTTGACATGCTTGATTGTAAGGCAAAGAAAGACACCAATGAAGTCTAAGGCGTTTTTTCTCGAGAGGCGTGAGTTGTTGCAGACAACACTCGATCAGGAGTTTAGTCGGAAAAGTTGCTCTATCTTACCATCACACGACGGAGATTACTTTTGCCACCTGCAACTCGGCGGTTCTTGGCTAATCCCACCATTCATCATTTCCATCTTCGCCCAACAAGTTCTAAGGTACATTAAGTCTGTCGGGTAAAAAGGTCGTTTTATCCCGCAAATAACCCCCTTATTTTGACCGCCTATTCGACTGACTTGGGGCACATGTAAAGATACTAGACGCGAAAGATTCTTGGATATTGTATGTTTGTTGGAGATTCTCTAGTTTCGTGGAAAACCAAGAAACAGACAACGGTGTCACGAAGTTCCACAGAAGCAGAATATCGAGCCTTGGCCCAATTGTGTGTGAAATCCGGTGGTTATGCTATATTGCTCATGATTTTGGTTCTCCCTATCCCACTCCTGTTTCTTTACACTGTGACAATACCAGTGCTATCAATTTAGCCAAGAATCCTGTCTTCCACGAGCGAACTAAGCATATAGAGATTGATTGCACGTTATAAGAGATCGTGTTCAAGATGGACTTGTACAGCTAGTTCCTATTCCTACACTGCACCAGCTTGCGGATATCTTCACCAAGGCGTTAGATAGTCCCCTCTTTTATTCATTTCTTAATTGTCTTCATTTGAAAGACATTTACAGCTCCCTAAGTCCATCTTGAGGGGGGGTATTACATATTATGTTTTAGTATAAGGGCTTTTATGTCCTTTTTGGCTGATATAGTTGGGTATTACAGCCACCCATATAAATAGGGTCTTTAATTATTTTCTGAAGGTTAAGCTTTACCAGATAATAATAGAAAACTTTTCCCCTTCTCGTTCCCATCGTTTTTAGAAACTGTAGTTCTTCAATTCGTTTTCCAGAAAAGTGGATCGAATCCACTTTTCTTCATGCGGAGTGTATTTATGTGATAAAATTTAAACTATGTGTTCCAGTTGTTTACATGTCAAGTCGGTGCAAATGGATATACCATCCAATAACTTCCCCTTTTGGACTCACTCTGAAATCAAGATTCCCTCCGTTTCTTAACTGTTGCAGAGAGAAGAACCACACTGATTAATGAAGTAATTAAATGTCTAAAATATAGTATAAAATGACTAAGTTATCCTTTTATTTTTTTTAATGTATGCACCCTTAATAAATGTTTATTATTTCTTGTTAATTGGAGCAATATATTGGAAATGTGCATAAGCATGATAATAGTGCTGTAAATTGATTTTTGAGTGTTTTATCATTGAAAAATATTGTTTTTATTGGAGACGTAAATACTTTGTTTATATATTATAATAATACTTTGTTTATATATTATAAAAATAAATTCTGTATTGGAACAGTAAATTTTAAAAAAATGACACTTAAAAAAACAGATGAAGTAGTAATACTAACTGTTTTACTGAAAATTTTGCCTATTTAATTCCCGAGGAAAAATATTTTGTTAAATAAGATTAACGAATGAAATACTTGTAACACCTATGCCCGTCCAAAATGACAACGACATTTTGCCTTTTTTTTTTTTTTTCCTTTTCTTTTTCCCTTTCATGTTTACACCTCAGTGACCTCACTATGAATTGTTTATTTTTATTTTTTTAATCCATATACCAGATCTCAAGAAATAAGGTTCAGGGGACTAAAATGCAATTAAATATTACTATTGACATTACAAATTATGAATACTACTATAATCTATAAATGTCAAATATATGTCTTTATGGAAATAATTTTTATCAAGCTACTTGATGCACGAAAATAAGCAAGAACTAAGTATGTAAACAAAAATCATCGATTTGCAAGTAAAAGTTATTATTTTACTTTTTTTGAATAGCACGTACCTCTTAAAGCTATCAACATTGCACTTATACTTAAAGAGTCATCATGCAAATTGAAATACCACAAAATTCTCAAGTGCGAGGAAGCTAAAAACCTTTCCGGGATGATTTCAGTGAGATGAAAGGAAAAAATTGCACATCTTTTACTCAAAAACTTCAAGAACATAACAATTTTAAAATTAAAAAAAAAAAAAAAAAAAAAAACCTTTCATTCACTTGAAAAGAAATTTCTACCTAAACATTTTAAGTTTAGATTCCTTAGCTCGACTTTCTATCCAAAACAAAGTTAATGATAGTTATTTTAAAAGGGTGAAAATTGATGTTAAACGAACCATAACGAGTACCTCATAGACCCTAAACCATAAGGCAAAAATCAAAGTTGATAACAACAACTTTCAACAAAGAATAAAAAAAACAAGAGATAAAAAGAAAAAATGAAAGTGAAAAACTTTTGTTACGAGCATTTTGACAAACATCACATACACATAGTAAGTGTCATAATGTATAACAAAAATTTCCCAACAAAAGAAAAGAAAAAATAAGTGCCTAAGCCCAAATTTACTAGTACTTACAATGATATTAACCAAAATATCCCCGTAAACGGCGTCAAAAACTTGATCGGCATTTACTAAGTGTCCAATATTACGGCAAGTGCACTGGGTCAATTGTAGTTTAGAGAGGTGAGCCCACGAGGATGCTGGTTAAGTACCGAAATCACCAGCACGTTTGGTTTAGGCAAAATATGAAAGATGAATTTTAAAACTAAGATGAGTCATGGTGTCACTCCACAACTCTCCACCTAAATGCCACAAAAAGAGAAAAAGAAAAAAATAAAATAAAATCTAAGATTAGCCAAGATAATGATCAAAGTGATAAAGTAGCACTTATGATACGTTAGGAAATTATTCGACCTACCCTCCATCCATTTGTGACTTTGTGATATATTATTCGTGCGAACCCCTGATTTAGTGATCGCCCGCTCTCGCGTGAAATTCAACCACCCTATATCTCGTCAACGGTTTAATTGACTAAATTAGTTCTAAAAGAGTCGATATGCATTAGCATTACACTCATTGGATTGCCTAACAAAGATTAGTGAACCCCACTTAAGAAACCGAATCCATCTCTAGCCGATTTTACTAGGTGGTCTCATTATTCATTTTCCCACACTAAGTATAATCTCTCGATCTCAACAAAATGTGTTAAATCATGTATTAGATGATTAATCCAACACAAGCATTAAGGTCAACTAATGAGAAATAATTCCACAAAGTACTTGAAATCTAAACAATCATTCCTACAAATCACAATAAACTACAATATCACGATTTATATTGCTTGGGTTAGATCTCTAACTTCATCTTTATATTCTCCAAATTGGCTTTACACCATTCCAAGAAGATGAAAAATCTGGATAGAAATCTAACTAAAACTAACACAAATCAAGATGAAATTAAAGAACAATAAGCTAGATAAAAGATAACCCATGAGAATCCATCTTCATTGACTCCATCTCTTCAAAGTACAAGCAATCATCTTATACCCATAAAGAAAGGAAGAAGCTTGAAGAAGAACACCAAGAGATTCATACTATCTAGCCATTACAATCTTTTAATTACATTGTTTTTGTGTTAGAGTGACCTCCCCCAAGGTCTCTAACGGAGTAAGGTGGCTTTGAAGGGTTTGGGGAAGGGGGAGATGAGTTTGCAGCTGGAAATTCGTGTTTTTATGGTGTAAAATGCGTAACGAGCCGAGTTGCCCGAAGTTCGGTTAGTCAGGTGGTTCGGTACTAGACTGTGTTCATTAAAACGACCATAACTTTGCGTGTATACCTCCGTTTTGAGTGATTCAAGATGCGTTGGGAAGCTTGTTCAAAGATATACAACTCTTGTGAAGATGTCAAAACCGAATTCTATCTTTAAGGTGGGTCAAATGTCGCTTTAAGTCTGGGAGTAGAAATGCCCGAGACAATTGACCCTTAAGAAGGTACACGCTTCGCACAGTACAAACGCGTCTTGTCAACATCAGAATCATCTCTCCCTATGCTTGGTCAACCTAAGATCCTGCAATGAATTGTCAAAAATACCAAACGTAAACCCATCTAAAAAAGATTGGTCCTAATGACCCAAAAATACTATGAAAACTATTTTATTTTAAAACTAGTTACTACTTATCGTATCCTTTTGAAAGATATGCAAATCGATGTCCGAAAGATGCAAAATTACTATTAAAGTCACGGGAAATGGTGCTAAAATCATAGTGAAATTTATCATAAAATTGACTTACATCAATCACGTCAATTCTGCTGGTGTACCACTTCACATGTGTATTGCGGTAGAGTTGATCTTATTAAAGTCAGTTCTGGGGTAAGCAACAAACCTCTTGTAGGTGCATTATGAGAATCAATATTGAGAAAGTCGGTTCTTGACTCCATGATCTACGGAAAGTTAGTTTATGGCTTCAGAATCAATTTTTACAAAATCGATTCTATTGTGGTGCACATATTGAGTAAAAATAAAGCTCTTTTCTCCCTTTGTCAATGGAAAAGAATACTATGAATAAACAACATTTGAATATAAGACAGAAATGTTTTTTTTTTTTAAAGCAAGTTGAATATGTACAATTTAAGGAAAACATATTATCATCCGTTAGAAAGAGGGTTTGATTCCACTATACATCCAATATAATAAAAGTCACATTTCCTTTTTAAGAAAGAAAAAAAAAAAAAAAACCCTCAGTATTATCTTTATTATTAATACTAATAATTATTTAGGGATCAAAAGTTAAAGAGGGGGGAAGAAAAGAAGAAGTAACTGAAAGGGATAATAATGGAGGAGTAGACGTAAAGAAGGAGGAGTTTAATTACAGCATTAATTAGGAAAGGAGAAGAGAAAATGAAGGGATAATGGTTTTGTCTCATATATACTTACTGAGTACTGTTACTAGTTTTATTTTATTTAATTTGGCAAAGTTGTTGTTGGAGCCTGGACTGGAGGGAGGGAGGCCGGCCCGGAGGCAAAGTGAAGAATGAATGAATAGCAGAAGAAGCAGAGTGAGCCCCACAGTCATCAGTCAACTACCAGATGAGATCTCATCTCAACAACTGCCTTCCTCCCTCCCTATCGTATAGTGTGTACTACACACTACGCAAAAACTTCCCCTCCCTATCACTACATCGCAACGCCAACCAACATTTTCCCGGGTTTTCTTCCTCTTCTCTTTATTTTATATATATATATATATTTTTTTTTTCTATTGTTTTTTGTGATTGCTATATAGATAGATATACAGTAGTAGCAGCAGTAGCAGTATACGATAGGACCTCATCTGTCTGTCTTTATTCTTCTCCATCTCTCAAGGAAAGTACTAACCTTCTTTCCTTCCTTCATTCATTCATTTCATACTCCAATACTAATCCCGATAACATTTCTTCCTCTGCAACAATTCCTCGCTTTCCGTTTTTTTCCCTTTCTTTCTTTCCGTAAGTATGCATTAATTATTTTTCTTTTTGTCTTTTTCCCTTTCCTCTTTCATTCCAGATTCTCTTTGATTACCCTTTCTTCTTCTTCTTTTTTTAAATTCTTGATGATTTCTTCTTCTAAGGTATAATTTCTTGAGTTACTGTGCGTTTCTTTATGTGTTTCTCCGTATACTACGGAATTTGCTGCAAGTTAATTTTTATTTCAATTGAAACATCTTGGTTTCTTTGTTGGGTGAACCGAAACGTGAGTTTTACTTTTACTTTTTTTTTTTTTTTGGATCTGAAGTTTCTTTTTTTTTTTTTTTTTTTTTGGGTGGGTGGGGGAATGTTTATGTTTTCAACTTGATACTTCATCAACAACTTGTTGCTGGATGCTTGAAACCAACTTCCAATTCGGCGTTCCTGATATTATTAACGTGGATGTTGCTCGGCATCATCAAATTGATGTATGCGATGCCTGTGTTTTTTTTTTCAATTGCATTATGCCTGCTTTATCTATATTGGTGGATTAATTGACAAATTGCGGTATTAAAATGTTTAATAAACTGGCAAACGTTACCTCCCCTTCTCATTCTTGTATGGTAACTGAAGTTTCTTCAAGATATATTTAGTATCCGCCTATCTGAATATTACTTGTCGATAAAAAACAGAATTAATTTACCTACATCTAGGTCTCAAATGTAAGGAATTAAACTTGATTCTTCCTACTTGGTGCCCTGTTTTTAGGTTTGTTGCTCTACATTTCATAGTTCATGATTTCCTACTCTGCAGTCTTTGTTAGACCAATGGTGGCCTAACTGCTTCTGTAAGTAAGATTTATAATGTCTACCATCACAGCAAGTAAACTACTAACATACGCTTTGTGGATGTTGGCTGTTTTCTGTAGTAATATACATTTTCACTGTCGAATTGGAGTTCTGCTGAGTTTCTATTTTTTTTGTGATAAACCGGCTCTATGTTGGTTATATTGGCATATTGTTTTCATGTGAAGTTATCATTACAGCTGGAATATTTACTTCTCAACTGATGCCCTTTGTCTTGCATCTTTCTTTTTTGCAGAAAATTATGTGTGTAGCTTGAAATACTTGGCCTTATGTCAGCTCATTCAAGATTGCCTGATGAGTACTCTAAACGTACCAACAACATGTGCCATTCGGCAGACTTTACAGGGAGTTCATGGAGACAACAAAGTTCAAATGCAACAAGTAAGAAGCTTCCTTCTTCCAAATGTCAAGGACGTTCCAGGTTTTCAGATAAGAGTGAAGAATCAGGTCCATTTGCTAAGCCGTACATTGACCGACATATTGAGCCAAGAGGGCAGATAGATGGCGAGCATGTGATCAAACTGACTTCTGGGAGTTTCCCAAAGCCGCCAGTGAGCTCTAAGGTTAATACAGAAACT
Organism: Gentiana macrophylla; assembly: GCA_026214975.1. Lineage (NCBI taxonomy): Eukaryota > Viridiplantae > Streptophyta > Magnoliopsida > Gentianales > Gentianaceae > Gentiana > Gentiana macrophylla. The sequence continues at coordinate 142,933,443 of CM047806.1, forward strand.
GACATTGTACGGCACATGAAAAATCTACCTAGTTATCTCCATCCTGTAGAAAAACCAAAAAATGTTCAGGACAGAGCCCTAAACGTCGGAGTTCTTGATTGGAAACGTTTAGAGAAATGGAGGGACAAAGAAATGTTGCCTAAAAAAGGTGAATCTAGAGCGTCATCCAGAGTTAATTCGCTGTCTAGGGCAAGTGACACACCTGCGCCTTCCAGAATTTCTCGTGAGAAAAGGCATGGCTCGGTTGATTTACATGTCAACCCGCTCCCTGAAGAAACACTATCTAGTTATGCCCAACATTCTCAAGAGAAGGTTAAGAGTGTCGGGGATTCTCAATATTCTGTGATTGGTACCACTGCTGGGAAACATGTTGAACATCCTCAGAAGATGAAGTCCTCTAACAGTTGTCTTGAATTTAAAAACGATGAGGGAAAGAGGGTTGAAAGAAATCAGAAGATGACATTGCAAAGAGAAGGTCTTTCCCAAAGCTCAGTCAAAAGTAGCTTCAGCCTACCCCCTGTTCCCATAAGTGAACAACGGGGAAAAAGTAGCCACGATGACAGCATCAAACTTGGTCCTGAACCTTCTGCTGATGAACCACAAGATATTGTACTCCTAGTACCTGAAGTTTCTCGGAGGAGTTTCTTAAAGAATCATCACTTAGTAGAATCTGAGAGATCAATTGATGGAAAATCGATAGAGAAGAATCAGAAGAGTCATTCCTGTCGCTATTCATCTCAGGAGCTGCAACCAGGGAAATACGCAGATGAAATTCCACATTGTTTTCCATTGCCTGATAATGCTTTATCCGCACAGGGTCTGCGATCAGATGTTTGCACCAGTGATTTTCAAAATGATACGTGTAGGTCGTCTCGCATGAAAAACTCAAGTGTTGATTATTCAGCTTCTGCTGGGACTTATGAGGAAATGGATTTTGGTACTGCTGAAAAGGCAGAAGTCAAAAGCAGACCTCAGTCCCCTAGTCGTAGGTTCAGTTTTAATCTTGGGAAGATAGGCAGAAGTTTCAGTTTCAGGAAAGTTCGACAGTGTCAAAAGATAACTCCAAGTACATGGATGCTAAATCTGGCCGTATAAGCTCCAAAGCTTATCTGGTATTGTTGACCACAACAGAGAAAAGGCACATACTGGTAGCTTAGGATGGTCCAGTTCCTTCAGGAAGATACTAAGCCCAGTTCTAAAACCCAAGGCAGCTCAATCTGCTCAAGCATCTCACTCGAATTTGGTGGTGCCAGAGCCTACCAGTGCCGCAAAACTGCGTCGTGATGATGAGAAGCATCACGCTTCAAATTTTCAGGCTCTTGTGCAGCTTACTTTTAAAAATCAACTCCCTTGCTTCAGATTTGTTGCTGGTAATAGTTCTGATATTCTCACTGCTTCTATCAAAGATTTACCTACCAAGACAGACAGGAAATTCTCGTATTCTTTTTACTCTGTTACCGAGGTAAAAAAGAAATCAACAAGCTGGATAGGCCACGGAAGCAAAGAGAAACGGTGTGGCTTTGATCATACAGCTCTTTGTCAGATGAGAATTTCTGCAACTTGTTTTTCGAGCATGGTTGTAGAATATGTCTTGTATGGGGTTGGTGTTGGAGAGGTTGATAAAGGAGGAGACCCTGAGGTTTTGCTGAATAGGGAAATTGCTGCCATTATTCTCAAGGAACCATCTGCATTAGCATACGGAAGTGAATCTGATGAATGCAAACATATAGAATCAGACCCTTTGGAACCTGTTGTTGACACCACTAAACCAGGAGAAACAGAAAATAGCAATACCATAACGGTCGTTCTTCCAGGTGGTAATCATGGTCTGCCAAATGAAGGTGCACCTTCATCGTTAATCGAGAGATGGAAATCTGGTGGAGTGTGTGATTGTGGAGGGTGGGATATGGGTTGCAAACTGAGGGTCCTGATTGACCAGAAAGAAGAATCAGATTCATTGAGGTCAACCAATAATATGTGCTGCTCTCTCATAGATCGTGTTGTTGATATTACCAAACAGGTGTTGCTCTCATTGCTTCATCCGCGCCAACTTGTTTTCATCTTTTCCAATTACTCTTGAGTGTTATATAAGGGTTTGAACCTTTTTGCAGGAGGAGGATGGAAAGGGAAAAAAGCAGCCAATCTTCTGTTTGGCGCCATTCAAAGAAGGATATTACTCTGTGAATTTTGATGCATCAATATCGCAGTTGGAGGCATTTGCTATATGTGTGGCAGTATTAACTAGTCAGAGGTTATCGGAAATCATAGAAGTGAATCTCCTTGTAGAAAGAAGAAAACTAAGTGTGAAAGCAGCAAGTGAAAACCCAGATATATTACATAGTCAGCTGGTCGCGGCAAAATATTTTTCATCCCCACCTACCTCACCAGCTGGTAGGATATGAGGAGCTGCTTCAGCAGTGCGTCCTGGACACAAAGGTTTACCCAGCTGGAAGGACCTGCACACTGTTACAATATGGTTTGGAGGTTTTGCTACTGACTTGTTGTGTATATAGTTTTCCAAGGATATAGCGATTCCGGATTATTTTCCTTTACATGACGACCGACCTAGTACGTAGTCCCATTTCTCTCTCTCTCTCTCTCTCTCTTTTAGATTGTAGGTTCCTATTTAGATAATAAATGATCAACGTAAATATATTGTGTAACCAGTGAAAAGATAGGAGCGAGCTAACAACAGGGGGTGGGGTGAAAGTATAAATTCCTGTAACGGTTGGTTGGTTGGTTGGGTAATAATAGGTTCAATTCAACGTGAGTTCCACTATTGGATTGGATTGGATTGGATTTTTATCACCACCGGGGTACAGTAAGTAATGAGGTGGTGGTGTTTGAAGTTTGAACTCACTTTGACACAAGTTTGATTGTACATTTACAAGATGAAGTGCAAGAGGAGATTAAAGACGATTCTTTGCACTTGAATGGAAAGGTATACGTACATCTCTCGCTTGGATTACCATTTATAAAACTGCTTTCCGCTTCATCTTCTGCTCTTTTTCTAATTCTAGGTCTTGCCCCTTGCTTGCATGTCAGTTTTTTAGCATGATTGTCTTGGGTAAGCATAAAGTGCTTCTCATACTCTGCCAATTGAATACACTTGAAAACATGTACTGTACGTACTTGTCAGTATGCTATGCATTAATGAATGCATACACAGCCAGCCGCAATTCCCCAGCTGCTGCCCTTTATTTAAAATCATTTAACTGCAGATCAGTAACCTATCATAAATCACCCATAATGTGCATTTCAGAGCATCCTTTTTATCTCAATTTTCAGTGAAAATTCAAACTTGACTAGTTCACAGAGTTGTCTGACCACCATATTGATCGCTCGCAGTGGAGTTGCATTACGAGTTCAAATGTTTAAAATATTAATCATTTACCTTAGCTATCTGCAACTCTTTTTTTTTTTTTTTTTTGAGGGATGCTATCAGCATTAAGCTTGGCTTTCTTTTTACAGAAAGAAATGTTAATCCAACATGGTTCAGAACATGAGAACATTGTCCTTCCTAGGCTTATAGTGCCTTTCATATGTCTTTGTTTGATATGTTGGCCCGGTCTTGTTATAGGTTATACTTGAGGGGGGAGTGTTGTTAAAATGTTAATTGTATAAGTCTCCATCGATCTGTTTAAGTTTTTTTTTTTGGGAGATGATAATTTAACACATGATGATGATGCATTCAGCCCTCAATGTAAGTACATTAGATACATGTGATATTTCTTCTGTTATTGAGATAACAAACATAATTACATATCATCAGCTACCTTGTTGGAGAAATTTGAATTGAATATTAATGCTAACAGTTGCATCACTTCGGTGAAATGTTGCAACTGTTAAATAAACGGACATCTTTCTCCTATAAATTCCCATCACTATTCTGAAAAAAGATGCAGATTTTTTTTTATGAGAATTTTACTTAGACGAAATTCTGGCCAGTTGCATCAAAACTCATACAAATACTTTGCATAATTTCGAGTCAAGAAGAGATTTGCAGAACAAGATTGGTTTGCCGTCTTCTTCTCATTGAAGTGCAACATCCGAAGAAGGTATGACTGTTGTGTCTTGGGAGATGATTGTCTTTACCGTGGTCACATAATCGGGGCAAAAAGGTCTTAAGGACAGAGTGCTGCACTCGCCTCAGTCAATAAGTTTTCTAGTCCAATTTTACTGTTCTCGTTTTTGCTTGAATTTTGTGTTAAACAACATGTTAGATTGATAATTTTACCAGCAATTTTAAGACGTGTTTTGTTGTTTTGTTATTTGTTCGTGTATTATATGCATGCTGAGTGAAATTGGACAGACAATGGCAAATTGCTTATTGCAGAAAGTTTATTTAGGAAAGACGTACTCTTGGCTAACGCATATTAACAGTGCCCATGAACAACATACTGTGGAAATAAAATTAGCATATTTTTTCCCAGAAACGTTTTATTTAAAATATTAAAAAAAAATTGTCAATTCCAAATGTTAATGAATGAACCAGTTAATTTTTGGAGAGCGACAACCAGTATATTTAATTGTTTATTAATAATGAAGGACTACTCAACTTAATATGTTCATTCAATGTTGCATGTGAGTAAATGTTCATTTGCATAAACTTAGCCAAATATTGTTACCAAGTTCACGAAATACTGTTGCATATATGCAATGCATTCATTATTGATATACCCGAATTGGATTGTGGTCCTGCTCATCTAGATTGGGCATATTTGATAACCCAATAACAGATCTTGGGCCTCCATTCCCTTAATCCGCAGTTCATAAGCCGGACTCAATCCGCATCTCGTAAGCCGGATCATGTCCGCTGTTCGTAAGCCGGATCCATCTCACTCTGATATCTCGGACACAGTGGAACCTCCATATTATCAGGCTGACATCGAGACAAGGAAGATATGAGTCCGACCTACATACGAGTCCATTGTCCGTCATACTTATCCAGACAGCTGGACGGTCCACTTGTATTTATTTATATGATTATCTCTAATTATATCCTTTTAATGTCTTGTCATGAATAGTCTCGACCGACTTAGTGTTTGCCTATATATATGGGATCACAATGCAATAGAAACGATCCAAGAACTAATATACACAGAACTACTCTGTCAATTTATCGACTCACTTGTGTTCTCTCTCATAAGAATTAGTCCGACGGCCTTGTTCTTGATATCCACTGCCTTCTCCCCGGAGAAATCATACATATACGGCCATATATCCTAAATATATCACTATTACCGCAAATCTGGTATATCCGACTATATCAGTTGCCTCCGTTACCGGGAAAATCGTTGTCATTCAGCCTTTTTGGATCACTTGCTCCGCCGTAAATTCGGTTTCACTGCGTCGCCGGCGGAAGGAACTTTGTTATTTCGTCAGGATCGGCTCAACTTGAAGGAACGTCTTCAACGCCATCTTCATAACTCGCACACGAGTCCCTCATTATACCCAGGTTGGTATACGCTTTTGGTCAGTTTCAACTCTTCAAGTTATAAGAGAATTGGTTGCTTGTTGAAACCACCGGGAGATTGCACTTTTGGAATTGGTATTGGAATCTCAATCGGAAAAAATATCTAGCCAAAATATCTCCAAAGTATCTTAGTCAAACATTACCGGCGCGAAAAACATGACATCTGCTACACCGACTAAAGCGGGACGTCAGGGCCCTCCACGTGGAGCGGACACACCACGGGGAGAAGCGAGTAGGAGGGTACTGTCCGTAGGGGCTGATGTCGGACAGGACATCACACCCGACATGTGGGCTTACATAAGGGATAGGACCCGAGCCCACGAGATACATGAGGCGGCAGTCAGAAAAAGCCGTGGGAAAGGTATTGTCGGGGCCTCTCGTCGAATAATGAGCAGGAAGCGGTCTCAGCCGGGGGAACGCCCCTACAGCAAAGTTCATATACAATAGCCCTTCAAGCACATATGGATTATGTGGAGCAAATGCACGTGGGTAACATGATACTCATTGCAGAGGGTTTACCTCCTCAACCCGTCAGCAACTTTATTCCCCCCATACCAGCATCGACGGAAATACAACCCACTCTGAATCCGCTGAAAACAGTTAAACCTCAGCGGACAGAGGTGGAGGAAAGCAGTCATGCCACTTCACTACCTAAAGTGGGAAGGAGATCAGCTTTAGTTTGCCTAGGGCCCGTGGTCGACGACCGCGGTGCAGCCCTAGGGCGATCTAAGAACCCCCGACAGGTCCGTACCCGCGTAGAAGGACAAGGAGAATAACAGGCCGCGGAAAGTTATACCCCACTCCCCACTATCCCATAAAATCAGGATGATATGGGCATAATGAAATGGCAGATAGAGGAATTACAAATGAGTAGGACCGGAACGAAAGCTAATCCTCCTTAGGGTACCAGTGTCCTTCATCCTAACATCTTAAAGGCGGCTCCTAGAGGTGTACTCACTACCCAAATTTCACCACTTACCACGGAACGACGGATCCTTTGGATTGGCTTCCGGCTTTCGAAAGCAAAATCAGTCTATGCACGCCTAGCAATGAGGCGTGGTGTATAGCTTTTGTGGGATCAATTCAGGATAGAACGGCGTCATGGGTCCGCAGTCTTCATCCGGGTTCGATCCTGTCTTGGGACGATTTGATAAGCAAGTTCATAGCTCAGTTCAAGTCAGTAGGGGGCCCAAAAAGACACACATCGACCTTCACGTGGTCCGAAAGGGTGAGAATAAATGTACCCGCAGCTACTACGAGCGGTTTTACAAGGTGTATGAGCTGACCAGAGGTTTAGCGGACAACGTGGTGATGAGCAATTTTGAAACGGGGCTGAATCCCGGTTACCTGAAGTCATATTTTGCTCTGACGCCGCCGTCGAACCTCCAAGAAATGTTGAGTTCAACAAGGAAGTACATTGCGACGGCAGGGAATGAGGGCTCATCGACGTCCAATGATCGCGTGTAAGTCACTAACGTCTATATTACTAGCAAGCATACTAGGTACATCGCAGTATAGTAAATGCGAGTCAATGTCGATCCCACAGAGACAATGCAACTTATAATTATAAACGATTCTAACATAATTAAGAAGCAACATATAGGCGGTCATTGACCAACAATAACATAAAAGAAAACAAACATGGTATACTTCTCCCTCTCCTCACTGATCTACTAACTTGGATTAGTTAATCGTTATGTTTACTTCCCATATAATTTCCTTAGATTAATCGCGAGCTTTTAATGATTATTATCATATTTATCAGCTATGGGTGCAATTCCTACTCCGACAATGGCAGTAGACAATCTATACGCAAGCTACCCTCCTTAATTGGTCCGTAATAGCCCATACGCATAAAGAACTGAATCGCCGATATTGAGCGTTACCTCATACCGCTAACCCGCCTAAACAAATTGTCGACAACGACACCGACCAAAGACGTTCTGTGGTCCATCAAGACTATGTCCTAATTAACACTTCACTTGCGGTCCTTCATGTTAATTTACGCATTACGAATACTAGATTGGCCAGACCTATTACTCGTTTTAATTATTTCTACCCATCAACGTAGCTGTAGTGAATCCCAGTTTAGGTTTTCTAAAATATGCCTCGGTAAACCGATATAGACCGCCGGTTTACCGGGGGCGGCTTTTCCTAATTTCTGGATCTACATTGCTCAGTATGATTAAAATAAGTAAATTATAGGGTTGTTAAACATGCAGATTAACTAAAACACATAAATACGAACAGATCTACCATATTGAAGACGATAAAGGAACGTTCAAAGCTTCATACCTTCAACAATGGAGATCTAGCTCGATCTACTCAAGCTAGAGATGATGGAAGAAGGGAGGAAACCGAAAACAACTCTCCAAAGCTCAAGAACACTTTATTGCATAATAATAATTGTAATTTAATATATAAAGTTGAAGATTGTATTAAGCATATGAAAACTCTCAGTATATGCGGCTTTATATAGATACAATAGCCGACTTAAGACTCTCTAAAACCCTAACCGACTTAGACAATGCGGTAGAATGAATTTCGTGCTGAATAAGTCACCGGTTTACCGGGACAAACCCGATGCCTTCTATTCTTCTTTTTCTTCAACAGGCTTCTTCTTGGACTTCAATCACTCAGCCCAATGCGTCCCTTTTGGTCCAAATCCGTTCTCCAATGCTCCATAATTGGTACATCTTATAAAATACACAAAATGAGACAAAACAGTACCAAAACATCGGGAAAATAGCATAGATGCAGAATTACGATCCTGGAAACACTCACATAGCATTTGACACATATTCTAAGTAATAACGAGCCTGTCTATCCTCTCTTGAGCAGAATTTGGGGTGAATATAGGTATAAATATCGGTACCATTTCGAGTGTCATCATCCAACCAGGGCAAACAGAGGGCTGAGCGTAGCCTGCCCAGGGATAGTCTCAGGAATCGTGATCAGGATATCAAAAAGCCCGAGAGATTTAAGGAAGAGACCTTCACTCCTCTCAGAATCTCATACACTCAGATGCTAAATGAATAAGGGGCGAGCTCCTTGAGCCTTACCCCATGATGCCTGATCCACGCCGCGACACCACCAAGTATTGCGGGTATCATCGGGACAAAGGTCATACCACCGACGAGTGAATGCAATTCAAAAAAGCAATTGAAAAGTTACTAGCTCGCGGCAATCATGATCGTTACAAGAGAGATGATGGGGGGCCGGCCATAAAAATTAACAAGCCCGTCAGTTCTACAGAAAATTCCGAATGATCACGGAAATTCTCCCCCAGCAACAATCAAATCAAAAGCCGCATCGGATCCATTAACAAACATGTGGAGAAGCCAGTGTTAGGTGTAGTGCCCGAAAGGCAATTTCTGTAATTGTTTTTGACAGGATTTATAATTCATCTTAATATTTGCATTTATTCTTATATTAATACACTGCTGAAAACCCTAAGTATATCGGTATGTAATCACATAACTCAGTGTATGACATACACACGAGGATTGAGTTAGTAATGTGTGGAAATAGAAATATTAATCATATCTATGTCACTTATGTAACATGACATATTAATTGTATTATATAAACAATTAATCTGTCATAAAGCAACTCTATTTTGTCCTATTATGTAATAGCCGACTCTAACAATTAATACTTGCCGGCTCTTGTAACTTTTACTTTACTAGCTAGGACCTTCTCATTCATGCTTGTATCTATTTATACCCATTCTTTAAACATGAATAATAAGTTCATTTTACTCTAGTATTTTTACTTTCTCAAACTCCCTTCATGGTATCGGAGCCATAACCTTTTTATCCGCTGCAAAATCTCCTATTTTTCAAGAATGTCTTCATTATCCGACGCATCTTCACCCTCAGTAGAGTCCCAAAGCTGACCTCGCAGCTGGGGTCAATAAAAACTATTCTTTACAAATCATGGACTTGATGGCAACAACTACCTTTGTGGTCAAGATCTATGAAAATGTATATCTCAAAGCCGAGCAAGATGTGATACTTGTGCGGATCCAAACCCGCCTAATCAAATCGACCCCAAGTTTGAAGCATGGGATCTGAGAAAATAACCAAGTCATGACCATCCTCACGAGGTCAATGACAAAAGAGATCGCGAGAACTTCATGATGTATGACACCGCTAAGGAAATGCGGGATAATGCCGTGAGACCTTTACTCAAAAAGGACAATACATCCGAGGTCTTATGATCTTGAAGCCCAAATCCAAAATTGCAGATAAGGTGATATGTCTCAGAACTCAAGATTTTTAACCTACTATCTAAGGCATGGCAACACTTAGATATGTTGGAAACTTACCCCTGGAAGGATGTAGAGGATGCTGCCTTATACAAGGATATTATTGAGAAAAAGAGGGTATTCAAGTTCCTTACTGGATTGAACCCATCTCTTGATGATGTTAGAGGTAGAATTCTTGCTACTAAACTTCTCCCCAACCTCAAATCTGTGTTTGCTGAAGTCAAACATGAGGAAAACATGAGGAAAGTGATGCTGCAGAGCAACCCTGCTGATCACTCTACTGATAGCTCATCAATATTGGTGGTCAGGAAGCCTACTGAGGTTACTGAGACATACAGGAAACCTACTGAGAAGACAGGAAAGTTGTTCTGTGACCACTGCAAGCGCACAAATCATACCAAGGACACTTGCTGGAAAATACATGGTAAGCCTAACTCCTCTAGATCCTCCAAAACAACCAGGGAGAGTCAGGGCAGAAATGTAAGTGAAGAAGGGGACAAGGACACTACTCTGGATGCTCAGTTTGTTGTCTTCAAAGCCTTCCTTACTCAACAAAAGGAAGGTAGTTCTATCACTGACATAGCTACTCATGCTAAAACATGTATATTCCACTCACCTCTCAGTAATGATACATGGATTGTTGATTCTGGGGCTTCATCCCATATGACTGGTAACAAGAGGCTCATATCTCACTTTAAGCCCTGCCATCAAACCCACAAAATTAGGATTGCTGATGGATCTATTTCATGTGCACAAGGTTTTGGAAATGTTAAACATACTGATAAGATCTATCTCATGGATGTCCTGTTTGTTCCAAAATTAGATTGTAACCTTATATCTCACCGGTAGACTCACTAAAGACCTAAATTGGACAAATCATGTTTAATAACAATCGATGTATGACGATGCGTAAATCGCCACGATGGCGTTCGCGGTGTTACACTAAAAAAACAGCAGTTTTGCGGACGGAAGATTACCGTCAGAACAAGAAGTTATTCCGTCGCAAACCCTAGTTTGCGACGGATTTGCGACGAATTTTCTTTGTCGCATTTTTTAGTCGCAAAACCCCAGTTTTGCGACGGGTTTTCCGTCGCAAATTGTTTGCGACGGCTTTTGCGACGGATAATAACGTATTTTATTTTATTTTTTAATTATAATTTCCGTCGCAAAGAAATGTATAGTCCGTCGCAAATAACAAATAGCGACGGAAATATTCCGTCGCAAACATGTAAAATTGCGTCGCAAAAATGTATCATCCGTCGCAAAAAAATGTATAATCCGTCGCAACTTATTTTTATTAAATAATTTATTTATTTTTAGATCTTTTCATATCCGTCGCAAAATGAGCCTTTTCCGTCGCAAATACCATATTGCGACGGATATATTCCGTCGCAAAAAATAAAATTAAACAGAAAATTATGGTCGTTTGCAAAGAAATTGCCAAACCACCGCCGCAAAACAGCCTTAATTTTCCCGGTAGCATTACAATTGCTACCGGCTATCAACAACAACAATATAAACGGAATACGATATCAAAGGGGATATGTCAAAAATACGTCAAAGGGAAATGTCAAAAATACGTCAAATGGGATACGATAAGCCAAAATAAATAAAATGTATCAAAACAATGTCACCCAGTCCGGACCGGTGTACTACCTAAACCCACGTCACCTCCTCCAGGTCCATGATCGAATGGTCATCTCTGTGGTCGCCAGTACCGGGTTGCATCCTCCGGAGGATGTCGCCAAACATTTGGGTAATCCACGCCTCCATCTGCGCTAGTCACATCATCCCGACGCTTTTCGTCTCTCTCTAGCTCCTCCAACCTCGCCTCGGTTTCTCGTGATGAGTCTGCTGCCTCTCGCCATCTCCTGGGTGAGACGGGTGATTATGCCCGGAGAGTATGTCTCGGCGGATGAGTGTCGAGTGCAGCAAGAGTTCGTCAGTAGTACATGGAGGCGGTGACCCCATGCCAAAAACTCTCCCTTCTTGTCGTGAAACCACCAGCCGCCGTAATAAAGACGCGACTCGCCGATGTGGTGTCAGTCGCGTCTCTGGGCTTTCGCTATGCTTCGAGGTGAAGACGTCCGCAAAGTATGATATAAATTTGTTAGTAACAATAATTACATGATATATATATAATGTATATATAATATTTAGAATACATAACGTACCATGATTTTCTCAAACTTATAATTACAACACATATATATCTATAAATATATACTACATATGATACACTATATAAAAAAATATAAAAAAAAAATAACTATAAAAACCGGCAATCCAAGGTGCAAGGAACTACCCCTACCGCGTCTACCTCTACCTCTACCTCTACCTCTACCTGACATCTATTTGACACAGAAAATGACGTTTATACTAATCTAAATGCAATTATAATAAAAAGGCGTTTATACTAATTAATAATATGTGCAAGGAAAGCAAGATTTTCTCAGAGATCTCGTAATTCACGGGGTTTGCAATAGATCCCCTAACTATTGAGATTTGCAGTAGCACCTCTAACTACACCGACCTCAAGCAATTTCTTTGTTTGCTAAGCCGAGTAACTACAACACCTTCTTCGGAAACTGTAAAAAAGTGCAGCAAAGTAAGTGGACCTGCCAAAAAAAAAAGTTAGGTAAGTATAGCCGCACACCAAATTGCGTTTTCTTTATATGGTTGGAAAGCTCAGAATGCAAGCTACAAAACGCATATTTCAGATCTCATTTTCATCCATCACACATCACACACCATGTCAAACAAAAACGCATCAGATATTGAAAATCTGTTTTACAGCTTTCTGATGTGGTTTTGTGTCGAACTTTTGAGTACCCTATACTACTTGGAATGAGCTGAATTTTTGATGTGTTATATATTGCATATAGGGGTACATTTTTCATTGAGAAACCATTCTGGTTTGAGGCCTTTATAATAGTTAAAAGTTGGTCACAAACTGCTTAGTCAAAACTGTCCGGTGGGAGCTAATTAGGTGTGTGGTGTTTTTGAATGTCGGGTTGAAGCCCAAACGAGCTGAAAATTTAAGGGATTATAATTCAGAATATTATGAGCATTTTATCTTCTTAGACCAACTGATTTTGAGTTCGTTCGATAGTAAGAAAGTGAGATAAACATAGGTCAAAAGTTCATCAAAAAAATGAACTTTCATCCAAAATCTAACACAAAACAATCAAAACCCCAAACCACCCATCACCAAGCACCAACCGAGCAAACATCACATAGCATCACCACAACCAACATTCAATAAGATCCTTAGTTTTTTTTTTTCTCTTAAATCAGTTTCTTTTATATGCAAACATCACATAGCATCACATATATATCTATAAATCTATACTACATATGATACACTATATAAAAAATATAAAAACTAAATAAAATATACATATACCATATATATATACATATACATATACATATACATACATACATAAAAATATACATGTAATACATACATAAAAATATACATATACATACATACATAAAATATACATATACATACATACATAAAAATATACATACATATACATATACAATATATATATACATATACATACATATATATATATATATATAAAACAAAAAAAAAAAAAATATACATACATATACAATATATATATATACATATACATACATACATATATATATATATATATAAATAAATAAAAAAAAATATACACATACATATGCGGCGGGGGAGGGGGGGGGGGAAATCGGGTCTAGGGAGAGGGGGAGGAGGGGAGGGAAGAGCATACCTGTGGGTGGCTGCGGCGGTGGTGGGAGGAGGTGGCGTTGCCGGAAGAGCTTCAGCGAGGAGGTGGGGGTGGGGCGGCGGGAGAGAAGAGGAGATAAAGAAGTGAAATGAGTAAGAAAAGGGGGAAATGCGACTGATATCCGCAATTTTGCGACGGAAACTAATGTCCGTCGCAAAAAAAACCTAATTCCGTCGCAAACATGTGCATACAGAATAATGAAATAATTTATAAAAATTTATTAACTATTCCGTCGCAAACAATAAAAATTCCGTCGCAAAACTCCGTTTGCGACGGCTATTAAAGTCCGTCGCAAAGTTTATCTAAATTTAGAATAATAAAATAATTTAATAAAACTTTTATTCGATGGTCCGTCGCAAAATGATAAAAATTCCGTCGCAAAATTGCCCGCCAAGTGAAAAAATCGGTCCCGCCAAGTGTCCCGTCGCAAACATTAAAATATCCGTCGCAAACGTAAATTTGCGACGGGAAATAAGTTCCGTCGCAAAAATGCCGTCGCAAAACTGCTGTTTTTTTGTAGTGTTAATGGTGTGGATATCTGGCTTGTTTGTGAGTAGTCTGCTAGTATATCAGCCGGAGGTAGGCGGCGGCGAGAGGAGTTTACTTTTGCAGAGCTTTGGCCTGTGATTTTGTATTAGAATATATCTGATTAGGTTACACAAGACTTCCTTTTATAGGAAGATTAAACTTAGGGGTGAAGTAAAAGACTGGCGGTGCAGAAGCAGCTTAGTCACTAGTCTTAGTAGCTAAGTAAATACTAAATATCTAACATCAAGTGGGTATAATATCTAGCAGCAAGTGGATGCAACATCCAGGCGGCGACCCTTTGTGGTCGCCAAGGTCGCCAGCTTCGTTGTCTGGCCTTCGCCCCCTGTTTTCTTCACAAGTCTTGCGCGGCTCCTTAGAGAGCCTTGTATTCATGGTTGCCCTCCGCCCCCCTAGTTCGGACGAAGCTCTAGGAAGGGTTGTTCTCGGCGGCCTTGACTGTAATACTTTTGACGTCGCCATAGATGTAGTCGCGCAGCTTCCTTGGGTTGCTTCCGGGACCAACTGGTGGCGACATAATTTGTATCATCAGTGTATATTCCAGGATCTTTCTTCACATGAAGTGATTGGGAAAGCTAAAGTCTGCTCAGGATTGTTTATGGTCAACCCTTTATCGCGATGGTCAATACATCGGTTAAAAAAATCCTCAAAGCCTGAAAAAAAAAATAAAAAAATCCTCGAACGCCTGTAGAAAAAAAGGGGGGAACAAAACAACAAACAGCGCCTCTTGTCTCTCCTTTTTATTTATTTTTTCATTAAGCAGATTTGAGTCTATCTATCTAATTTTGTCTTATAAGTTCAATGATTCCTTTTTGTCTTTATAAGTCCAATAAATCCGTTTTGTGTATTTTTGGGTCTTTGGCCCTTTTAATTAATTGTAATTTTAGTAAGTGAATGTGTTGTTTGATAAAAATATCGGGTATGTGTGTATCACAATGAAATATTATTAGTATCTTAAGAAATGGTTGTGTTTCGGTTTAAGAGATATAGCCGACCAAATGTCGAGACACATCTTATTCAAGAAAAATGTTTTTGTATTTGACTCTTAATTGAAGGGTTACTATACAAAAGGGTATATAATGATCCTATTTGTTATGCACTGAATTTATTTAACTATGTAAATAAATATAGCTACAACATGCATGCTGTCGTGGTGTATGAGATGATCAAATTTGATATTTGACTTATTGGATCATTTGGATTAAAGTTTATAGTAATGTGTTTGAATTTGGGAGTTACTTGTTATGTTAACGATTTTATTTATATGGCTAGGTGCCTAGGTCAAAATGACATATAACCTTTGGATCTGATCACATCAACGAAAGTTATTTAAAGTTTATGCTATCAGATATGGTAAAAAGGTATTTTGTTAATTTCATATTTGATGGCAGAAGTGACTGTTGTGTGTACCTGCAGAGAAGCAAAGATGAGGCCCTTGAAGTTGAGAATTAATTTGACAAACGAATTAAGACAATTTATAGTGATTAAGGTGGATAATATATTGCATGGTTTAGTGAATTTCGTTCTAGTACCAACATCATTCATCAAACCACTACACCATACAAACCACCATCGAACAATGTTGCTTAGTTGCGAAAACACTGGATGAAATGATCGGGGCCATGTGGTTTAATTCGGATTTATCCAGAATTGTGGGGAGACAATTCTCAACGGATTGCACCATGGAAAAGTGGAAAGGCTACAAGCCTATTACAAATTCGTGGAAGTGTGGGGGTGCTAGGCAAATGTTGAAATTCCTTAACCCAAAGCAAGTCAAGATAATGGCATGAAACAAAAGATTGCATATTCTTCGGATATGTAAAATAATAGTAGTATTTATCGGTTTTTGGTGCACAAGTCAGACATCCCTGATGTACATTAAAATGTAATCATTGATTAAAGAAATGTTGTATTTATGTATGAGATATTTGCTTGTAAAGACAAGGAGAAAAAAGGTTCAAGTTCAATCTATAGATCTTGACCCGATGTTAAGGTATTTGAAGTTTACAATGAACTTCGGAATACGGTATACAAGATATCCACCAGTATTGGAAGAATACTGTGATGCAAACTGTATATCTGACTATAAGGACTCTAAGTCCACCAGTGGATATGTATTCACTATTGGTGGTGGTGCGGTGTCCTGAAAATCCTCAAAGCAAACATGTATAGCTCGATCCACAATGAAATCCAAGTTTATTGCATTGGACAAACCTGGAGAAGAAGCAGAGTGGCCGCAGAATTTCTTAGAGGATATTCAGTGTTGGCCAAAGCCAATTCCTCCTATCAGCATACATTGTGATAGTATGTCGGCTATATGACGCGCACAAAGTTGTATGTATAATGGTAAGTCACGACATGTACATCGTAGACATAATACCATTAAATAATTGATCTCTAATGGTTTGATTTCCTCGATTGTATAAGGTCGAAAGAGAATTTTGCGGATCCGCTTATAAAAATGTTTAGCTAGAGATCGAGTGTCAATTTTTTTGACAAATGGAATGGGATTGAAGCCTAATACGCATGTTCCCTTGTGATGGTAACCCAACCATGCTGACTGGAGATCCCAAGATCATGGTTCAAAAGGAATAACTAAGTTATGAGGGACAGTTAGCACTTACCCATTCTGTTAAAAACAAAAGTGCTTTCTGTGATTTTGTTAGGTTAAGCATTAAGCTTTTAATGATTCTTATATCTTGTTCAAGCCAAGTGGGGTATTGCATGATACTCTTTATAGGAGGTTAGCTATGTAAATGGAAGTGAGGCTGTGAGAATTTGAGAGCTGAATTCTCTAACACACTTTCTGAAACCAAGGTGTTTCAAGGCCAAAACGGACACAACTATGAGAACCTCGAGAATGTTAGGAGATCTATTGTGTAAGTATCATTGTCTAGGCATGCACCAAGGCCTAAACAGTTCAAGACCTAGTTCTCTCCTTAGCCGAGTATGTCCGATGGTACTCTACTACAGAAGGTTCAAGGCAACAAACCACCTCGCCAGATGCAACAGATTTCCGCCTGTGATCTCTTCAGAGTCAGCATTGCATTTGCATTAATTTTCATTTATGTGGTGATTGTTGGAGAAATTTGAATTGAATATTAAGGCTAAGAGTTATCACTTCGGTAAAAGGTTACAACCAAATAAGGGTTATAACTCTTCGGTTAAAGGTTGCAACTCTTAAATGAATGAAAATCTTTCTCCTATAAATTCCCACCACTATAATGAAAAAAGACGCAGATTTTTTTTATGAGAATTTTACTTAGACGAAATTCTGGTCAGTTGCATCAAAACTCATACAAATACTTCGCATAATTTCGAGTCAAGAAGAGATTTACAGAACATAATCGGTTCGCCTTCTTCTTCTCATTGAAGTCAACAATCCGAAAAATGTATATGATCATCACAGATTTGAGAGGCGATCACATTTCCAGTGGATATAATCGGAATAAAAACATCTTAAGCGACAGAAATACTTGACTCGCCTACTAATAAATTTTCTAGTCCAATTTTATTGTTCTCGTTTTTACTTGAATTTCATGTTAAACAATATGCTGGATTTGATAATTTTAACAACATACCTAACCTAACCTAACCCTGTGAACAAACCGTATGATCCATTCCATTTCCATTTCCATTTCCATTTTCATTTCCATGTGATCCAAAGACAGTAAAACCGTATGGGGGCTTTCTGAAAGCAGAAAGCAGGCATGTGAATGTGGGTGTCGGTGGTTCCCGTCAAAGTGTGTGGCATCCAAAATGGTTTTATAATTGAAAGCAGATGGGACCCTATTCCAAAGTTTTATGATATGTTTTTGCAGCGTAGTCTAGTGTTGGTCATCATTGCTACTCACTATCCACCGACCCCACGAGCACTTGCAGGAATACCATTTTTCTTTTTTCTTTTTTAACTTTGACTTTGAAACATTATAAATATCCACGACAGCTCTTCCCAAAAAAATATATTAAAAAAAAATCATATATAAAGAAAAAGTAAATGATGAATTTTGTGAGACCATCTTCTTAAAAAAAAAAAAAAAAAACTTGGTGACAAAAATAAGATAAGATAGTAAATGATAATAGAATGAAAAAAATAAAATTTGGTTGTGAATGACAAATTAAATAGTGTTGTACAAAACACACCTTAATGATAATAGAAGATATATGTTATTTTTCTCTCACCTAGAAATCAGGTGAATTAATGCACTGAATTTGATTGCTATTTTCTTTGAAAATGGGTAGTTTGAAACGGAAATCCTTTTGAGGAATATCAAGCGGCGGAAATATCGGCAAGTGAATCAAGAGTGGTTGAATGCGGTTTATACGGATAATTTTGAAACGAGAAAAGAGTCCATACATGTATACGATCCCCACTGTTCTTTAGGTCCGGTGAAAAAAATTACGCATTTTTCGGCGAAGTATAGTATAGGCGATTAACGGCCATTCTTCGATTCGGCTGAAAAGAAAGTTTGCATTGTTCGCGACGTAGAGGGCAATTAATGGGAATCAATGGCAAGAGGCAAATCGAAATCAACAAAGACCGAGTAAGTATAATTTTTCTTCTAATTCGCTGCGTTCATGGAGCCATTTTCGCTGTTTATTATTTCTTCAATCGTTTAGTCGAATTTCACGTCTGTTAACATCAGATTTTGGGGACGATTTGAAGTTGAAATTTGGGTGATATTTTGAATGCAAAATTGAAAATTCCTACTTTACTACGAATCTCTGTTCATACTTGTTGTGCGTGTGGAATTTAATTGCTCTAAGAGGAATTGTGATGCGGTGACTTTCGATCGGAGGGTAAACAAAATTGGTATTTTGATGAAAAGTGTTAATGTGTGTTACTACGTGAATCGGTGTGTTACTACAATAGAATGTTCTTCATGACAATCACTTTTGTTTTGAAGGTTTGCATCATGTAATGGAGATACGTTACTACAATTTTCTTGGAAATGTTCAAATT
This sequence comes from Gentiana macrophylla, assembly GCA_026214975.1. NCBI lineage: Eukaryota > Viridiplantae > Streptophyta > Magnoliopsida > Gentianales > Gentianaceae > Gentiana > Gentiana macrophylla. The sequence continues at coordinate 142,952,486 of CM047806.1, forward strand.
TTTTTAGTGGTCGATTCATTTTTACGGATGTCAAGACATTTTGTATGAGATTTAACATGGTTTTTGGGTATGTTACTACATTATTTAGGGTTGTTAGTTTGTTGTTTTGAGCTATTACTACTTGGAATTGCAATGTTACTACAAAGTCTTTGTTATTAATACATTCCCTTTAATACTACAAATCCATGTGCTTATAACATTGTACATGTTAACTATGATTGTGAGGAATTTATTACCTTATGTCACAATGTTACTACTTAGTTGTGCTCATGTTACTACTTTGTTGTTGACAAGTTACTACGTTGTTGTTGACATGATACTATGTTTTTTTGACCTGTTACTACGTTTTTTTCACCTTTGTTATGGTTCCTACATTTTCAGCAAGTGTAACTATATTATGTTGAACAGTTACTACATTTTCTGGTATGTGACTAATATTACTACAATCTTTTGTGCATGTAACCCATTTTTGGACTTTTGTGCCTAAATTAATGTGCTTTAACAGTGCAATTGTGTGATTGTGAAAACAATGTTGTGTATTGTTAATACTATTTGTATCTTTGTTACTAGGTTTTTTTTTCATTGTAACTACATTGATAATGACCTGGGGCTACCCTTTGTTATGGTTCCTACAGTTTCCGCAAGTGTAACTATATTATGTTGAGCATTTACTACATTTTCTGGGATTTGACTAATATTATCTCGTTGAGAAAGTACACATACATCTTACATGTGAATGGATCGATGTTGAAACATGCTAGTTGTTAGCACACTTTGTTTACATTGCAAATGTGTGTATCTCGGATTTACTTTCTATAAAATGTAAGCGCCTATCATGAGTTCTAAACGATTGAGGTATGTGAACCAGGAGTTACTAGGTTTGTTAATCATTATTAGGTTTGTTAATACTATTTGTATGCATGTATTCATGTGGAGAGAAGCAACTAAAGTACGTGCCGGAATGTCTTTGGAGTAGTGAAAGTGAAGAATCGCCACTACAACATGAAGAGTCGTAAGTACACATTGTCATACTTCAATACATATATTTTATACACATTTCAATTCAAGGTACACCGTCGTAATACATGAATTGTACGCATTTCAGGACTGATTGTGCATTTTATCGATTCATTACCTCATGAAGAAGTTGTCCCAAGGAAAAGCATACCTCAAAAATGGACAGATGAAGAATTGCAGAGGCTAAAAGGATGCTTGTGACGTCAATCATGCTAGACACCTTGCCCTCTTCGTTTTAACGATGATTTGATTATTCTAGAATAAAGTAAAGACATTTGTTTTGATTTTTCTAAGAACTGAAAAGAGGCATTTATGGCCCTTGATTCATGAAACTTTCTGTTTGTGTTTATTGTCATGAATACTTTTATTTCACAAGTGGATATGTTTTCTAATGCTTTAAACAACGCCGATTTATTGTTTTTAATTCGATTTTGATTTAATGCTATATTTAGTAACCCTATTATTCCATACTGGATCGGGATCACGATCCATGAAATGTTTGAATCTTAAATGGTTGAGATGGAATAAACGTCGTAATATATATAGTAAACACGTAAGAGTAACACATGTAAGAATCGTCGTCTCAACCATTCAAATTCAAAACTTATCCTTATAGCCTCTAACTCCGTTCTACGCAATTACCCATTTTACATTCATAACAACGACTTAGTAAGGAATAATGATATTGTCAAGTAATTGCAATATTGTGTATGTGTAGGTATACACATACACAAAGGACACGTGTAGTAGTTTAATCGACAATGAATAGTCTTTGTGCCACGGCATAACTAGACATACATCCAAAACCGTGAAAGTACCACCTTGTACTTTTTATTACATGTGAAGAAAATTGTTGAATTACAAACTAGTCATATGCAGTGGGTAGTAACATATAAAATAGTCACACATTTAACAGGAGCTTTGTCAATATACCACTTTTGATGGGGATGTTTTTACGGAATGCCACCAATTCTCGTGGTGTAAATGTGGAAATATCACTTCAATTGCAATTTTCACGATTTTGGTTCATGATTTTTTCTCAATTTTTTTTCATGAATGTGCACGATCTTAAGGTACACAAATCCCTATAGGGTTCCCCTTCCCAATTAGGGTTTAGTTTGGTTCCAAAAACACCTAAAATGCTAAAAACGGGTGGGAAGCCCAATAGGGATTTGTGTACCTTAAGATCGTGCACATTCATGAAAAAATGCCAAACGTTACTACATTTTCCTTGGAAATGTTCAAAGTCTAAATATCACTCCGTTTTTAGCATTTCCATTGTTTAGAAGCTTTCTATACCCTACTTGGGAAGGAACCCCAATAGAGGATTTGTGTACCTTAAGATCGTGCACATTCTGAAAAAAATGCCAAACGTTACTACATTTTTCATGGAAATGTTCAAAGTGAAAATAGCACTCCGTTTTGGCGTTTCCATTGTTTCACATTGACTTTCTATACCCTACTTGGGAAGGGAACCCTAATAGGGTATTTGTGTACCTTAAGATCGTGCACATTCATGAAAAAATGCCAAACGTTACTTGGGAAAGGGAACCCCAATAGGGGATTTGTGTACCTTAAGATCGTGCACATTCATGAAAAAAATGCCGAAACGTTACTACATTTTCCTTGGAAATGTTCAAAGTCTAAATATCACTCCGTTTTTCGCGTTTCCATTGTTTACAGCCAGCTTTCTATACCCTACTTGGGAAGGGAACCCGATAGGGATTTGTGTACCTTAAGATCGTGCACATTCATGAAAAAATGCCAAACGTTACTACATTTTCCTTGAAATGTTCAAAGTCTAAATATCAATCCGTTTTCGTGATTTCCATTGTTTAGGAAGCTTTCTATACCCTACTTGGGAAGGAACCCGATAGAGTGATTTGTGTATTTTAAGATCGCAAGCACATTTCGAGAAAAAAATGCGAAACGTTACTACATTTTTTGGAAATGTTCAAATTTTTTTAGTGGCCAGTTCATTTTTACAGATGTCAGTACATTTTTTTTGAAATTGAACATAGTTTTTTGGTTATATATGTTACTACAATTTTAAGGGTTGTTAATTTGTTGTTTTGAGCTGTTTCTACGTGGATGGGCAATGTTACTACAAATTAGTTGCTATTATTACATTGACTTCATTCATACAGTCCATGTGCATATAACATTGTACATGATAACTATGATTGGTTGGATCATTATTACATTATATAAAGAATGTTACTACTTCGTTGTTCACATAATAATGTAGTAACATTACAAAAACAAATAGCTCTATTTCATGACCAGGTCGAAACAATGCAAAATAGTTCAGGTACAGTTCAAAATAATGTTACTACATGTTATACAATTTATAACATCAAAATCAACATCGTTTCCATCCAAACGCCTACAAAAATGAATTTACAAACATCATAATATACAATGTATAAATTGCTTTGAACAATTGGGGCAAACCATGAAATAATTCTATGCAAAAAAAATACCAGTACAATACAACATAAAACTACAAAAAAAACCGCCAAGATTGCAGAAATCCAATTACCGAAAGATACATAAAACGACATCCATGAAAGCAATGAATGATCATACTTATCGGTAACGTCGAATATACAAGGAAAATAACGGAATAGATAGATCACAAACACCGAAAAAACCGAAAAAACTCGAAGTGAAATATGTTGAAATGGGCATGAAAGAATCGTAATCGCTATGGATTTTTTTTATTCATGAAAAGGTCTGGGAATGGGCATGAAACCTCTCCTTCCTTCATTGTCATCCAAAAGCCTCAGAACTTTTTTTCTTGGAGCAATACTGCCTATCAAAATGCTTCACCTAAAAACCAAAAACCAATAATTCACAACCCAGTTCTTAAGAAGCATAATCAGGCTTAAAATGGGGAAAAATTGTATATCTTGAATAAAGAAACTAACCCAAGTGGGTCGGCATTGATTGACATATTGAACCCTAGCTTTCTTGCAATCCACCGGGTATAGAAGCCCCATAGTTCCGATTTCTGTGTGTTTTTTGTTAGAATGCTTCTCCAAACACGCATAAAATGCATCACGTGCCTTTCAATCATAATAAAATCGATCAATTAATTGGAATCAAATTTATTGGACATCTCTATATCATGAATTCTGTATGTACATACGGTGGAAAAACAGCAAAAAGAAAGCTATGGATTTGTTTATTCAGGAAAAGGTCTGTAAATGGGCATGAAATTTGGCTTCAATATCTGATTCTGATCTGATTTGCCGTTATTATTCAACCGCATTTAATAGAAATACATGGAAAAAAAATAGCAACCTAAATATTAAGGGTAATATTGGATATACATTACTTTTTGTCATTTTACAAATGAGTGATTATTTTTTGTTTTTTTCTCAAATTAGATGTAAACCCGTCCTCTACAACCTTTTAAAAAAAAAAATATCAATGATTTTCAAAATAAAAAATAAAAAGTTACACAGCCGGTACTCTTAGCGAATTTTTATTTATTGTATCAAGCATTACATTTTTTTTCCCCCCTTAAAGTCTCCGGTATCCGAAGCTAATTCACCTGACTAAACCGGACTTCGGTTTGGCTAATAGCTCTTTTAATTCGATCGAATTGATGACCTCTTTAAATATTCTCAAATTAATTACCATTTGAGCCAAATAATACATTTCGAATTTACAAAATATTTATCCAAAATTAAATGTAGAGGATTCATTATTCTTATTTACTAAATAAATTTTCAGTAATATGTTAGCTCGAATTGCATCTAAATAATTGTCGAATAGTATCAGTTGTTGTATTGTGTGAAACATGGCCCGCCTGATAGAATCAAGAGGCCTAGGTAGGGTTTGATGTACTACATTCGTCCTAAAATGTAATTTCGTTAAGAGATATTTGAATTTGTCTCATAATATAAATCATTTAGAATATCAATTGAACATTTATTATATTTTCTCCATTTTACCCATAAGTTAATATACATTCATCTACATTAATGAGAGTCAAAAAGTATTTTAGAATTTTACCTTTAATATTAATGAAACTTAACCATTTTCTTAATCTGTGTGAAAATTCTAAAATGAATCATATTTTGGGGACAGATGTAATAATATATTATAAGGACCGGGGAACATGCCTCCGGTGGATTTTCGAAAAAATGTTTTTTTTTATTAAAGTGATGACATTTTACTAAAATAACACTTCGTATTCCGGTGTCTTCTAAATTCATTAGTATATCATGGTTAAACCCTAACCACGAGAGTCCTCACTCTCATGTCCCACCACGAGGGTCCCCACTCTCATGTCCACAAAATGAGTGAAGATGTTAATCAGGTAATTCAATTGCTCAGAGTAATGAGTTTTCTATTATACAAAAAAAAAAAAAACTGAAATAGGCCTCTTTTTATGGGGTTCGACCTTCCACACTCCAGTTTGAGGTCCAGCTACCTTTTTAAGGCACCCAAAAGCTTTACCATTAGACCATGTTGTGGGACTTTATTAGTATATCATAATTCAAGTGTTGTTCAAGAAAAAAAAATCTTAATAGATATTTTGAGAATGAAAACCAAAAAAACGCTTAAGAATTTTCGGATTGAGGTTTACGGCTTTCAAATTGATGTAAATTTTGATTATTAATCAGGTAACCTAGTGGCTTAGAGTCACGAGCTAATTATTGTACCAAAGAATTGAAAGAAGTCCCCATTTACGGGGTTCGCACATCCACACTTCAGTTTAAAAGTCCAACTGCCATTTTAAAGCACCCTAATCTTTTACCACTATACCATGTCATGGAGACAAATTTTGCTTATTAAGAGCATACTTTTGCACGAGCTATAAGTAAAGCTATAAGTAAAGTTCAATAAATAGAACACCTTATAAAAAAAAGTTACAATGTAATTTGAACCTAAAAAGTCCTTTAAGGTTATAAGAAAGCGCTACGGTCCTTTATAGTTATGTAATAAAACTGGACGGTTGACTGTCCGTTAAAATATGATACATCGGTTATATTTTAGTAATATAGTTTTATCAAAATGGATGGATGGGATTTATTCAAATCATCCACTTTCACACAATATTAACGTATAGATGTGAGGTGGATGTATCACATTCATTCATTTAGTATAACTCTCCAATAACTGATTTATCATAACTCTTATCAGATAAACTTTAAAATATATAGTTCAACTTTAGATATTGTGTACCAACAAAACACTCGTAACCAGAGACGGTGATCGATAAAAGTGGTAATCACAGTCTTTCTCTTATGTTAGCAGTGAGGTTTAGCAAAAATATAAGAAGAAGAAAATAATGCACTCGATGGGCGACAAATTGATGCGTGTTAATTAATTTTTAAGTCATAATCACATTAAATGTTGAGGTGTGTATACCATACAAATACGAGCACGAACCAAAGACACATTTATTTTTTTTAAAAGGTAGGGCAAAGGTATGTATAGTTATTACATATTGAATATTTGTTTTATGGTGGTCCAACTCTTACTAAATTATATTTATTCAATTAATTGGATTTTTTTTTGTAGGTGGATTCTATCGGCACACCCTAAAACAACTAGCACAACTAGAATTCTGATTGGATTCGGTATGGGCTAGAAAAAAATAAATGAAAACCAAACAAATTTACTTTATCTAAGGCCCGCCAAAGTATATTATGCGCCGGGGGTTGGCTGGTGATGGAGTGGATAGACTTTTTGTCTTTTATGACACAATTTCCGTAAGATTTGTCCGGACCTGGTTCAACCGTGATCAGAGGGGCTCACCACTCCAATGGGAAACAAAGACTAAAAATATAGTAAGAATAATAACCATAGTACTCTCCTTGATATAAGATAAGGAAATATAATAGTATATTTATTAACATCAATTTGTTTTAGTAAAATAAAAAAACGTTTGATCTTAATATGGTATCGGAGCAGAAGATTCTGAATTCAAAACCGGCTTTCAGCACAATTAAATACAAAAACAATAGTAAGCGCTTGATCCTAATTAGTGACTCATACGGGAAATTTTATAATACAACGTTTAAGATTGTACAAAGTGGTATACATATCTCTCGTTTCTAAGCTCTCACACATAATAAAAAAATGTATTATGTGAAAAAAAAGTAAAAATAAGAATATGTTTATAATGTATGTCACGTGATACTATATTTATACAACCGTTGTCAAATAAAATCTGTCATCGTACGGGTACTTAACAATGTTGTTAAATTTTCCTCAAAAAAAAAATGTTGTTAAATGCTATAGATGACTGACTAATGCCTAATACATTCATTAACTCTTATAATAAAATGCTATAGTTGTAAAGAAAGTAAAAGTTTTTTAATAATGTGTATAAATTAGAGATAAGATTAAGAAAATTTGTTAATAAATGCTTTTTTAGCATCGTAAATCCTTTATTTTTAATTTTTTGGTTTTTTTTTTATTTTAAAAACTTGTAAATCTTGTTTTAAGAGACAAAACAAAAAATTAATAAAATGATGTATATACAGAGAATGGAGAGTATACCACTAGTAGTAAATATAAATTAAAAAAAGCTTTGACCAAGTAAAAGAAGAGACGGTCGTTAGCACCCTTACATGGAGTACCAAATACTCGGCTTTGACCCATCCATCGCCCATTCTTCGTTATAAACCTTATCTACCTCTACTATTATTATTTTCGACAACTACAAAATTATATTCATTAATGTGCTTTTTATTTATTCATGATAAAACAAAAACATGGCTAGTATTCCTAAAAAAAAGATTCTGGGTGGTGGAATACTATAAATAAAAAATAGGTAATTGCATAATTTGCATTGCATGCCAACCCCACATTTAGTGTAGGAGTGTAAAACACTACAACGAGTCGGCTTGCTCGTTCACTTCCTGAAATTTTCACTCAAATATGAATTAATTGATGTCTAATCAAACTCAAGCACTTCATAAAGTTAAAAGATGTTAGGAATATTTTATTATGTTTTGATGATGGTCATACTAGCTGTTATATCAAGCCTGAAATAAGTTAGAATTCTCTGTATAAGTCTTTACTTAGAGTCTGATATATTGTATAAGTTGAGTCAGACAAGTATTGTACTAGTTGGTAGGACGGCAAAGTAAAAACAGACTTTCGGCAGAGTGAAGCCACCAAGCACCAACAGAGAAGTAATGAAGACATCGTGAGTCGACTTATAACCAAGAAGTCGTGATGACCTTGGATAAGTCTAAGTTATGTTTCAAGCGATGAAACTTGATATTCAAATATGGTGTACACCGATCTCACCCCAATCAAGGATCGGTGAAGTACAAGATTCTCCTCATACTTAAACAATGAAGAAAAGCAGTGAATCGGCGCAAAGAACCGACTTTCGGTGAGTGAAGACAAAAGCAAGTGAAAGAAGATCTAGACGGCGAAGTCGATGAATCACTCAACCGCTCCGAGAACGGGCGAAGTAAATCTTACCAAATCGATTTTGGAATATGATGAAGATTGAGAAGATCATGCATTAAATGCACAATCAATAGAGGATCAATCAAGGACGGATTTTTCGCTATATATTTGAAGGAAAAATCCGATCATCAAATCAAGGAGAATACAATTAAGGGGAATTAAGAATAAAATCAAGGATCATTCCTCATTAATTTAGCCAACGGACGGAATTTCAAATCAATGATATTCAAGGCTATAAATAGAAGGCATTGATAGAAAAATAAAAAACGATTAACAAGAGCAAAAAAAAAGGAAGCAGAAACTCTGTAAATTTGAAAAGCCTTCTCTCTGAACTTACAAGGACTTATCAGAGATCGACTCGGACATCGAACTACAATTTTATATTCAAAGATCGAGATTGATCAAGCAAGTTTGTGAATCTCATTCACATCAAATCTGAAGCAAATCGAATCGAAGCGATCCGAGAAGGAGTTGTGTATGTGATAGGCTCTTTGAAGGATTTTGATCTCAGCGAGTAAATGAAAGAGACTGAATCACTAAAGTTGTTGCAGTCAAGGAGTGATAGTCTTGTAGATTGTGAAGCTTGGGAAGTCAAGGACAATCATACTATTGTATCTGTGAAAACAATAGTGAATTCCTCCAATCATCACAGGAGAAGAGTGGATTAAGGGATTACACCATCCTCGAACCACTATAAGCCTTGTGTCAATTTACTTCTCGCAATTTACTTTACAAACATTTATTTAAATTGCCTAGATCATAACTTATATCCGTGATTGTCTAAACTTATTTGAAAACAACATAGTAAGAAGGGACTTATCCGCTGCCCAAAAGCTTTTAAACATAAGAAAAGTTTTTGAAACTCCACTATAGTCATTCACACCCCCCCTCTGACTATAGTTTCACCCTTCTCTGAGACCAACAAAAGAGTCTAACTCGAGCATTTGAATGTTTGACTCGATATTTTCACGAGATTTATCGAGCATTTTTTAAATATATTGAAAAATGTATTTTCTTTTATATTTCTTTGACGAGTTGAACTCAAGCACTTTAAAGTTCATACATTTTTTCGAGCTTCTCGAGATACAATTCAAGCTTGAAAGTGCTACACAGATTGTCGAGTATAAACGAGCTGAACTCGAATATGATTAAAACTTAATCGAGCGGATTTCAATCTTTTTTTTCCTTGCTAGCTTGAACGAACTCGTATTGGGTTTGATTATCACTGTTTTAAAAGGTTGCTCGACCCGATAAATAAAATCTCTAATTTGATTCGGGTCGCTTACACTTCTACCTACAAAGAATGTTAATTTGGCAATCGTTTCACTTCATGATTTTTTTCCCCTTATTTTTTGCCTCCTGAAAATAAACTATGTTAGTTATTTAAACTAAGAAGACGAAAATGAGAAATGTTACGCCCAAAAGAATTGTAGACTTTTTTAAGTACCAGAGAAAACACCCCACTTCCACAACAGAATTATCATATTGAACTAAAACTATATATTTTAACAATATTTAGTTGGCTCATTTTAGGACAAGTCGGAATTTGTTATCATCCGGTCTCGTCCCGAGTGGGCAGTCTGCATAATAGCTTATTAGTTTTGCCAAAATTGCAATCTCCGGTCATATAGAGGTTGACTTGTTACCCGACTACAATATTTATTTAATCCGCATCATTCTATCGGCATAAGGCCATATCACCAGCTGACCAGCATGACGGATGATGATGGCACCCAAACTACGCCACGTGTCATCCTCTTAAGTCGTATAATAAATTACTAACCTCTAAAAGCAAGGCATTAAGGGCTAAGAACCCCAAGCACATACCCAAGGGCAAGTCCCTAACCCCAAGTGAGAGATCGGCAGAAACTCCTCCTCCTGCCACCGCAGGTCGGCCAATGCTTGGTAAAGAGGAGAGCGCCAGATCGGCCAAAGTGGCCTTGGGGGGCGCAGACGCACGGGAGCTTGCAGGCGACCCGGCTATTATTCCACGTGCTGGATAACTAAAGATAAATAAGGAAAGGAAAGAATCCTAAGTCATAAAGACTCTGATCCTGACAGTTAAATATGTCCATAATTATCCCTAAATTATAGGGATTTAATAATATTAATAACAATTTAATTCCTTGCAGGACAAGGAAAGGGATGAGACGTCTCCTATATAAACAACTCTAAGGAACTATGAAAGATTTGATTCCTGAAACATAACAGGATACGTAAGCAATTTGAGAGAAATAACTCTCAAGCTAGTCTAAAAATCACCCAAAAACCATCCCTCATTCATATTACCCTAGATTAAACACCCCAGATTTATTCATAGACGAGATACAACATCGTCAATTGGTGCTAGAAGGAGGGCCTTCTATCAATAATGGATCGAGGTGGTTCGTGATCAAGTTAATGGCAAAAACATGCCAAAAACGCAGTCAGATCGGTGGTTGATTGCCAGAAATTGAACCGTTGAAACAAGAATTCCACCGTTTAGATTGAAGAATAAGGAGGGACAAACTGTAGGATGTAATATCACCGGATGGATCATAGATCCACCCGATTACGCAGCGGAAAGTACAAGATCTATATCTAACAACCAAAATACATAAATAAATAGATCTAAACCTACGAGGGGGTTTAGATTGCTTACCTGTTTATTGTGAATAAACACCAAAAACAATCCGAGATCCAAGATCCAAGAATTGAGAAGCTGATGAGCGACAAATTGTCAATCATTATTATGACATTTTACCCTAATAATGATAACACTTTGAGCATTATTGTACCAATTTAAGTCATTAATTCATAAGTTTTATCCAAATGTATAAGTAGTAATTATTATATAAATTATCGTATTTTACTAGGTTTTGTATCGTTTAGTATAAATAAACATCCACAAGACAAATGTACTTTTTGACTTTTATTGTCGATTTACTCGCGGTTCATTTCTTTGTATTCGAGTAAGAAAGATAAAATTCTTCATGGAGACAGTAAACTAAAGATCGGATAACGAGACGAGAGTTTTGCTCTGATGAAGAAGGATTACTTGGAGCCCAAGGCCATCAAAATATCCCACGTAACGACATGTTTTGAGGCCTAAAAAGATGTATTTTGATGGATGGAAGAAGGTGTCATAAGCTTACGAGTTCAAACGGATCAATTGTCCTGAATACTTCTACCGTAATTTATCTACGACGGATATTTGACCCAACTTAAAGGCATTTTATGGGGAAGATTTCTTCATAAAAGTTGTAGATATTCAAATGAGCTTTCCAACGCATTTTTAATCACGTCAATTGGAGGTCTAAAACTCAAGTTATGGCTATTTTATCAATAAGCGCCGCAATAGAAACGCCGGGAAAAGTGGAGATATTTTCCCAACTTGATTTAAATCATCTAATGGTGCATGTGGCGCATGTGAGGACTCATCATTACATCCCACATGCTTCTAACAAATTTGCAAGGATATCCATCGCCTATATATATATATATATATATATATATATATATATATCTCCCCCTATAAATACCTCCCCATATCCATCAAAAACCTTGCCCCTCTCTTCTAATCTCCTCCCCATTTCTTCCATTTCCCCTCTTCTTCCATCTCCTTTCTTCTCTTTTCTTGTTTTCATCATTTTGGGCCCTTATATATACATACGTCTATGTATGTATATATATGTTTTTATATATATAAATAAAGTAGTTATAGTACCGTTGTAATGGCGAATAATTATCGAAGATTGTTAAAATCGAAGCTTTGTTATATTACATCGTGGAAACGACTCCGATTAATGATTGTAAACTGTAATATATTCTAATATTATTATGTTTACTATTTCTATTTCTATTTATATATTATATATGTTAATTATGTTAAGCTAAAAATATATCTAGCCAAGATATGAATCAATTAGTTAATCTTTTTGGTAAAATGGATGATCGACTACAGTAATAATGATTAAAACCAATTATAATGAATCTCTTTCTATTTGCACTTAATGAAAGTAAAATTGAATTAGCCACTCGATTTTTACTAGAAACGTAATCTAATGAATTGACAACTCGCGATTAGAATACGAGATCGTAATAGAAAGACCGGAGGGTAAAATTGGCCGAGTGAAAATGTGACAACGGAATCCGATTTCCTACCCAGAGGCGATTTGTCTTGGGAGAGATAAATCTTATTAAAATTGTGCTCACGATATTATTACGTTAAATTACTGTTTAATTGATATCTTAAAGCGGCCGTATGACAAAGCGGGAGTGACCCATGCTTAAGATGACATTGGATGAGAGGACTAGACATATGACAATTTCATACGCTCGTGTAAGGAGGAGTTGTCTAGCTTAGAGAGTACACCGGTTCATACATAATTGACCTCCTTGCATCAAGGAAAGATCATCTCATTCAATTTCAATACAAAAAGATATTGATTCAAGAAAGTATTCTTGGCTATATCCAAAAATATATATAATATCTATTTTTATATTTATATATTTATTTTGCTTTACTAACAATCTAACTAATCTAACTATCTAACCCGAGGAAAATGGTAAAAGCGCGACTTAGATCGAGTTAATAATAGCTTCTTGGTGTTTAACCACACTTTGAATTATGCCTTCATTTCACGAGGATACGACCGACTCTTGGACTAGCACTACAATTTGACCCGGCACATTGCCGGTAAGGATTGATAGCCTAGAAAAAGTCCCGTCGACTTTACGGCGCCGTTGCCGGGAAACGACGCTAATTCATTGTGTTCGAATAGTTTCTACTTGTATTAGCTCAAAATTCTCGAGGATAAGTCAACACTTGATAGGAACCAACTTTACAGTACATTTCTGTACAGTTCAGTCCACGATTATCACATTTTTGGCATGTTTCGGGTGAGTTTAGACCCTATTTTGAGGTAATATCATGAGTTTATAGCACGAGGAGTAATTCCGTCACTTTGATGGTTTATTACCTTTTTTTATTGATATTAACCTCATTCCGAGCACTTTTACCCTCCGGAATCGTTTGTGTGTCTTGTTCATTCTTGAGATTGTAGGGTATTGGTGTCTCGAGAACCCGGAAGGAGAAGATTTATGATGATAAGTGTGATCAAGGTGCAAGAATGAGCCAAGGAAGAAGAAAGAATAAGAAAAGGAAGAGAAATAGTTGTTGCTCTCACCATATGTTCACTTCATCAGCATTTTGACCGATTATGGAGGCATTTTCTGGTCATGGTGTCTTCATGAAAGTTGTAGATAATTCAAAGATCTTTCTAATGGTTTTTGAATCACCCCAATCAGAGGTCGGATGAAGAAGTTATGAAGTGTTTCTGCAGAGTCGCCGAAATGGAGCAATCGGAGGCAAAACCAGAGAGTTGTCCGTAACGGATGACACATTTTGTCCGTACGGACGACTGGAAAATGATGAACTATCCGTACGGATAGCCTTTTATCCGTACGGAAAAGTACCCTGGACTATATAAACACCTCAAACATCGCAGCAGCAGCGGAGAGGAGGTTTTAGGCGACTTTGGGCCTCTTTTGGGGCGATTTTCTTCGTTTCTTAGAGTTAGAATTAGTGCTATATATCATTAGAATCGTCTTTCGATCCTCTCTTTGATTATCTAACTTAGAACTTCGATTTGTTACATTTCGATTGTCAAAATTTGATCTTTTGGAGCACGAATTTGGTACTCTTAATTTCTTAATCAAGTGAGTTTATTCTCTTGTTCTTTTATGGTTATTGCTATGTTTTTTCTACCTTGTTTGTTGTTTAGATTCGATTATGAGTAGCTAGATTCCTCGTATGGTTGAACTATGTGAAGGCGGGTGAAACGCCGTTAGATTGATGAACCGGGAGGTAGTGTAGTGCGTAAATAAACGTTCTAATCGATAATCCACATCACGAAACTTGTTTTGATTGTTTTAATAGCTTTGAATGAGATTGACAACCTTGTTCATTTTTGCACACACGTAGCTTATAAATGTATGTTGCGCGACGTCTGGGAGCGGGTTTCGGGACCGTAGAAGTTTTGGGCTTGAAAGGTAGTCGACACCTACCCATGTACTAGATTGGCGCCTAGTCATCAAGTCCAGCCCAATACGGGGTTTGTCCTATGAGTTATCGTTAGACGGCAAGGTAGAGTAAGGCACACTCCGGGGCAATCTTTACGAGGTAAAGTAATCCATTTGAAACGTAGTCCGCCATACTTCTTTTAATTGTTTAGAATTTGAGTAGTGTAATTTTTCTTTTACGCAATAGTATAACTTCACACCTAAGCTGTTTGACTCGAATCGAGTGCTAAGTCAAGCTGTGGTACTCAAAACCAATCTCTCGTGGGTTCGACCTCGGACTCCTCAAGCACTATCCTACAATCGACCCGGTCCACTGCCGGTTAGAATGTAGATTTTGCTAAGGTTTCGAGTTTTTACTTGATCGACCGGACCGTAGAAAATCCGCTTATCAACACTCTTCTTATCACATTTCTTTTTTATTTTCCGTTGGTACCTACCTTCTTTTAGTTACCAATTTTCTTCTTCTACCAATTTCGAGTTATTTTCTATTTTCGATAGTAGAAAGTAAACGCGGTTCGTTTATTTTTTTTTTGGTACCTACCTATTGGTAAGATAACAATTTAAAAAAAAAAAAAAAAATACACTCGGTAAATACCGAGTGGATTCGGTAATTACCGAGAGAAGAAAAAAATGTGGTTTTTTTTATTGATTTCGTGTTATTTTCTATTCGATATTTTCTATTCCACAAGAATTGTCAAATCGAGTTACGAAAATGGTCGAAACCGTTGGTGAAACACCTGAACAAGGGATTGCTCATGCTCAAGGGCATGGCCAAAACCTTAATCGAATTTACCTCAACCTAATAACCGAATCGAATAATTGAAATAATCGAATCGAATAAGCATACTCGTCGAAACCATTTAACCCGAGACCTATATGTGATCGGACCGTAAGAAGGTACCAGATTAATAATCCAATTCGTTTACCCAATAACGGAGCAAATAATTTGAAATAAAATCTCATCTTTTTGGTTTAATTGACACACGAGCCCAATTCTAGGAGAAGATGATGAGGATCCACATCATCATCTCTATCTTTTCAAGAATTGTGTAATCTGACCAAAAGTCATGGTGCTCATCGGGAATTAACGAGGATGTCTATGTTTCCTTTTTCTTTAAAAGGAAGAGCACGAGATTGGTTTTCATCACTTCCACATCATTCATTGACTAGTTGGGAGGATATTCAAACCGAGTTCTTAAAGCGAGATTTTACTCCTGGTAGAAAATTGGAATTAATAGTCGAGATTGCTAATTTTAGACAAGGATCGAAGAAACATTCGGGAATGCGTGGGAAAGATTTAAAAGCTATTAAGAGCTTGTCCCGATCATGGTTATTCCTTAGATATGCAAATCCAACTTTTCTGTCGTAAATTAAGGAGAGACTCACGTGCAGATGTAGATCATGTATGTGGTGGTTCGTTAATGATGAGTGAAGCCCAAATAGTTTACGATGCTATAGAAAAGATTTCCAAAAATAACAGAATGTGGGAAACCGGTTCTAACACAAGAAAAGTAGCATTTGCAGGAGAATGTACATCAAATACGGAAGTTCTAGCACACTTGGAGAATTTGAGTAGGAAATTTGACGGCTTATTAGCTAGTAAAACTATAAACTCAGAAAATATCTTACCAAATGAATACTCAATTCATGATAATGTGTCATTAGGGATGGAAGAACCAAAAGGATATTCAAGGGAAAAGGTGAGTTTTTGCAACAAAGATAGGAATTTGAACGATGCATATTCAAACTCTTTTAATGCTATTAGAAGAGATCACCCTACTTTTCGTTGGTCCGAAACCCTAGTAAGCAAGGACAACCACCGTATCGATTCAATATAAGAATCCATATACTAATAAAGTTTATCAAGGAGATACCTCGAATCAGAACCTACAATCATTACTAGACCGTATCCACAACATACCACTCAAAGCATACCCGGTCACCCAAAGTTCAACTCAACTGAAGGAGTTGATAAATGGGAGAAATTAATCGAAAATCTGATGGGTATGATGTCAACTCAAGCTCAAAATATGGAAACCATGATGACTTCTATAGTGCATGAGTCACTAAGGATATGAGTACGTTGAAAACATCTATAAGTGGACATGATACCGAATGAGAATTATAGAAGCATCGTAAGGAATATGGAATATTATTTGAGTAGAGAAAGAGAACGTAAAATAGTAGACCTCAGGAGGATTACCAAGTAATACTGAAAGAAACCGAGAGAGGTAAAAGCTGTTATTACCAAGAGTGGAAGAATCTGTGAAAGTAATGGATTAGAAAACTTCGTGAAATAATGAAGTAGAGGATGATTTAGATGGTAAATTTGAAAAGAATGTGGAATCTAAAGATGAAACCGAATTCACCAAAGAGGAAGAGGACATTATTGAAGATTTCTAAGACAAAGCAGATATATTGAACTGAAAGTGAGGATGAGGAATGGGTCAAGGTTCGAGAATATTGAAAAATCCAAGGCTGAATGATCTAAGGACCTTGTCCAATGAGCGGAGTTAAAAGGAATCAAGTTTGAAAGGGCCAATTCAAACCGAACCTTATCCGGCTCAACCCAAATTCACCTCGGTTCAATCGATAGAGGCGACACCATATCCGGTGCATATATTGAAGAAAAGGTATGAGAATGATGACACACACAGTGTCCTCAAAAGGCACAATCATTCCAGGAAGCTTTACCATCTTCGTCTAATTATAAGGGTAAGGGATGTATACATTCTAACCCTACTTTAATTGATCTTGAATTACTCCCCCATTCCCCGAAAAATGAAATCAAAGAGATGAAGTTGGATAAGAAGTATGCACATTTTCTTGACACTTTTCGGCACTTAACAATTAATAGCCCTTTCATCGATGTTTATAAGGGAGAGCTTAGTTTGGGAATTAATGATGAGCGCGTTGTCTTTAACATTTACAATTCATTGAAATATCCATGCACTACACTAGAATCTTGTTCTTGTGTGGACCCTTTGTGTCCTTTTGCTGTGGATCGTACTAACACGCAGGTAATTGAAGAAGATGACTTCAGCAATAATGTGAAAGCTCACAAACCCAAAGCTCGAAAATCAAAGGAAAAGGTCAAGAATCGCTTGGATTGGTGGAAATTGTCTGCTCTATGTTGGAGACCGGTATTAAAGACGGATGTGGTGCGTGAGGATGACCCACCACCTGTGCATTAAAAACTGAAGCAAGGAAAAGTCTAGCTATAGACTATAAATATAGTGAAATCACGGGTACTATCCTTCCTATTTACTCATTAAGCATTTATTTCTAGTTGATTCGTGTGCTTAATTGTTACATGCTTTGGTGAGTAATTGTTAGAAGTATCCCATTTAGTTTAGTATATTATATTAGTTGCTTAAGTTTGTCGAGCAAACGACGTTCACCAAAAGCGCTACCGGGAGGCAGCCCGTAAAAATGTTAAATATAATAATTACTTTGTCACATATTTCATACCATGATCTAGTCTGTTTTAAATTTCAAATAATGTGTGACATGTATTAGTTCAACTACTATGGAATATTATGTGTGTTAAACCAATAAAAGTGTGTGGAGTGTGACAGTACAGTGTAGTAACAGAAGGTAGATACACACTTTTATTTTATTTGCACACACAACGGTCATAACTTTGACCCACCCACCCACCCATTTTATCATCCCAGTATTTGTTTTGACTTGTTTTAGTGCACCATTGCTTTCCCAACAACTTATTTACACTCACTTTACATTGAGGACAATGTAAGTTCGTAAGTGGGGAGTGGAGTCGTTGGTCTAGCAATGGCATTGGTGCTTATTTTGTATCAATAAATCCCTTAGTTTTCGATTTTTTTTCGAGCATTATTTAGTTGATTAAAATAAACTGTATAAGGCATATATTTCATGGATTTGAAGATGTAATGATCAATTTGGATGTGTATAACCAACGTGAACCGTAAGTGCATTGCAATTCCAAATATATTTGTGTAACATGAATTCCTTCATGTAAAGCCTTTGATATTGAAGCGGAAAATTTTAAACTGTATCCATTCAGTATCCTAGTGGTTATTCTATAGATAATTGCAGTAACTTAGTACCTAACTTTTGAATGTGTACTGTGAATATCTGAAGGTTTGAATGTGATAGGAAGGATATAAGTTAAAGAAGAATACCAAATTAAGATGAACTATCTATATGTCGGTTGTAGCTACCAATGATTTGAGTGCGAGGGCGTTATCACGAAGCGCCCTATATCACTATGAGGTTTAAAAGCTCCCAACCCGCTCGATGATAGTAGTCCGGCTAGGGTGTTAGCACGAAACGTCCTATTGCTGGGAATGAAGGCATATGCTACAAATGTGAAAATTAAAATAAAATAAAATAAAATAAAAAAGACAATATGGAAATATGGTTGAAAACTTAGTTATCTTCTGACTATCCCCAGTATAAACTGAATGATATGCTTTAGGGATTATCTTAATAAGTACACGGAAGGACTTTGTGTGGAAATGTTACTGCTTATACCTAGGAAAGTGTTAGGAAATCTACGCGGGAACGCAGCGGAATTTAAAATTTTATTTCCTTTTAACCAGGATCGACTTCGTTTAAGCAATAAACAAACAAGTTAGTAGACGGTGGTTACCTTGGTTGATCTAAAAGATCGACGCTTTGACCGTCTAAGGAGAGTAGTTCTGCATAGAGCCGCCCAAGTGTTCGGCCTCTACCGCTAGTCCACACGAACAGCCCGCCGGAATCCCATCATGGATTGCTATTGGAAAACTCCGGTTGCTAGACCGGCCATTTTCCCCTCTCTCTAACTCTTTAAATGATGCTCTTTATTTTACACAAGAACTATTAGTTCTTGGAATTGTGTTGTGCAAAAGAGCTTGACACCCACACTATATTTATAGTGTAATATGCGCCCCAATGAAGAGTGGAGGAGAAGAAAACATTTTCCCAATAAAATAAGGAAAATATATTTGATTGATTTATCTCATTTATTATAATATCTCATATTAAATAAATCTAGGATATTGTCAATATCTTATATTGAATATTCCCAAGATATTGTCAATATCTAATATTGACAATATTTACCTTTTATTATATTACCATAAATCAATTTACACATGTATATATATATCATATATAAATTACACATATAAATCTATATTCATATATTATATTGCATGTGCACTCATGTATATCTCAAATATACAACACACGCATATACCAAATCTATATGCACAAATATCTAATATTAATGAATAATATAATATCATGATTAATCAATTTGCAAAATCCATGTGTATCAATATACAATAAATTTCGACATACATATCTAATATATGTATATTCAATTAATCAACATAATTAATATCTTGTATTTAATTTATTCATAATAAATAAATACCACCATATTAATTTACCACTATAACCTTTATAGTCGTGAGATAAAACTTTCCTTATTTGGTTATCATCTATAACCACATTTTAATCCGCTAGATGTTCTTATGTGTGTGACCCGATAGGCTTCGA
This sequence comes from Gentiana macrophylla, assembly GCA_026214975.1. Classification (NCBI taxonomy): domain Eukaryota; kingdom Viridiplantae; phylum Streptophyta; class Magnoliopsida; order Gentianales; family Gentianaceae; genus Gentiana; species Gentiana macrophylla. The sequence goes on from CM047806.1 coordinate 142,972,541, forward strand.
ATATGTTGGCCGTAGACACAAAGTGCAAATTACTTAAAATGCCCTTCATGCCCAACGATCACGGGATAGCGTCACAGCAACACACCGTGACCCCAATCATCGGAAGAGTCAAATGCAATGACTACTACCTTTCATGTGAAACTTGATTACCGTGTAAATTACAATCCTATCATTTGTAATAATATCCATACGGTCGCGACGTCGAGTGTCAAACATTAACGACCGTATCTTATAATCTGGATATCATGCTCTCTCGAAGTAACTCGTTTACTCCCACTTTGCAAAGATTCACGAGAGTAAGACATTCCTTATAAGAAGGCCATTTCGGATATTCGATCCCAATCATGGGATACGCGATTCCCGGACGACCAATCATGTATACTCCGCATGCTTCAATATCATACCCAATCACTACCGCATGATCGCCCCGTGGCTAGGGGAAACCTCAATAGTGTCAAAGCATGACAATCCACACCGTGATGCCATGAAGACTCCGGTCTTAAGGATAATTACACAACCGTCACATAGTGTGACACTTATCCGTGTAAGTGGGTCGATCTAACGCATCGCATTCTCAATACACGCCCACGCATACGGTCCAAGTGTCTCTACACTTCGATAGAAGCGAGATCTATCCACCGCCCTTAAAGACAGAAGACATCCATACGTGCTGAGTCATTTATACTATCAATGCCTGTTTAATAGTACATCACCTAGAGACATTTAAGTATCAAACTTATTAAAGTGATTAGAGATCTCATCAACCATAATCGCCTATCATGGTTTCTCTATCACAGTTTAATACTAAGGACGTTATCATATAACAATTCATAATTGGTTCTTTAAAAGAACAAATATATGACAACAGAAAAGCCATTTAATATATGTATAAACATAAAGAAATAGTAGAGATGATCCGACCCGGTCGGATCCGGTCCAACCCGATTGGGTTTAGGACACTATTTCAACAATCTCCCACTTGGCCTAAAACCAATCACTCGCACACACAAGACCAAGTTGAAACACAAGAATCTCATGCAATACTCGCAACTAGCCCTAGCCATAAACGGATCGCTATCCATGGAGACTCATACTATCTTCATATCATGTTCCAAATGACCAAGTCAAAGGAACCGCCTCAACACACACATGAATCTCTGACGAGACCCTGGTCCTTGCTTCAAGCAATGAATCCACTTACTATATCAGCTATACAGAAAAGGTGGAAGAACCGTACAAGGTTCAAGAATGAACCTTCTAGATCCGTGTACTGCTCCCGTTGCGCCTCTAAGGCACTACTGTGTTTTGGCCTCGTTGTAGAATTTACAGTGACCCATATGCTAGAACATTTCCAGCTCACTGTATCACTTAATCAAAGTGATCGCAAACCCAGACTGTAGCTCCCACTCGCCTTCATAAGACTTAGGACATACGTCTGTATAACTACATTTATCTAATTCCAAGTTTCGATAAACTAGGAACTCTTCCTTAACTTGTTTAAGGATATTCTCGACATTCACCAGATTTACTTTCATACTTGCTTATGACTATTCATGAATTATGAACATCCGGTATTTCCTTTATGATGGTTCCTGTCGCAGTAGCGAAGGAAACCTTTCATAAGCATCATCTTTCACCTTATCTTTAGGACGAACGTCCTAAAATAGATAGATCTTGAGAACACTGGCTAGCAGTATCCCCGTCGTGATCTATGCTAAACTCTTTTAGCATCACATCTATATAAGTAAACTATAATCTAACAGCAGTTAAATCTATCACTATAGATTCTTATTTCTAAAATAAGAACTGCTAATCCAAGTGCTTTCACAAAGACCTTGAACTACCAAACATTAATTGACTGTGACATGGGGTGACAATTCTCGAGAGAGATATCCAATACCTTACTCAAAAATCGTAACACACTCCCACTATCCATCTTGCACATTGGGCATATCCTTCTTTTGACTAAATCAAACTCTTTTGATTATCAAACAAAGAAATTGTCTAGAGAAACTTGTTTGAGTCCATAAATGGATCTCGTGGGCTCACATATCATGTTATCGTCTATGAACATCGAGCTGTTTGCCCAACGTCTTCAACACTATCATATAGCCATGATGACGGTTACAACAAGCATAGTCTCGAATAGAACGGCTCGGACTTCATTGGGACATTCCTACAGGTAAGACATACTAGGTTCACAACCTGGTTGTCACCGATGAACCTAATTCAGATATTATGGCTCCTGGCCATATCTCTCAATCTTGCCTTTCAAACATTCTTTCACAAGTCGTGAGACATTCATTCTTCAAGATGAAATTACCAGTAGCCCTTTTGGGCTTGAGGTTATCCACAGACTTATAGAACTTTTGTGTGCACTTTGAGCAATGTTCTACACCTCATCGTTATGTGGGCGCGCTCACGTTCCTATGGTTGAATATATCTTTGTGGTTCTCAAACTCTTTTGAGATCTGATTCACTCCCACTGTTTCTTTTGGAAGAAACACTTCCTCTAGAAGACAGCATGTTTGGAGACAAACATTTTGCTCCGCGGACAAGTAAACAATATCAAGCGTACCTGCTAAGATATTCCACTAAGTTGCATATGTCGTACTAGGCTCCAAGCCTTTCTGACTTTGCCTATGACAACTTCAAATCATCGGTTAAGATAGATTCGACATTATCCTCTTCCATATCTAATATGGAATTTATTCAACCTTTATTCTTTGGAACTCGGTTAAGTATAAGTGGCACTATCCCGAAGCAGTGAGGATACTTTGCATGGCTTTCGTCACACCTTTATCATATAAAGTGTTGTTTCCATTTTGGGAACACAATCTAATTGCGTATCCCAAAGATGGTATCCTTCAAGGGAAGAATCTTATTCCTTTTTCAGACGACTTCTGAAACACCTTTCAGGTATTAATTACTTCAATCCAATTGAAGATTAATTCCTAAGTAGCTCATCAATCTCATATTCGTACTAGCTCGAACTTTTCGGGCTTTCCGAATTATGCACTTCACTGAGTGCACTTGACTATTTCTAAAATTAGTCGTAGAGACTAATAAGCAATTATTTGTGGCATTAATTGTCACAAGCCAACAAACATCGGTATGTTTAGGCTTCAGACAATTTTTCTAGAATTTATAACCTTTTCATAAAAGGGTATTTTAGTCCTCTTTGGATAAGATCGTTAACCCACATGATTCATAATCATATGGTTCAACATCATCGAATGACGTTTAATTACACGCTTCCCTCCCGGAGAGACTATGTACAGAACAACTACAAATATTAAGGATAATAAATGACCATACAAATATTTAGTTGAGATCTCATCACATATATCAACTATATAGTGACATCAATCTAGTATGTTAGATTCAAAGTGACCTTCCAACTTTATCGGAATAACATTTATTCTTTACAATTGAATATGTCTACTAAATCCTAACAAATAAGCTCGAAAGTTTGTTCTTCATAAGAACCGAACATAATAACATTTATTTAGTTCCACTTATCGGTTTACTAGATCCAGAATATGGTAAGTGTCACAACGTTTGCTTCACCTTCCATATCTGTATTTAATCTTTCTAATTTAATCACACTCGCAAGATATCATATATCTAAGAGTTGACTTTGAACTTAGATAGATTTATCTCAACTCACTTGCCTAGAATAAAAACTTCAATAAGTTCTCTATTTAAGCATGCCCTAACTTTCATTTTAATCCTCCAAGCACTTGTAAATATTTCTTAGTGTAGTCTTCATAAGACTTAAGAAAGATCACAAGAGCTATGTCTTTGATTTCCTTTCATAAAGAAAATCTAAAGTTTATTAAATAGTTTATTTAACCTTTTAAATCGTATTTAAAACATTAACTATTTAATTAACCTTTAAGCAATGATAGAATTAAGTCGATACTTAAATCTTACAATTTTGAAAACATCATTTCCAAAATTCGGTCTAGTCATTCTTATCCAACATTTGAATAACTCGTCATCGTATGACCGAATGATTATATTGGATCGTATCCACTATCACGAGCTTCCGTTTTCTTTAATAATTAAAGTCTTGGATTATCGTGATCGATATGTAGTCTCCTTGTCTCTAACTACTATAACGGGATTGCTCATGTCATTGCTTATTTTAAAAGGATTAAAATTACTTAACCATATTTGAGAACGTTTCTCAAAAGGTAACAGTCATAATTTGGTTTTACTAATCGAGAATTAAACATAAATATAAAGTTTGCTAAAACTACAACATAAAAATGAAAATAAAAGAGTGTTGTTGTTTATACTGTTAAGGGTGATTTTGTACGTTTTATAACGCTATATTTCATAATGATTTCCCCCTATATTTGTATATGTTGCATAGAAAACGAGTGTTTAAATGAGTTATTGAGCAAGTGAGGTTTTTATCGGTTTAATCGCAAAATTGGTGAATTTATGTGTTCTTAATATGCAATTATGATTATTTGAATTATATTACATTTTTGCAATCTTTTCTATGTGTTATAGATGCAGTTATGTGGTTCAGATGCTGATAAAAAGTGATCAAAGTCGAGCTAAGTTCAATTGAGAAAGAGATAATGATAAAGTGGAATGAGGAAAAGAGATAAAGATGGAAAAATCACATCAAACCGAACTTGAACGAGCGTTCATGCGGCGTTCAAGGATGATGAACAATGCTCCTTCAGATGAAGAAATCAAGATGAGTCTATGGACGGAGCATGGACGAAAGCGTTGGGAAGGAGTTCATGGCAGAGCGGACGAAGCGTCCATTTTGGCGGACGAGCGTCCACATTGCCGACTTAGCAAAGACCGACCTAAAACTCTATATAAGCAACCGGATTTCCTTCAACATAAAAAACAATTCGAACCCTAAAATTTTAGGAGCAGCTTGGCTGCGGTTCTTTACTACTTTTATCAAATTTTATGCCTTTAAATTCCTAGGTTAGATTAATTAATTCCATGTACTTTTTATTCAACAATTCGATGTGCAAAGGATGCTAGGAGGCTAAATCCTCCTTGAACGAGCGTTGTGAAGCCGTCCGTTTCAACAGTTTGATCTCTAGTTCGTGATTATTTTGTGAGTGTCTATTAAAGTTGTTACTTTTATCATGTTTTTATATGTTGATTGCATGCTATATCGAAAGATCCGTGCCTTTGTTTATTGTTTGCTTGATGAAAGTCATGTTAACCTTAGAACACCATGATAAAAGTTTAGACTTTTAATCTAATCACAACGAAAGTTATTAGATTGAATCTCTAGGTTAGAAATTGAAAGATTTCACGCCTAGGTTAGAAAGACTTAATCTTTAATCGAAAGATCGAAGATTAGAAAACGAACTTGTCTACGAAAGTAGGTGTTCATGCCTTAGATAGGTGAATCACAACTTGAGTAGAGATCACGGAATAATCCGAATCAGTATCAAACGTTGATAGGATAGGTGGAACAATTGCTTGTTCGTTCGTTAAAATTTGATTTAAATCACTTGACTCGAATTGCTTAGCTTAGTTTAGTTTATTTTATTTTTCTGCGACTTAGTTAGTTTTTGTTGGATCGATAATGGCGCAATCACACTCTAGAAGGGGGGGTTGAATAGAGTGTGGGTGATTTTTAAACTCTTTTTCGAACTTACACAAGTACTAGTAAAATAAGCGCGGAAGCTTACTTATTCTACTATTCGCTTATGTAAATAAAACCTATGTGATCAAGGTGATTAATTTATTGTTATCAAAACAATATAGTATAAAGCAAGTTGAATAAAATGATCAAAACAAGATACCAAATAATCAGACTTCAAAAGATTTATTTTACCAAACAGATACAATAAGATCAAAAGATGTTGCACAAAGCAAGTTTCTTTTAACACACAAAAGGATGCAGCAATCTAATTTAGGCTAATGGTATAATCAATTTGTAGGCACAGATCACAATATCAAGTATGGTCATATAATAGATCGATTAACCAAAATATGCAGGCTGTATTCTAATTTATAGTGACGTTTTATAAGCGTCACAAAAGAGCCGATTCAAAGAGTACAACACAGATAAAGCACTTTTAGTGATCAAAGCAACTCAAGTAACAATCTGATTTATTGAGAAGCAAACTGAAAATTAATGGGGTAACAAAATAAGTGTTCAGAATGCAAAGTTCAAATTCAAGTTACTAATATGTAAATACAGAAAGGTTCAAAATACTTCACGGTTTAATACAATTTATGACTGATACACAACTTCAGGCTTAAGTACAATTTCCAGCACTAATAGCTTTTAAAAGAAAGACTGAACTTTCACCTGAATGTTAAGCTGATAAACACACCCAAACAGGTAAGTTTATCAGAACAGAATTCAAGCTGAATACAAGGGGTTCAGTAAAAAGTCCTATATAACAAACTATAACAGATGCAGCCAGATCTCTATTACACAATGTGCTGATCACAGGAAGGTTTATGCTTCAAGGTGTAGTAGATATAAGCAGCATACTTAGTCAATATCCAGCAACAGGTTCAGTCAAAAGCAGGATCAGCAAGATCAAATTTTGCTATCAGATTCAACGCAACACAAGCAGTGCAAAGTACTTATTCAAAGAAAGTGTGTCAATAGTAGGTTTATGCACCAAAATTTCAGCAAATGAGTTTAATCTGAGATAGTGCAGAGTTGTGTAAACAGACACAATAAATTCAGCAAGACATCCAAGTGCAGGAATGTGCACGTGTGCAAAGCGAGAGACACAGGATATCAGATTTAGAAATTTCTCAAACCAGTAGGATATCAAGATGATTAGCCAAGCACAAAGTAGCAGAGTTTCAATACTTAAACTCGGTGAGTTTGAGTCGAGATTGAAATTCGAGTGATGGTAACAAGTAAACGGATAAACACAAGGTTCTAGCTTCGGTGAGCAAAGTCGCACACTAGAACCCGAAGCCACAACCTTTTCGACCTTATGCTCAAGGCGGTGAACTTGGTAACACAACCAATTCAAAGGTTTCAACCTTGTAAACCGAGTGCAGATTTCACCACCGAAAACACAACAAAACACTCAAACTGAATGCAGAATTACGCAGATCGATTGTGTAGAAATATGAACAACAGCCGTAATCCTCTCGGGGCCTTTTGCTAGTTCAAGCTTTATTACAATTCCCGATCTTGAAACCGACTATTTGATTCAATGTACCACAGCGAGACATACTCAATTACAGATACTACACAAGTACAGTCAATTGAGACACTAGACACAGATGCAATACAAGCAAAGCAAGGGCGAAAAATTAACAACAAAAGGGCAATTTCGAGTACCTTCGCACAAGAAGAACCTCGAATGTTGCCTTCAATCGATCTGAACCACCTTAGCTATTGATTGGGCGCTCTTCCTTCAATAGCACTCGCTTCAGATCAGTCCACAAGTTGAAGTATCTCTCAAGATACTCAACTCACTTGCCCACACTCGGAGACTCACACAAAAGACAACTTTTTGAAAGAATGAAAATGTCGGATTGCTATGTATTCAATCTAATACGATCCATGGTTGTTATGAGAGACTATTTATAGGGAGTAGAGGTAGAACTCGGGTCAATTGCATATGATGATTTGCCAAGGATCCGCAATAAAAAAATGCAAATCTTGATTTTAGCCATGTGGAGAATCAAAGGATGATTAAATCCCCAACATTTCAGGACCAAAGGTTGATTGGAGATGATTCAACATTATAGACTTTCCTGATAGCACATTTGAATTTCACATATGTCATGAGATAGATTACATTATAGATTAAAAACATATAATATCAAGTAAAGTGATACACCATGTAGGATGTCTCAAAACATACGAAAATAAGACAACATACACGGAAGATATCATTACACGCTTTTGATAGATCTCACAAGTCAAAAATTGTCACACATCCCATATATACGTAGGCTATACAGACTCGAATTCCTAAACAAAAGAACAAGGTGACATAGTATATAATCATACAACATATTTGATATAGAACAGGTCACTTAACATTACTACACAAACCAAAAGAGTTCACTTACTTTCATTATCTATTTTGCTGGAAATAATATTCATAGATGCACTTAATACATAAGTTCGAGAATATTTCACAAGGGTATATACGGCACACATAAGACATACTAGATTATAGCACCACACGGTTATACTCATGTCTAAAGTTCATATAATATCACAAGGTTTTTCAGAGAGCTCACGAAACTATTTAATCAAAAAGAAATTAGCCCAAAACGTCATAGAAACATGTTATAGCATTAAACGGTGAAGTTTATAATAGTATATATTGTTTAACAGAATCATGCAAAGATTAGTTTTAAGCAAAAATAATACGGATAAGGAAACTTCCTGAAATGATGCCGAAATAGCATTTAATACGGGATTCTCCAAGATTTGATCTTTTTCGATTTGAGAGAATTTCGAGCATCATTGACCTCCATTAAAGCTTCATCGGCCTCAGACCAAAAACACAATCCACCTTTGATTTGCTTTGCTTGCCATAATCGAATTTGGCACGAGGTAATGATTTCGAATCGAAATCAAAACGGAAAGAAACCTTCACGAATTTAACGAAGGTAAAACCGATTCTGCAATCAAGGGTTGAGAATCGAAGAGCTGATTTTGGGGAGGATGAAGCAATGAATGCAGAGAGCATTTTGAGATAGAAGAGGAATGGCTAAGGAGAAATCAGAAGTCGGGTAGAATACTTTAGGGTTAAAGGGAAAAGGGTTAAATGAGGAAATAAAAGCTTGGGCAACATAAAAGTAAAAGGAGTTAAAAAAAAAGGGCTGAAGAAATGTTACGGTCCAAAAACAAAACTATGATTATTATGGTATTCGACTTTAATTATTATTATACGATCCTGCAAACATGAGATAAACATATTGCCATATAAAGTAAGTCAACAGTGACTTCATGGTTTGTTAGTGTGACATAGAGATAATAAATAATTAAGTGAAAGTCACACACAAACAGATTTTATCTTTGGATCACAGTATTATTCAAAGCATTTATATAAGACTTATACAAGGTATTGTATAATACTTATAAACGATTTATCTAAAAGCTTTAAACAAGGGAGACGTCACTTTTGAAAATTAATCAACATAACTTATACTACCACAAAATACTCAACAATCTCCCCCTTTGATTCATTTTCAAAGTAACACTTTAAAGCTTTTATTATGGGACAATTGAAAACCATGGAGAGTTACACTCCCCCTAAATATAGGCTCCCCCTCAATTAGAGCTTTTCAACATAGAATAAATTCTCGTTTAAAAGCTTTAATACTATTCTCTCCCCCTTAGTTTGAAAATTAATCAATTAAGGATTTAAAGGACTCGGGGTTGAGAGATATATCACAAAATACTCGTATAAAATTTAGTTCGACACAAAATACTTATATACAAATCTCCAAACAAAAATACCCAAGTAAAACAAAATACAAGAGTACTTCCCATCATTTGGTACCAAGAATTATCATTATGTCATTAAGTACTTGTATCAATGAAGCATTCCACTTGATACCGAGAATTATGTCATTTCTTGCTTATATCAAGGAATATTCTTTTTAAGCTCAAAGGACCTAAAAAAAAGGCAATGGTACCCTTTATAGTTCGGGTCCTTGGGGGTTAGGTTGTACTTTCTTAGGAACCCAAACTTTCCTAACATTGAGTTTATGTGCAGTCTTTCTAACCCATACGGGTCTAGTTGACTGACCATAAAATCCATAGTTGGGATAGGATGAGTAATAATCATTACATGCATAAGGGTCATGATATGGATGAGAATGAAATGCATGACCATGATGTGATTGCCAAAAGTGTGGTTCGGCAAATCGTGGTGTGTGAATATTTTGCCTATAAGTGTAATCAGGTGCTTGATGAATTCTAGGATCATGATATCTATATGAATTGTCATTATGAGCATGGTATCTATATAAATTATCATTATTTCTATATGAATGTGTATGCAAATTCCTGTAGGCATGATTTCTAGGTGATTCATAATCAGATTGATAAGAGTAGTTCTTTGGAGTGTAGTTCCTAGAACCTCGCTTATCATACTGATATGCGTGATGCTTTCTATTGGCATTATTTTTAGTGTTCAAGTATCTTTGTGAAGTGTGTGTTTTTGAAGATGAGGCATACTTGTGTGTATTTTTAGATGCAAAATGTTGTGCCGGTGATACATGATCAAGTGCAAGGGTCGGGGCAAAAAGTTTCTTTTGAGACTCGGGTTCGATGACTCTGAGACTCATTCAAGGTTCCTTCCTTAGAAGTATCAAGAATGTGTTCAGTGTGACCCAAGGATTCTTTATGACATGAGAGAGGAGTTTCCGATCTAGCAAGATTGTTTTCAAGCTCTTGAATAGCTTGTTTTAATTTAACTCTCTCATTTCGTAAAGATTCCAATTCAGTCTCGTAATCGGAAGACTTTTGTTTCAAATCAACTTCGAGGGATTTAACTTTTAATTCGAGTTGATTTGTGGTGCTCGTTAAAGAACATATGAGATTGTCTTTCTCAACTATGTCCTTTTTGAGACCCTTATTATTTTTAGATAGAAACTCACATTTATTCATGAAAAATTCAGCAACTTCAATGGGATCAGGAGGTGACTCCGTTTCTGAGACGTAGCTTGATTCTGAATTAGACTCAGAACATTGTGATTGGTTGTCCGAATGCTCAGAATTTGGTTGTGATTCATTTCCGAACGTTCTTCAATTTTAGCTCCAATAGCCAGCTCATGCATAGGCTTATTAGATGAGGATTTAGATCGAGCCACATGATTTCTACGACCCATTTTGCGGTTCAGATGACAAGCTTAATAATTTCTGCAAAATGTCAATCTCAAAGGACCAAGTATATTATATCACAGAAAATTGATTATCAAACAGTTAAATATGACAAGTAGTGACAGTTAATTATAGTAAAAAAAAAAACGTAATAATAATTGTACGTGAAGCACACTATGTAACTTAAAACACAAGATAGGTGAAAAGAGTAGTTAAATACTTATCACAAAAGGATTGATCAAACAGATTATGGTTCAAATACAAAGAGGTTCACAGACAGATCACAAATCACAAAGTGGATAAATATGATTTTAATAAATAGTAATAGACCAAGAGATTATTAAAAAAGTAAATACAAGATTAGATCAAGACTTGACAAAATATGTTTTGAAAGGCCAGTAGTCTGTTTCAACGCAGATTCAAAATAAAGGTTACAAAGCAGGTTACTAGATAGCAGCTTTGATTAGTACAAAGAGCAACTGATTTTGTTGACACAAAGCTGGAAAAAAAAAGGTTGAATTTGAAGATCCAAGTCCAGATGCAATGCACAAAAATAATCGATTCAGCAATACAGTTTGCAACAAAATGTGGTGAACAGAATTTTGATATAATGTTGATACAAAGCTTTCCGATCAGGTTACAAACAGATTACAAATTATCCGAAAAAGATAACATAAATTTAGCACAGGACGATCACACAAGGATCACAAAAATTAATACCGAAATTTGATCACTAGGTGACCAAGCTCTGATACCAATTGTTGGATCGATAATGGCGCAATCACACTCTAGAAGGGGGGGTTGAATAGAGTGTGGGTGATTTTTAAACTCTTTTTCGAACTTACACAAGTACTAGTAAAATAAGAGCGGAAGCTTACTTATTCTACTATTCGCTTATGTAAATAAAACCTATGTGATCAAGGTGATTAATTTATTGTTATCAAAACAATATAGTATAAAGCAAGTTGAATAAAATGATCAAAACAAGATACCAAATAATCAGACTTCAAAAGATTTATTTTACCAAACAGATAATAAGATCAAAAGATGTTGCACAAAGCAAGTTTCTTTTAACACACAAAAAGGATGCAGCAATCTAATTTAGGCTAATGGTATAATCAATTTGTAGGCACAGATCACAATATCAAGTATGGTCATATAATAGATCGATTAACCAAAATATGCAGGCTGTATTCTAATTTATAGTGACGTTTTATAAGCGTCACAAAAGAGCCGATTCAAAGAGTACAACACAGATAAAGCACTTTTAGTGATCAAAGCAACTCAAGTAACAATCTGATTTATTGAGAAGCAAACTGAAAATTAATGGGGTAACAAAATAAGTGTTCAGAATGCAAAGTTCAAATTCAAGTTACTAATATGTAAATACAGAAAGGTTCAAAATACTTCACGGTTTAATACAATTTATGACTGATACACAACTTCAGGCTTAAGTACAATTTCCAGCACTAATAGCTTTTAAAAGAAAGACTGAACTTTCACCTGAATGTTAAGGTGATAAACACACCCAAACAGGTAAGTTTATCGAATGTAAATTCAAGCCGAATACAAGGGGTTGATAAAAAGTCCTATATAACAAACTATAACAGATGCAGCGGATCTCTATTACACAATGTCTTTGATCACAGGAAGGTTTATGCTTCAAGGTGTAGTAGATATAAGCAGCATACTTAGTCAATATCCAGCAATGAGTTCGGTCAAAAGCAGGATCGGCCAAGATCAAATTTTGCTATCGATTCAACGCAACACAAAGAGTGCAAAGTACTTATTCAAAGAGTTGTGTCAATAGTAGGTTTATGCACCAAAATTTCAGCAAATGAGTTTAATCTGAGATAGTGCGAGTTGTGTAAACAGACACAATAAATTCAAACAAGACATCCAAGTGCGAGGAATGTGCACGTGTGCAAGGCAGAGACACAGGGATATCGATTTAGAAATTTCTCAAACCGGTAGGATATCAAGATGATTAGCCAAGCACAAAGTAGCGAGTTTCAATACTTAAACTCGGTGAGTTTGAGTCGATGATTGAAATTCAGTGATGGTAACAAGTAAACGGATAAACACAAGGTTCTAGCTTCGGTGAGCAAAGTCAAGACACTAGAATGAAGCCACAACCTTTTCAAATTTATGCTCAAGGCGGTGAACTTGGTAACACAACCAATTCAAAGGTTTCAACCTTGTAAACCGAGGTGCAGATTTCACCACCGAAAACACAACAAAACACTCAACTGGAATGCGAGACCACGCAGATCAGATTGTGTAGAAATATGAACAACAGGCGAGAATCCTCTCGGGGCCTTTTGCTAGTTCAAGCTTTCTATTACAATTTCGATCTTGAAACCGACTATTTGATTCAATGTACCACAATGCAGACATACTCAATTACGGATACTACACAAGTACAGTCAATTGAGACACTGAGAAACGAGATGCAATACAAGCAAAGCAAGCGAGAAAAATTAACAACAAAAGGGCAAGTTCAGTACCTTCGCACAAGAAGAACCTCGAGAATGTTGCCTTCACCGATCTGAACCACCTTAGCTATTGATTGGGGCGCTCTTCCTTCAATAGCACCGCTTCAGATCAGTCCACAAGTTGAAGTATCTCTCAAGATACTCAACTCACTTGCCCACACTCTCAGACTCACACAAAAGACAACTTTTTGAAAGAATGAAAATGTCGGATTGCTATGTATTCAAGTAAGTACGATCCATGGTTGTTATGAGAGACTATTTATAGGGAGTAGAGGTAGAACTCGGGTCAATTGCGCATATGATGATTTGCCAAGGATCGCAATAAAAAATGCAAATCTTGATTTTAGCCATGTGGAGAATCAAAGGATGATTAAATCCCCAACATTTCAGACCAAAGGTTGATTGGAGATGATTCAAAGATTATAGACTTTCACGATAGCACATTTGAATTTCACATATGTCACGAGATAGATTACATTATAGATTAAAAACATATAATATCAAGTAAAGTGATACACCATGTAGGATGTCTCAAAACATACGAAAATAAGACAACATACACGGAAGATATCATTACACGTTTTGATAGATCTCACAAGTCAAAAATTGTCACACATCCCATATATACGTAGGCTATACTGACTCGAATTCCTAAACAAAAGAACAAGGTGACATAGTATATAATCATACAACATATTTGATATAGAGCAGGTCACTTAACATTACTACACAAACCAAAAGAGTTCACTTACTTTCATTATCTATTTTTTTGGAAATAATATTCATAGATGCACTTAATACATAAGTTGAGATATTTCACACAAGGGTATATACGGCACACATAAGACATACTAGATTATAGCACCACACGGTTATACTCATGTCTAAAGTTCATATAATATCACAAGGTTTTTCAGAGAGCTCACGAAACTATTTAATCAAAAAGAAATTAGCCCAAAACGTCATAGAAACATGTTATAGCATTAAGCGGTGAAGTTTATAATAGTATATATTGTTTAACAGAATCATGCAAAGATTAGTTTTAAGCAAAAATAATACGGATAAGGAAACTTCCACTGAAATGATGCCGGAAATAGCATTTAATACGGGATTCTCCAAGATTTGATCTTTTTCGATTTCGAGAGAATTTGAGCATCATTGACCTCCATTAAAGCTTCATCGGCCTCGGACCAAAAACACAATCCACCTTTGATTTGCTTTGCTTGCCATAATCGAATTTGGCACGAGGTAATGATTTGAATCGAAATCAAAGCGGAAAGAAACCTTCACGAATTTAACGAAGGTAAAAGCGATTCGCAATCAAGGGTTGAGAATCGAAGAGTGATTTTTGGGAGGATGAAGCAATGAATGCAGAGAGCATTTTGAGATAGAAGAGGAATGGCTAAGGAGAAATCGAAGTCGGGTAGAATACTTTAGGGTTAAAGGGAAAAGGGTTAAATGAGGAAATAAAAGCTTGGGCAACATAAAAGTAAAAGGAGTTAAAAAAAAGGGTGAAGAAATGTTACGGTCCAAAAACAAAACTATGATTATTATGGTATTCGACTTTAATTATTATTATACGATCCTGCAAACATGAGATAAACATATTGCCATATAAAGTAAGTCAACAGTGACTTCATGGTTTGTTAGTGTGACATAGAGATAATAAATAATTAAGTGAAAGTCACACACAAACAGATTTTATCTTTGGATCACAGTATTATTCAAAGCATTTATATAAGACTTATACAAGGTATTGTATAATACTTATAAACGATTTATCTAAAAGCTTTAAACAAGGGAGACGTCACTTTTGAAAATTAATCAACATAACTTATACTACCACAAAATACTCAACAATCTCCCCCTTTGATTCATTTTCAAAGTAACACTTTAAAGCTTTTATTATGGGACAATTGAAAACCATGGAGAGTTACACTCCCCCTAAATATAGGCTCCCCCTCAATTAGAGCTTTTCAACATAGAATAAATTCTCGTTTAAAAGCTTTAATACTATTCTCTCCCCCTTAGTTTGAAAATTAATCAATTAAGGATTTAAAGGACTCGGGGTTGAGAGATATATCACAAAATACTAAGTATAAAATTTAGTTCGACACAAAATACTTATATACAAATCTCCAAACAAAAATACCCAAGTAAAACAAAATACAAAGTACTTCCCATCATTTGGTACCAAGAATTATCATTATGTCATTAAGTACTTGTATCAATGAAGCATTCCACTTGATACCGAGAATTATGTCATTTCTTGCTTATATCAAGGAATATTCTTTTAAGCTCAAAGGACCTAAAAAAGGCAATGGTACCCTTTATAGTTCGGGTCCTTGGGGGTTAGGTTGTACTTTCTTAGGAACCCAAACTTTCCTAACATTGAGTTTATGTGCAGTCTTTCTAACCCATACGGGTCTAGTTGACTGACCATAAAATCCATAGTTGGGATAGGATGAGTAATAATCATTACATGCATAAGGGTCATGATATGGATGAGAATGAAATGCATGACCATGATGTGATTGCCAAAAGTGTGGTTCGGCAAATCGTGGTGTGTGAATATTTTGCCTATATGTGTAATCAGGTGCTTGATGAATTCTAGGATCATGATATCTATATGAATTGTCATTATGAGCATGGTATCTATATAAATTATCATTATTTCTATATGAATGTGTATGCAAATTCCTGTAGGCATGATTTCTAGGTGATTCATAATCAGATTGATAAGAGTAGTTCTTTGGAGTGTAGTTCCTAGAACCTCGCTTATCATACTGATATGCGTGATGCTTTCTATTGGCATTATTTTTAGTGTTCGAAGTATGCTGTGAAGTGTGTGTTTTTGAAGATGAGGCATACTTGTGTGTATTTTTAGATGCAAAATGTTGTGCCGGTGATACATGATCAAGTGCAAGGGGTCGGGGCAAAAAAGTTTCTTTTTGAGACTCGGGTTCAGTGACTACAGACTCATTCAAGGTTCCTTCCTTAGAAGTATCAAGAATGTGTTCAGTGTGACCCAAGGATTCTTTATGACATGAGAGAGGAGTTTCCGATCTAGCAAGATTGTTTTCAAGCTCTTGAATAGCTTGTTTTAATTTAACTCTCTCATTTCGTAAAGATTCCAATTCAGTCTCGTAATCGGAAGACTTTTGTTTCAAATCAACTTCGAGGGATTTAACTTTTAATTCGAGTTGATTTGTGGTGCTCGTTAAAGAACATATGAGATTGTCTTTCTCAACTATGTCCTTTTTGAGACCCTTATTATTTTTAGATAGAAACTCACATTTATTCATGAAAAATTCAGCAACTTCAATGGGATCAGGAGGTGACTCCGTTTCTGAGACGTAGCTTGATTCTGAATTAGACTCAGAACATTGTGATTGGTTGTCCGAATGCTCAGAATTTGGTTGTGATTCATTTCCCGAACGTTCTTCAATTTTAGCTCCAATAGCCAGCTCATGCATAGGCTTATTAGATGAGGATTTAGATCGAGCCACATGATTTCTACGACCCATTTTGCGGTTCAGATGACAAGCTTAATAATTTCTGCAAAATGTCAATCTCAAAGGACCAAGTATATTATATCACAGAAAATTGATTATCAAACAGTTAAATATGACAAGTAGTGACAGTTAATTATAGTAAAAAAAAAAACGTAATAATAATTGTACGTGAAGCACACTATGTAACTTAAAACACAAGATAGGTGAAAAGAGTAGTTAAATACTTATCACAAAAGGATTGATCAAACAGATTATGGTTCAAATACAAAGAGGTTCACAGGCAGATCACAAATCACAAAGTGGATAAATATGATTTTAATAAATAGTAATAGACCAAGAGATTATTAAAAAAGTAAATACAAGATTAGATCAAGACTTGACAAAATATGTTTTGAAAGGCCAGTAGTCTGTTTCAACGCAGATTCAAAATAAAGGTTACAAAGCAGGTTACTAGATAGCAGCTTTGATTAGTACAAAGAGCAACTGATTTTGTTGACACAAAGCTGGAAAAAAAAAGGTTGAATTTGAAGATCCAAGTCCAGATGCAATGCACAAAAATAATCGATTCAGCAATACAGTTTGCAACAAAATGTGGTGAACAGAATTTTGATATAATGTTGATACAAAGCTTTCCGATCAGGTTACAAACAGATTACAAATTATCCGAAAAAGATAACATAAATTTAGCACAGGACGATCACACAAGGATCACAAAAATTAATACCGAAATTTGATCACTAGGTGACCAAGCTCTGATACCAATTGTTGGATCGATAATGGCGCAATCACACTCTAGAAGGGGGGGTTGAATAGAGTGTGGGTGATTTTTAAACTCTTTTTCGAACTTACACAAGTACTAGTAAAATAAGCGCGGAAGCTTACTTATTCTACTATTCGCTTATGTAAATAAAACCTATGTGATCAAGGTGATTAATTTATTGTTATCAAAACAATATAGTATAAAGCAAGTTGAATAAAATGATCAAAACAAGATACCAAATAATCAGACTTCAAAAGATTTATTTTACCAAACAGATACAATAAGATCAAAAGATGTTGCACAAAGCAAGTTTCTTTTAACACACAAAAAGGATGCAGCAATCTAATTTAGGCTAATGGTATAATCAATTTGTAGGCACAGATCACAATATCAAGTATGGTCATATAATAGATCGATTAACCAAAATATGCAGGCTGTATTCTAATTTATAGTGACGTTTTATAAGCGTCACAAAAGAGCCGATTCAAAGAGTACAACACAGATAAAGCACTTTTAGTGATCAAAGCAACTCAAGTAACAATCTGATTTATTGAGAAGCAAACTGAAAATTAATGGGGTAACAAAATAAGTGTTCAGAATGCAAAGTTCAAATTCAAGTTACTAATATGTAAATACAGAAAGGTTCAAAATACTTCACGGTTTAATACAATTTATGACTGATACACAACTTCAGGCTTAAGTACAATTTCCAGCACTAATAGCTTTTAAAAGAAAGACTGAACTTTCACCTGAATGTTAAGCTGATAAACACACCCAAACAGGTAAGTTTATCGTAATGTAATTCAAGTTGAATACAAGGGGTTGATAAAAAGTCCTATATAACAAACTATAACAGATGCGGCGGATCTCTATTACACAATGTGTCGATCACAGGAAGGTTTATGCTTCAAGGTGTAGTAGATATAAGCAGCATACTTAGTCAATATCCAGCAGAGTTCGATCAAAAGCGAGGATCGGCAAGATCAAATTTTGCTATCGATTCAACATAAACACAAAGAGTGCAAAGTACTTATTCAAAGAGTGTGTCAATAGTAGGTTTATGCACCAAAATTTCAGCAAATGAGTTTAATCTGAGATAGTGCGAGAGTTGTGTATGCAGACACAATAAATTCAAACAAGACATCCAAGTGCGAGGAATGTGCACGTGTGCAAAGCAGAGACACAGGGGATATCAGATTTAGAAATTTCTCAAACCCAGTAGGATATCAAGATGATTAGCCAAGCACAAAGTAGCGAGTTTCAATACTTAAACTCAGTGAGTTTGAGTCAAGATTGAAATTCGATGATGGTAACAAGTAAACGGATAAACACAAGGTTCTAGCTTCGGTGAGCAAAGTCAAGCACACACTAACCGAAGCCACAACCTTTCAACCTTATGCTCAAGGCGGTGAACTTGGTAACACAACCAATTCAAAGGTTTCAACCTTCGTAAACCGAGGTGCGATTTCACCACCGAAAACACAACAAAACACTCAACTGAATGCAGATTACGCGAGATCGATTGTGTAGAAATATGAACAACAGCCGTAATCCTCTCGGGGCCTTTTGCTAGTTCAAGCTTTTATTACAATTCCGATCTTGAAACCGACTATTTTGATTCAATGTACCACAGTTGAGACATACTCAATTACGGATACTACACAAGTGCAGTCAATTGAGACACTAGACACAGATGCAATACAAGCAAAGCAAGCGAGAAAAATTAACAACAAAAGGGCATTGCGAAAAAGTACCTTCGCAAGAAGAACCTCGAGAATGTTGCCTTCATCGATCTGAACCACCTTAGCTATTGATTGGGCGCTCTTCCTTCAATAGCAATCGCTTGAGATCAGTCCACAAGTTGAAGTATCTCTCAAGATACTCAACTCACTTGCCCACACTCTCAGACTCACACAAAAGACAACTTTTTGAAAGAATGAAAATGTCGGATTGCTATGTATTCAACTGGTACGATCCATGGTTGTTATGAGAGACTATTTATAGGGAGTAGAGGTAGAACTCGGGTCAATTGCGCATATGATGATTTGCCAAGGATCCGCAATAAAAAAATGCAAATCTTGATTTTAGCCATGTGGAGAATCAAAGGATGATTAAATCCCCAACATTTCAGGACCAAAGGTTGATTGGAGATGATTCAAACATTATAGACTTTCCGATAGCACATTTGAATTTCACATATGTCACGAGATAGATTACATTATAGATTAAAAACATATAATATCAAGTAAAGTGATACACCATGTAGGATGTCTCAAAACATACGAAAATAAGACAACATACACGGAAGATATCATTACACGTTTTTGATAGATCTCACAAGTCAAAAATTGTCACACATCCCATATATACGTAGGCTATACAGACTCGAATTCCTAAACAAAAGAACAAGGTGACATAGTATATAATCATACAACATATTTGATATAGAATGTGTCACTTAACATTACTACACAAACCAAAAGAGTTCACTTACTTTCATCATCTATTTTCTTTGGAAATAATATTCATAGATGCACTTAATACATAAGTTGAGAATATTTCACAAGGGTATATCGGCACACATAAGACATACTAGATTATAGCACCACACGGTTATACTCATGTCTAAAGTTCATATAATATCACAAGGTTTTTGAGAGCTCACGAAACTATTTAATCAAAAAGAAATTAGCCCAAAACGTCATAGAAACATGTTATAGCATTAAGCGGTGAAGTTTATAATAGTATATATTGTTTTAATGAATCATGCAAAGATTAGTTTTAAGCAAAAATAATACGGATAAGGAAACTTCCCTGAAATGATGCCGGAAATAGCATTTAATACGGGATTCTCCAAGATTTGATCTTTTTCGATTTGAGAGAATTTCGAGCATCATTGACCTCCATTAAAGCTTCATCGGCCTCGGACCAAAAACACAATCCACCTTTGATTTGCTTTGCTTGCCATAATCGAATTTGCACGAGGTAATGATTTGAATCGAAATCAAAGCGGAAAGAAACCTTCACGAATTTAACGAAGGTAAAACCGATTCTCGCAATCAAGGGTTGAGAATCGAAGAGCTGATTTTGGGAGGATGAAGCAATGAATGCAGAGCATTTTGAGATAGAAGAGGAATGGCTAAGGAGAAATCGAAGTCGGGTAGAATACTTTAGGGTTAAAGGGAAAAGGGTTAAATGAGGAAATAAAAGCTTGGGCAACATAAAAGTAAAAGGAGTTAAAAAAAGGTGAAGAAATGTTACGGTCCAAAAACAAAACTATGATTATTATGGTATTCGACTTTAATTATTATTATACGATCCTGCAAACATGAGATAAACATATTGCCATATAAAGTAAGTCACTTGGTGACTTCATGGTTTGTTAGTGTGACATAGAGATAATAAATAATTAAGTGAAAGTCACACACAAACAGATTTTATCTTTGGATCACAGTATTATTCAAAGCATTTATATAAGACTTATACAAGGTATTGTATAATACTTATAAACGATTTATCTAAAAGCTTTAAACAAGGGAGACGTCACTTTTGAAAATTAATCAACATAACTTATACTACCACAAAATACTCAACAGTTTTTATTGCTTTCAATCTTGCCTAGCATTGGATTCAATCCTCTGTCTAGTTCCTTTTATGCATATTTGTTTAAATTAGTTTTCTGTTTAGTTTAGATTCTCGTGACAATAGTTAGTTTAGGAATAAAAACTAGGATCCACAACCTCCGATTCCCTGAGATCGACTCCGGTATTAATCGCTATACTACGATCCCTACACTTGGGGAATACCGGATTTATAAATTTTATTACTTGTTTGTGTTAATAAAATCCGTGACATATACACGCAAAATCAAAAATGGTCTTTTGGTTTATGATTTTGCTCCCACTAGTCAACTACTTCCAATTGACTTTCAAGAATTTTTCAAAAGTTCTTTAGTGGTTGAGATCCAATCTAGTTACCTCGATTCCCGGCGGTGGTCGATCAACCAAGATAATTTCGAAAGGTAGGTAACTCTTTACCATTCACATCTCTATGTGATTCTCAGTGGTTGACTAGTCAACTCTTTGGCGATACACATCACTATGTGTTAGTCAACCCATTGTCTCTAAAGTCAGACGGCCCTGACGGTGGCCAATCACCGAAAGTCTCTAGTCAAGTCATAACCCAATATTCACGAGATCTCATACGATCATATCTCAATAACGACGATATACCCGAGGTAGGTCAACTCCCGGCGGTGGTCGATCAGTTGGATCCGAACACAGCTCTTCACCGTCGTTATAATATTGGGAGACAATATTTCGACTTGATTTTTGTTGTGGAAGTATTTTTCAGTAAATTAATTCACTTAATTAATTTTAATTTCGGTCTCATCAATTATATCTATCTCTATAGATATATATCCTACACATTTATCTAGATCGTGCCTAGTCATGCATCTATCGTATCATATAAAATAAATACAAGCACAAAATAAATAAATGTGTAAAGTAACCGGTATGATCATGGACTTTTCCTAAGTGCGGTTTGAATACAAACCGATTTAAACCGCTGGTCACAATCTAAGGGTAGCTGCAACCGCCAATAGGATCTTTAATGCGCCATTCTCCAATGGGATCTTTATTCTTCTTTCTTTGGTCTCCATCTTCTTCGCGCTCCATTCTTGTTACATTTAATTATATCTAATAAAATAAATACACCCGCGCTTGCACAGGGAGTCAACGGAATGGGATAAATGCAGAAAATAAACTAGGTCACGTTCTTCATAACGGCTCAGACAATTTTTAAACCAACAGAAAAATTAAATCATTCACATCTATCCTATCGGTCGAGTCCACGATCAATCGGTGGGTCCATATAATCATATTATATCTACTACATCTAATCCATACAATAAAATCTTATGAAAAAGATAAAATTAAAATTTAACTACTTGCGTCTTAATTAATCAATTAACATTTAATCTATTAAATAATTTTATCCAATCAATTAACTAATTAACATTTAATTAATAAAATGATTTTAATCGAAATAAAATTAACGATTAATTTTAAACCGATTTTAATTTTAATTTTAATAAATTAGAACTATTCCAAAATAAATCAAAATTAAAATTATTTATCTTTTGTTTCTTTCTTTTGATTCATAATCAAAGGGATGTCTTTGGTTTCTAAACCAAATTTGCTTAGCGCTATGCCACTTTCCAAAATCAAAATTTTGGAAGTGGTTAGCGCTAAGCCTTTTACAAATCAAATATTTGAAAAGGGCTGCAGGCTATTCCAAATCAAATATTTGGAAAGGCCAAATAATTTTGATTTAGGCTCAGCCACTTTCCAAAATCAAAATTTGGAAGTGGCAGCGCTTTTCCCAAATCAAATATTTGGAAAGGGCCAGCCTATTCCAAACAAAGTTTGGAAAGTCCATTATTATTTTAATCTTATGCATGGCATCCCAATGGCCCAAACTATTTGAACCATCGGCCAGCCACACGACACAACTAAACAAAGGTGATATTAATCACAACTATGAACAATATTGAATCACAAATACACAAAACAAAATTGGGGACCACCAGATCACACCAGCGACCGCCGGCAGCTCGGAGGCCGCCGCGCGCGCCGGCAATCACACGGTGGTGGTGTGCCGCCGATCGGCCGAGCACCACCATGCCGCCTTTTTTA
This sequence comes from Gentiana macrophylla, assembly GCA_026214975.1. NCBI lineage: Eukaryota > Viridiplantae > Streptophyta > Magnoliopsida > Gentianales > Gentianaceae > Gentiana > Gentiana macrophylla. The sequence continues at coordinate 142,995,829 of CM047806.1, forward strand.
CTTTATTTTTTTTCTTTTCGTGTATCAATTTTGCAAATAAAAATCTTTCATCTTTTAATTATGTGATTTAAACGATAAAATTAACTACATAAAATAACATGCTTATTGCTTAAGCTCAAACTCTCTACGATACATTTGTTAGGAAATCTACGCGGGAACGCAATGAATTTAAAATTTTATTTCCTTTTAACCAGGATCGACTTCGTTTAAGCAATAAACAAACAAGTTAGTAGACGGTGGTTACCTTGGTTGATCTAAAAGATCGACGCTTTGACCGTCTAGGAGAGTAGTTCTGCATAGAGCCGCCTGAGTGTTCGGCCTCTACCACTAGTCCACACGAGCGACCGCGGAATCCCATCATGGATTCTTATTGGAAAACTCCGGTTCTTTAGGCCGGCCATTTTCCCCTCTCTCAACTCTTTAAATGATGCTCTTTATTTTACACAAGAACTATTAGTTCTTGGAATTGTGTTGTCTGAAAAGAGCTTGACACCCACACTATATTTATAGTGTAATATGCGCCCCAATGAAGAGTGGAGAGAAGAAAACATTTTCCCAATAAAATAAGGAAAATATATTTGATTGATTTATCTCATTTATTATAATATCTCATATTAAATAAATCTAGGATATCATCAATATCTTATATTGAATATTCCTAAGATATTGTCAATATCTAATATTGACAATATTTACCTTTTATTATATTACCATAAATCAATTTTATACATGTATATATATATCATATATAAATTACACATATAAATCTATATTCATATATTATATTGCATGTGCACTCATGTATATCTCAAATATACAACACACGCATATACCAAATATATATGCACAAATATCTAATATTAATGAATAATATAATATCATGATTAATCAATTTGCAAAATCCATGTGTATCAATATACAATAAATTTCGACATACATATCTAATATATGTATATTCAATTAATCAACATAATTAATATCTTGTATTTAATTTATTCATAATAAATAAATACCACCATATTAATTTACCACTATAACCTTTATAGTCGTGAGATAAAACTTTCCTTATTTGGTTATCATCTATAACCACATTTTAATCGGCTAGATGTTCTTATGTGTGTGACCCGATAGGCTTCGAATATGTTGGCCGTAGACACAAAGTGCAAATTACGAAAATGCCCTTCATGCCCAACGATCACGGGATAGCGTCTCAGCAACACACCGTGACCCCAATCATCGGAAGAGTCAAATGCAATGACTACTACCTTTCATGTGAAACGATTTACGTGTAAATTACAATCCTATCATTTGTAATAATATCCATACGGTCGTACGTCGAGTGTCAAACATTAACGACCGTATCTTATAATCCGGATATCATGCTCTCTCGAAGTAACTCGTTTACTCCCACTTTGCAAAGATTCACGAGAGTAAGACATTCCTTATAAGAAGGCCATTTCGGATATTCGATCCCAATCATAGGATACGCGATTCCCGGACGACCAATCATGTATACTCCGTGATGCTTCAATATCATACCCAATCACTACCGCATGATCGCCCGTGGCTAGGGGAAACCTCAATAGTGTCAAAGCATGACAATCCACACCGTGATGCCATGAAGACTCCGGTCTTAAGGATAATTACACAACCGCCACATAGTGTGACACTTATCCGTGTAAGTGGGTCGATCCTAACGTCGCATTCTCTAATACACGCCCACGCATACCCAAGTGTCTCTACACTTCGATGAGCGAGATCTATCCCCCTTGCCTTAAAGATGAAGACATCCAATACGTGCTAGTCTGTTTATACTATCAATGCCCTGTTTAATAGTACATCAGCCTAGAGACATTTAAGTATCAAACTTATTAAAGTGATTAGAGATCTCATCAACCATAATCGCCTATCATGGTTTCTCTATCACAGTTTAATACTAAGGACGTTATCATATAACAATTCATAATTGGTTCTTTAAAAGAACAAATATATGACAACAGAAAAGCCATTTAATATATGTATAAACATAAAGAAATAGTAGAGATGATCCGACCCGGTCGGATCCGGTCCAACCCGATTGGGTTTAGGACATTATTTCAACAGAAAGTCATTAGGACTGTCTGAATGGATATTTGTGCGTTTGCTTGAATTATTCAAGAGAGAATAGTGGAAATTGAAAAGGCTTGTCACACACACACTCTGTTATACATTTATATTAAGGTTAAAGCCTGGTTGTAATTCAAATGGTTGTATTATCTGGTTGTCCCTTATATCTTATATCTTCATGAATTTATCTCTCATTCATTTTGTTTTATCGCTTGTTTTGCTCGAGGACGACCAAAAGCTAAGTGGGGAGTTGTGATGAGCGACAAATTGTCAATCATTATTATGACATTTTACCCTAATAATGATAACACTTTGAGCATTATTGTACCAATTTAAGTCATTAATTCATAATTTTTATCCAAATGTATAAGTAGTAATTATTATATAAATTATCGTATTTTACTAGGTTTTGTACCAGTTTAGTATAAATAAACATCCACAAGACAAATATCTGTACTTTTTGACTTTTATTGTCGATTTACTCATGGTTCGTTTCTTTGTATTCGAGTAAGAAAGATAAGATTTATCATGGAGACAGTAACTAAAGACCGGATAACGAGACGCGAGTTTTGCCTGACTGAAGAAGGATTACTTGGAGCCCAAGGCCATCAAAATATCCCACGTAACGACATGTTTTGAGGCCTAAAAGATGTATTTTGATGGATGGAAGAAGGTGCCATAAGCTTACGAGTTCAAACGGATCAATTGTCATGAATGCTTCTACCGTAATTTAGCTACGACGGATATTTGACCCAACTTAAAGGCATTTTCTGGGGAAGAGTTCTTCATAAAAGTTGTAGATATTCAAATGAGCTTTCCAACGCATTTTGAATCACGTCAATTGGAGGTCTACAACTCAAGTTATGGCTATTTTATCGATAAGCGCCGCAATAGAAACGCCGGGAAAAGTGGAGATATTTTCCCAACTTGATTTTAATCATCTAATGGTGCATGTGGTGCATGTGAGGACTCATCATTACATCCCACATGCTTCTAACAAATTTGCAAGGATATTCATCGCCTATATCTTTTTATATATATATATATATATATATATATATATATATATATATATATATATATATATATATATATATATATATATCTCCCCTATAAATACCTCCCCATATCCATCAAAAAACCTTGCCCCTCTCTTCTCATCTCCTCCCCATTTCTTCCATTTCCCCTCTTCTTCCATCTCCTTTCTTCTCTTTTCTTGTTTTCATCATTTTGGGCCCTTATATATACATATGTCTATGTATGTATATATATGTTTTTATATATAAAAATAAATTAGTTATAGTACCATTGTAATGGCGGAATAATTATCGAAGATTGTTAAAATCGAAGCTTTGTTATACTACATCCGTGGAAACGAATTTTCGATTCAAATGATTGTAACGGTAATATATTCTAATATTATTATGTTTACTATTTCTATTTCTATTTATATATTATATATGTTAATTATGTTAAGCTAAAAATATATCTAGCCAAGATATGAATCTGAATTAGTTAATCTTTTTGGTAAAATGGATGATCGACTCTGGTAATAATGATTAAAACCAATTATAATGAATCTCTTTCTATTTGCACTTAATGAAAGTAAAAATTGAATTAGCCACTCGATTTTTACTAGAAACGTAATCTAATGAATTGACAACTCGCGATTAGAATACGAGATCGTAATAGAAAGACCGGAGGGTAAAATTGGCCGAGTGAAAATGTGACAACGGAATCCGATTTCCTAACCGGGGGCAGATTTGTCTTGGGAGAGATAAATCTTATTAAAATTGTGCTCACGATATTATTACGTTAAATCACATGTTTAATTGATATCTTAAAACTGGCCGTATGACAAAACGGGAGTGACCCATGCTTAAGATGACATTGGACATAAGACTAGACATATGACAATTTCATACGCTCGTGTAAGGAGGAGTTGTCTAGCTTAGAGTACACCGGTTCATACATAATTGACCTCCTTGCATCAAGGAAAAGATCATCTCATTGAATTTCAATACAAAAGATATTGATTCAAGAAAGTATTCTTGGCTAGATCCAAAAATATATATATTACCTATTTTTATATTTATATATTTATTTCTTGCTTTACTAACAATCTAACTAATCTAACTATCTAACCCGAGGAAAATGGTAAAAGCATGACTTAGATCGAGTTAATAATAGCTTCTTGGTGTTTAACCACACTTTGAATTATGCCTTCATTTCCCTGAGGATACGACCTGACTCACCAGACTAGCACTACAATTTGACCCGGTACACTGCCGGTAAGGATTGATAGCCTAGAAAAAGTCCGTCAGAAGCCACCGTCTTCCGGCGTGTATCTCCAAGCAACACCAAGTGGATGGTGATTCAAGCCGCTTGACCTCCTCGATATGCTACCTTAGAAAAACCCGAAGTTTTTCTAAAACTCGAACCCAAGTATAGGAGCCGAAATTTGTGTGTTATAAGGCTTGGGAGAACTCTTTTTATATAGGAGAGTAATCCTTGTCCTCCAATGATTTAATTAATTAACGGATAATCAATTATAATAATCCTTATTCCAATAAAAGATAAATATAATATATATCCCAAACAAATTAGGATAAATAAATATATTATCTAATATTCCATTATTTATCACTTAACAAATAAAATATAAATCACATGTTAAATAATTATCCAAGAAAACTAATTCCTTAATAATTAATCAACATAAAAATGCGCCCCACCCTAGGAAAAAAGGGCCTACATGCATTTTTGACACATTGGGCCGAGTCCACGAAAAATTTCTTTTCCGTGTATTTAATTATCTAGTCCAACTAAACAATTAATCCACATATCAATTAAATAGTCCAATCCAACTATTTAATTATAATTGAGGTGAAACGATGAGAAAACCTATATGCTATATTAGGAGCCACGTCGGGGACCATGGACCCATATTCAGTAACTACAATAAATTAAATAATATTATCCGTCAGACCGAACAATAATATTCAATCTATTAATTCCGGGATTACACCACCATAAACCCGAAACTGAACTCTACCTAATATAGATAACTTACATTCAACCATGAGTTGATAAGCATCCACTGATATAATCATTACATACGGATAAATCCTCCATAGACTGTTCATTTCGAGTCGGGATATTTCCATAAACCCTTCTCGAAACATCTTATCCTTATTTACCATTAACCCCCTTGTGATCAATTAGTTCACATACCGGACTAGTAGCTAATTAGTCTAACATGAACTCCCGGGATCGATCATTTTCTTAGGGCTAACAAATAAAGGAATCGTCTGTCTACTTCCCGAGGAAGGAATGGATTCCATATCCGTGATAGCAATGGACTACTCACTCATTCTAGAATAGAGCCAACGAGAAGTGTTGGACCACATACTACGAAGTGATCCTTACTAACACATCAAACCATACCCTAGTGTAAGCAGTTGTCTGTGATCACCTTAGGATTGAGATTAATCCATATAAGATCATCTTGTGATTCGATAAGACTTCTCGACACGGAATTATATCGAGAACTCAAATCAAATCAGCAAATTTCTATATGATTATCATCATATATAAATGCCCCACTAGTACTCCTATTACCGATGAACCGGATAAGACCGTCACACCGCAAAGTGTTCTGAGCGCATTATTAGCATATTAATCATGAGACCCGTACTCAGATTAATCAACGCTACGGACTAAGTTAATTTTAAGTACATCTCACTAACTCAATCCTCTTGTGTATAGCCATACACTGAGTTATGTGATTACATCAACGAGGTACTTAGAGTTTTCAGTAGTGTCTTAAATATAAACATAAATGCATATAATAAGATGAATTATTAATTCTGTCCTAAAATAATTACATAATTGTCTTTCGGGCACTACACCTAACAATCTCCCACTTGCACGAAAGGCAAGTAGATTAATTGTTTTAGAGCACACCCTTGATATCTATATCTACAACATTCTCCCACTTGCTCAAAACAAGTGAGACATATCTCCAAGATTCATACCCTCCAAGCGCATCTTAGTAATTCATCCTTCCAAGCACGACCGGAGTGTGCCGCCGTAGGGTAGGTCAGTGACCCGGCGCGTACTTAGAATCCGAATACCATGTGACTTGGTACACTAATCAGGTAGGTTGGCGTCTTGAGTCAATCTTTGGGATCAAAACGTCGCCTTTCCATCTAATCCGGTGGTATGATTTCAATATGCCTTTGATTCAACATTGAGGACGAAATCGACTTAACGATCATCCTTAATCTGACCTAAAGTCAGAATCAGTGTCATCACTTATATTCTAGTTCGCACCTGAATATACTAGCATATTATTCCTCATTCTCCCGAAGAGACTTGAGGATTCACTAAACATCCCATTTAGTATTCATCCACAGGTTTAGATAACCATTCCAGAGAGGTAGGGTAGACTACATCGTTGAATGCTGCATAAATGCAAGAATATCTTAACCAGGTGAATGGATGGGATTGCCAATGATCAATTCTCATGAATTTGAGCGAATCAAATCCTTTAGAATGAATCCCGATGGCATGTCAGACTCTGACTTCAGATAACACACCCATGTTGTTTCCAACTGTTTCATTGTTACCATTCACAAACACTAATGTACATACTACTTTACTAATATTGGTGCCCAGTCTACGAAAGACTTATCAACATTCTAGTCAAGTCCACATATTAAAATATATGACTTTGAAATGACCTAGAGGTTTGCTTTAATCCCCAAAAGATATAAGCTATGGCAGGCATCCTGCCAAAGGTTCTTTCTGAATAAATTAAGATACCGTTAGTCTCGCAAAAAGGTCTTAGGGAATCACCCCTATTCTTTGCTTTGTAACGAATCCGTTATTTGTTCTTAGCTAAAACCCTTCTGTTCTGAATGAATTCAGATTCCATTGTTCGGCAAGGAAGTCTTAGGGAATCACCTCTATTTCTCACTTTCTGACGAAATCAAGCAAGACTGAGTGGTAAGAGAGATCACGATCTGGTTAACTCCCTACCTTTTAGGGAATCACCCATAAATTACTCAGCTTTGCGTTGAAAGTTAAACTTTCCTATTCATTCGACTCTTCTCCGTGTAGTTCCAATTACTCCCACTGGGCCTAAGATACTCAGGTGGTTCTGCAAGAGTTTCAATGTAACCTGGAGTATCAAACTCCATTCACAGGGTTATGGCTTTTAAACCAACCTCTATGATCAGGATCCTACACAGCCCACAAAGGACTATAGGTCATCAATCTACCCTATAGACCGTAAGGTCCTGCAATGGGTAATGGACAAACCATACTCCCACTGCGTTCGGGGTGGATTGATATACTGATCTAGTTTAGTAGTTTTTTATTGTTTTATCCCCCACCTGCCAGTGTTGGATGGTGGATGAACAAATCAGTTAGTAACATCTTGAGTACAAATACTTCAAGATCTAAGGTTGTTATTTATAGACTCTATCAGACCGAGTTTGACAGTGTAACCGTCATTCTTTGATTTTACAAGTTTTATAACCAACCTTTACTCAATGTATTAGGATATTTCACGACCTGAACGTGTACGCAAAATTTCCAGTCCTATCTTCAAGCACTAAATGCTAAATGTCTATATTTATGGAAGTGGGGTGAACCGAATTCACTCCTTATCCACAAATGCGTAGGCATCTTTTAGGTAGACTTCTCGGTTTTTATTACAACGTAAACCGTTATTTTGCAACCAATATCTTAAATGAGTTCATCAGCGTATCGTAACACATCAATAACTATATAAGGAAAATTTATGTATATCCCTTAGTGAAAACATTCCACTGGGAGGCAGGCCGAGCATCAGTCCCGAAGACTATGCAATAACCTATTTATGAGTATGAAATACTCTACCTCTGGTGAAATCAGAGATTTCCTCCAAATATTTTGGATAAACTTAGCGGAGTTTCGAGTAGTTATCAGACAATATGTCACCACTTCAAAAGCTCCCACTAGCTTGTACCTTTCATATGACCCCGAAGGTCGATATGAACAAGCTATGTAACTTCTTTAAATCTATTACCCTTTCCCGATTGAAAGGAAACTTAGGCATTGTTCCTTTGAGACAGGGTTCCTTTGACTGGGAGATAGGAATAACCCTGAGCCAGTCTTCAGATCTTGTCTTTATGGAACATGCACTAATTAATGGAATAGAAAGAAGCGTTTATCGAAATACGGAAACCATTTGCGTTTATATAGTTTAAGATGTGTTACTGATGTATGTCAACTTTATAACTAAAGTTTATAACATATTATTAATAATTTTAGCTAAATATCTTAAAAAGCATTAATATAATTCATAGAAAATTTTAATAGTTACAAATAAATATCGTAATATAATTTATAACTTTTGTTATCAGATTTACATGTGGTTTTGTTGTTTTTGAATTATGCAGGTATTATGTGATACAAAGTAGAAGAATCGGAATCAAAGAATATAAAAATCTGATCATGTGGCTGATATTTGTCAAATCCGGCGCAGACCGGAAGAAGTCGGTTCATGCCGGATTATGTGATGATTAAAATCATGTTACTCCACATGCGTCTGACAGAAGTACTCAATTTCCGTTAATCCGGCGCAGACCGGATCAGTCCCGGCGCACGCCGGATCAGAAAACTCAGCCTATAAATAGCCCTCATTTATAAAGAATAAAAACCGTACCAATATATATATATCTCTATCTATATATATTATCTAATCTCTGTAAATATTATTTCAGTAGGCATTCTGCCATAAAAAGTAGTTATAGTATCATTGTAATATTTAGAGTAATTATCGAAGATTGTTGATTTCTTAGCTGTTGTTACATTCAGAGGATAAAGCCCAACTCAACAACTGTATTCGGTAATATTCTAATGTTATTATGTTTGTTACTTATAAAAGTATCTATATATTAGTATTAATAATGACTATAGGCTAATTATACAACTAGCCAAGACATGTAGTTGAGCTATTTTGATCTTTTAGGGAAATGGATGATGACTATGTTAAAATTTGATTAAAAATTGAATATGATGAATATTTTTCTACTTGGACTAATTGACAGGCCGTATTGACGTAATTAACCAGTATGGACAGAGACATAACCTAATCATGAACTGACCAGAGACGTTAGGATATGAGAAAAGGGTAGAAAGACTGGAAGGTAAAATTGGTCGTCTGACAAACGAAACCCTCTTTCTTATCCAGGGACAGAATATTTATACTCGAGAGATTATCATGTCAAATCATTAGATTTAATCAAGGTTTTATCAAGGAGGAGGCATAGAACAAATTCGTACACTCGTATGAGGGGAAATTGTTAGCTGAGGAGTATACCGTTTCACATAATCAATTACACCTTAAAACATGAAGTTCGATCACATCCATTAAACTAAAAGAGATCATGGTTCAATAATATTGTCTTGGTTAGTTCTTATATATAACTATCTTTATTAATATATTGGTGTATATATATATATATATATATATATATATATATATATATATATATATATACTATCTATATATCTAATTATTTATAGTATCATTTCAATCACTCTATATGGTAAGGATTGCGACTTAGATTGAGATAATAACAGCTAATTGGTGTTTAACCACATTTTGAATTATATTTTCATTTCCCTGAGGGATACGACCTTGATTCACTAGACTAGACTACAATTTGACCCGGTACACTGCCGGTAAGATTGGTCACCCAGTTTAAGCCAGAACAAGTTTTTGGCGCCGTTGCCGGGGAAACGACGTTAATTCATTGTGTCTATGGTTACTACTTGCATTAGTTCAAAACTCTTGAGAATAAGTCAACACTTTTCTTAATCTCATTTCTATTTTTTTTTGTTTCTTTGGTACTTACCTCATTGGTAAGTAGCCACGTGTTATTTTTACTGTTTTCGTGTTGTTTTCCATTTTGTAGTTGATGACCCAAGCGGTAAGGCCCCACTCACTCCTTATAAGCCTGATATAAATACATTTAAAGCGCGCTTAAGAGGAGAGAATAGAGCGTGGTCAAACTAGCCAAGGACATCTTGGAGACAGATCTCCCAGGAATCATCAACTCGAGGTACGGAAATGGCCGAGGCGGTGAAGAAACACCACCGAACAAGGGCTTTCTCATGCCCAGGACATGGACAAAACCTCAATAATCCTAATCCACCATTACAAAATCTTCCTCCACCACCAAATCCCAACAACCAGAATCCTAATAATCAGAATAACCAGAACCGAAACCAGAATAATCATCATAATAATAACCCACCAAACCCAAGACCTATTTGTGATCAGACCTTGAGAAGGAATGAAACTAACAATCCAATTCGTTTACCCAACGATTGAGCAAATAATTTTGAAATAAAATCCCATCTTTTTGGCTTAATTGACACGAGAGCCAAATTCCTAGGTGAAGATGACGAAGATCCGCTTCATCACTTATATCTTTTTGAAGAACTGTGTAACACAGCCAAAAGCCAATGTGCTCATCGTCAATTGACAAGAATGTCAATGTTTCCTTTTTCCCTAAAAGGAAGGGCAAGAGACTGGTTTATGTCACTCCCACATCATTCATTGACAAGTTGGCAGGACATTCAAACTGAGTTTTTAAAACAGTATTTTACTCCGGGTAGGAATTTGGAGTTGAAGGTCGAAATTGCTAATTTTAGACAAGGATCCGAGGAAACACTTGGAAATGCGTGGGAAAGATTTGAAAAACTGTTAAGAGCCTGTCCCGATCATGGTAACTCTCTTGACATGCAAATTCAACTTTTCTGTCGTAAATTAAGAAAGGTCTCACGTGCTGATGTTGATCATGCATGTGGGGGTTCTTTAATGATGAGTGAAGCACAAGTTGTTTACGATGCTATTGAGAAAATTTCTAAGAATAACCGAATGTGGGAAACCGGCTCTAGCACGAGGAAAGTAGCATTTGTAGGTGAATCTACATCAAACTTGGAAGTTTTAGCACATTTGGAAAATCTTAGTAGAAAGTTTGATGGCTTTCAAGGAAGCAAGAACCTAAGCTTGGAAGGTAAAATGTCGAATGAATATCCGAATGATGGTATGAGAAATGATGACAATGGAATGGAAGAATCCGAAGGATATTCGAGAGAAGAAGTGAGTTTTTTTGCAACAACATAGGAATTTAAATAACGCTTACTCAAACTCATTCAATGCCATTAAAAGAGACCATCCTACCTTTCGTTGGTCTGAAAACCCAAGTAAGCAAGGACAACCACCCTATCCAACTCAATACAAAAGCTCGTACAATGCTAATGTTCAAAACCAAAGTTACCAGGGAAATTCTTCAAACCAAAACTATCAATCACCACCCAGATCATACCCACAACACACCACTCAAAGTATACCAGTTACCCAAAGCTCAACTCAGCCCATAGAAGGAGTTGATAAGTGGGAAAAATTAATGGAAAATATGATGGGTGTGATGTCTACTCAAGCTCAGAATATGGAAACAATGATGACTTCTATAGGTACAGTCACTAAGGATATGAGTACTTTAAAAACATCCATGAGTGGACATGACACGAGGATGAGAACTATACAAGCATCTGTTCGAAATATGGAAGATCACTTGAGTAGGGAAGGAGAATGGAAGAACAGTAGACCTCCGGGAGGATTACCTAGTAATACTGAAAGAAACCCGAGAGAGGTAAATGCTGTTATTACCCGAAGTGGAAGGGTATGTGGAAGTAACGGAGTAGAAAACTCCGGGAACAATGAAGTAGAAGATGATTTGGATGATAAATTCGAAAAGGAATACAAGGATGAACCAGAATTTAGCCAAGAAGAAGAAGAAATCATTGATGATTTCTTAAGTCGTAATAAACATGTTGAAGCCGAAAGAAAAGAAGAGGAATGGATCAAAGTCCTGAGAATACTGAAAAATCCAAGGGCTAGCGATTTACGGACCTTATTCAATGAACATGCCAGGAAGGACGAGGTTACTGATAGTACAGTACAAGTAGGGAGTAGCAACACTCAACCAACAGAACAAGTAAATAAGAATTCAGGGCAAATTTCAAAGAAGATAGTGCAGGATCATGACACATGGCGACCACCAAATGCTCAAACATTTAAGGAAGCGTCACCATCTAAGGAAAAAGGTAAGGAAGGCATGCCTCCAAACCCTAAAATTATTGACCTTGAGTCTTTACCTTACCCACCCAGAGATCAAATTAAAAAGTTGAAAACGGATAAGAAGTATGCACGTTTCCTTGATACATTTCGTCATCTTAATGTCAATATCCCTGTCATTGAAGCACTGATCAATATGCCCACATATGGCAAGTTTCTTAAGGATATCCTCTCAAACAAAAAATGTTTAGAAGAATATGAGAACATTTGCCTTAATGAAGAATGTTCCGCAGTATTACAACACAAGCTTCCGCCTAAACTAAAAGACCCCGGGAGGTTTACCATCCCATGTGAGATTGGGGGTTTTCTGTTTAAGAAGGTGCTCTGTGATCTCGGAGCCAGCATTAATCTTATGTCTTATGAGGATTATAGGAAACTCGGAATAGGAAAACTTAAAAAACACCGAGATGACTCTCCAGATGGCAGATAGATCTATTAAACGTCCTAAAGGAGTCATCAAAGATGTGTTGGTTAAGATAGATAAGTTTTATTTCCCAGTTGACTTTGTAGTCATGGAAATGGAAGAAGGATTTTCAGCACCTCTTATTCTAGGTCAACCATTTCTAGCTACGGGAAAAACCCTTATCGATGTTCAAAAAGGTGAGTTAATTTTAAGAGTCAATGAAGATGAAGTCACTTTTAATATCTTTAAGGCTATGAAACATCCATACAAATCACAGGAATCATGCTTGTTCATCGATACTATATCTTCTATTTGTGTGAATCATGCTGAATTACAAGTTTTTGAAGATAAGCTCGAAGAATGTTTGGCTTTATCCATCTATGAAAAAGATGGCAATAACCAGGAAATGAAAGAAGTCATTTTTTATCTCGACACAGGAAGTTCTTTTGTGAAAAGACCATGGCATCGTTATTTGGACTTAAAACTAGATGGCCTAGTATTGAAACCTTCGGTGGAAGAGCCACCAAGGAGTCTGGAATTGAAACCTCTCCATTCGAATCATAAGTATGCCTTTCTTGAAGCTGATAATTTACTTCCTGTTATTATTTCATCATCATTAACCAGTTCACAGGAATATCAATTGTTGAGGATGCTGAGGCAACATAAGAAAACGTTCGGATGGACAGTGGCAGATATCCAAGGAATAAGTCCTGAGATTTGCGTACACAAGATCATCTTGAATGAAGGAGCCAAACCATGTATCTAGCCACAACGTCGCCTCAACCCGAATATGCAAAAAGTAGTCAAGAAAGAGGTTATTAAACTACTGAAGATGGGGATAATCTTTCCCATATCAGACAGTGAATGGGTAAGTCCCACCCAAGTAGTACCAAAGAAGGGCGGATTCACGATAAAGGAAAATGATAAGCATGAATGGATTCCAACAAGGGAAGTCACAGGATATCGAATGTGCATTGATTTTCGCAAACTGAATGAGCACACTAAGAAAGACCACCATCCACTTCCGTTTATAGTACAGATGTTGGAAAGATTAAGTGGACATAAATTTTATTGTTTCTTGGATGGCTATTCAGGCTATTTATAGATATTCATCGCAGCAGGGGACAGAGAAAAAACGGCGTTTACTTGTCCATATGGAACCTTTGCATATAAAAGAATGCCATTTGGACTATGCAATGCACCAGCTACCTTTCAACGATGCATGATGGCAATATTTTCAGACATGGTAGAGAAATTTTTGGAAATTTTTATGGATGATTTCAACGTTTTTGGAGACTCTTTCGGAGAATGTCTCTCGCATTTAAAACGTGTTCTGAAACGTTGTGAAGACACCAACTTAGTTCTAAACTGAGAAAAGTGCCATCTAATGGTGTCCGATGGTATTGTTTTAGGTCATAGAATTTCTGAACAGGGTGTTGAGGTAGACAAAGCTAAAATCGAAGTAATTGAAAAGTTACCTCCCCCAGTAAATCTGAAAACTCTGAGAGGATTTCTTGGACATGCTGGTTTCTATAGAAGATTTATTGTAGATTTTTCCCGCATAGCTAAACCTCTCAGTCATTTGCTTGAGAAAGAAGTACCGTTCAATTTTGATGACAAATGTATGGAAGCATTTAAAACTTTAAAGGCACGTTTGACAACTGCACCAGTACTAGTAGCACCAGATTGAGATTTACCCTTTGAGCTTATGTGTGATGCAAGTGATCTGGCGGTTGGGGCTGTTCTAGGTCAACGCCATAACAAAGTACTTAAGGCAATCTATTATGCATCCCACACATTAAACGCAGCCCAGCTTAACTATGCCACAACAGAAAAGGGGCTACTCGCTGTAATCTTTGTTTTGGACAAATTCCGATCTTATCTCGTCGGTTCTAATGTCATTATTTATACTGATCATTCAGCGTTAAAGTACTTGTTAAGTATGAAGGATGCGAAGCCTCGTCTTCTTAGATGGATTCTGTTACTTCAAGAGTTTGACATTGAAATCAAAGATAAAAAGGGTAGTGAGAACGTAGTAGCAGACCATTTGAGTCGTATGGAGTCTACCGAAGAAGAAGGAAGGAGACAGAAGATCAAAGATTCATTTCCAGATGAACAACTCATTTTGGTTGATACGCCTCCAACAATGCAACTCATTAAAGCTAGTAATACACCCAAGGAAAGCTCGCCATGGTTCGGTAATATTGTTAATTACTTTACTTGTGAATATATTCCATCTCATTGGACATGGCAACAGAAAAAGAAGTTCTTTTATGATTTAAAAATTTTACTATTGGGAGAACCCGGATCTTTTTCGAAAGTGTTCGGATGGCATAATTAGGAAGTGCGTTCCCAATAATGAAATTTTAAATATCTTATCCTTTTGCCATGATCGTGAGGCTGGAGGCCACCATGGAGGGTGGAAAACCGCTTACAAAGTTTTGCAATGTGGTTTTTACTGGCCTACACTTTATAAAGATGCACACCACTACGCATGATTTTTCAAGTCATGCCAAAAATGGGGAAACATTTCTAAAAAACATGAGATGCCTCTCCAACCTATATTGGAGTGTGAACTGTTTGATGTCTGGGGCATTGATTTTATGGGCCCTTTTCCTCCATCATTTGGTAAGAAATTTATCTTAGTGATGGTCGATTATGTATCTAATGGGTAGAGGCTGAAGGTCTTCCCACTAATGATTCCAAAGTAGTGTTAAAATTCATTAAAAAGAATATATTCACGAGATTTGGCACTCCGAGATCATTAGTGATCGAGGATCACATTTTTGCAACCATCCATTTACAAAAATAATTGAGAAATATGGTGTAAAACATAAACTTGGTACACCATATCATCCACAAACAAGTGGACAGGTAGAAGTATCTAATAGAGAAATAAAAATGATCATTGAAAAAACTGTCGATTCCAACCGAAGAAATTGGGCAAAAAAATTAGATGACGCACTATGGGCATATAGAACAGCCTTTAAAACACCGATTGGTTGTTCTCCTTATAAATTGGTTTTTGGTAAATCTTGTCATCTCCCTGTTGAATTAGAACACCGAGCCTTTTGGGCTATTAAATTTCTAAATTTTAATCCTAAGGCTGTTGGTGATCATAGATTACTTCAGTTAAGAGAACTGGATGAGTTTCGTCTCGATGCTTATGAAAATGCTCAAATTTACAAGGAACGCACGAAATCTTTCCATGACAAGAGAATCTATCATCGAGAGTTCCATGTAGGTAATCGAGTACTCTTATATAATTCACGTTTGAAGTGGTTTCCAGGTAAGCTTAAATCAAGATGGATAGGTCCATATGATGTAACAAAGATCTACAAGTCAGGAGCTGTAGAACTAACTGATGGGAACACGACTTTTATAGCCAATGGCCACAGAGTGAAATTATTCGTGGAAGAAGAAGGAATACCTCTAACAAGAGAGGTTATGTATCTTAGCGACCCTCCAACAGATTAAGGGGGAAGAGAAGTTTTACTATCAACTACAAACTCAACTGATTGCGGGTACATTCTTTCTTACCTACTTTTTAAATGCATTTTAATTAGTTAAGTCTTTTACCGGATAGACATTAAAGAACTGGATGCATTTTTTAGATAGAATGAGAGTTTTTCTGTTACTTATAAAATTAGGTCTTGATAAAGATGTCGCGTTTAAGATAGAATTTATAGTTTTTAAAACAAATAAAGTTGTTGAACGAAGCTAGAGCGAAAGCAGTATGCAATGGTCAGTCGAGAAGTGCAATAAAAAGATGGGCAAAGTTCCTAATGAGGTGTAGAATCTGTGGAAAGAGTGAACACAATGAAGATGTTCAGAAAACACAACCAAATCCCAGGATGAGTGTTTGAATGTCATTAAAAAGGGAACGATTAGGTGGTTATCCGAAAATCCCGATGGAGATCAAAGAGAAAATTCAAATGCATCAATTCTTGGAGAAAGGTTGAGAGAACGGTATGAAAGAACTCTTGAGGATCTAAGGATCAGAAGTTTCGATTCGACATAATTATCGAAAATTTTATAATAAAAAAAACGCATTTTAATAATCTGGCGCAGGCCGGATTTATCCGGTCTACGCCGGATTTGACTACACATAACCCTACCGGGTTTCTTCTTCTTTTCTCTTCCTCTTCCCCAAATTCTTTCACAGTCGCCGCCCTTGTCACGGATTTTATTAACACAAAATAAACAAGTAATAATCCGGTTAACCTCAAGTATAAGGATCGTAGTAATAGTGGTTAATGCCGGGTCGATCTTACGGGGAACTGGCGATTGCTAACCCTAGTTTTTGTTTAACTAACTAACCTATGTCACGATTACTAAACTAAACAGCGAATAAAACAAAACAAAACAGAAAATAAAACAAGACAGAGGATGTAATCCAAAGCTAGGAAGAATACGGGTTGCGAACCTTTAACTAGACTAATCTAAGATGCAAATAAAAGTGAACTAACTAAACAAATTCAAGTTTTAAGGATTTAAATCAAGTTTATAACGAACAAACGAGGATTGATCCACCTATCCAACAAGCATTGATTTCCTATCTCAATTATATTGTGGTTTTTATCTAGGTTGTGATTCACCTTATTTGATTATGAACCCTAATTCCTTAGAAAGTTCATCTATTAAGCTATTATCTTCCGATGTAAGATTAACGCGTTTACTAATCAAGGGTGTAAACTTTATGTTTATAATCTAGCAATTAAACCTATTAACTTCCGTTACGATAGATTCGAATTACTATTCTTATTCATGATGATCTAGGGTTTATTAATATTTCCATCAACAATAAACAATCACACATGCATATCTTCCGATGTAAAAGCAATTAAACGTAATAAACATGAATAAGAAACAACCTTTAAATAAAAACTCACAGTACAACCGAAGAAAACGAAATCAACAATCGTTGGATGGCTTCACAATACTCGTTTGATGAAGCTTTTAGCCTCTAAACATCCTCAGCAACTCGAATTTGCAGAAACAGTGCATAAAAAGTAACTAGTTTAATCTAGATCTAAAGTGCATAAAAACTGGAATAAAAGAAGAAAAACGCAGCCTAAAGCCGCCCCTAGGTTTAGGGTTTTGAAGAATGAGTGTATGGTATCGTTTGTATTGAGAAACAGCCGCCTATTTATAGATTTTAAAGTCGGTTTCAGCAAGTCGGCTACCGGACGCCCGTCTGGTTCCTTGAACGCCCGTCCACTCTTCAATAGAACTTCAAATCGGGCCGAGTCATGACCAGACGCTGTTCGGCTGGGCGTCACTTCGGCGTCAAACATCTCGAATCAACTTTTCTCAACCGGACGCTCATTCGGCCTCATCGACGCCCGCCCTTCGCACGGGACTGGACCTTGACCCAATATGATCAATTTCGATTTCTTGATCTCTATCTCTTTTTCTTCTTGTCAATTCCTTCATTATCTCTTTTATCATCATATATTTCGACTTTATCTCTTTTTTATCATCATTTGAGCATCAAGCACGCACCTTTATAACACATAAAAACATCACAAAATGTAATAATGCCCAAATAATCATAAAACCACAATTAAAACACATAAATCAACCTATTTTGCGATTAACTCATCTAAAATATCATTTACTCAATATTTCCATTAAACACACGTTTCTTATGCAAATTAATACAAATATGGGGGAAATTATCATAAAACATAGTGTTATAAATCGTATAAATTCACCCTTAACACCGCCCCTCTCCCTTTTTCCCCTACTAATTCCCACCCTAATTTTACATCCTTTCCCTTCTAATTTCTTTATTTTCACAACCTCTTCTACCAAAAACACTATAATTACATTCATTAAACTAAAAAGTTTGGTGGTTTTTGACATAAGTTCGCCTCAACAACAACTCCGGCGAATTTGACATTTTTTCCGGCCACCTCGTTTTTTTTCTTCTACATCTCTCACATATTAAGGTAATCATCTATTATATATATTTATCATTTTAATTATTATCAATGTTAATTTGTTATTTTCATCATTTTTTTAATCATTATCAATGTTAAATTATTGTTGTTTTAATTAATTTTGTTGTTGATAATACCACATTCGTAGATGGCCGAATCATCATCTACTCGTAAAAAAGGTACTAAGAAAAGGAAATCCGACCTACCTGTTTTACCACCTGTGCATGAGCCTAGGCCCCTAACACCCGAAGAAGAGGCTATATCCTTTAGAAGAACTGCTAGCCCTGCTACCATAGCCGCTTATGATAGATATTTTTCGAAATGTGCAGTGTTGCTAGAGCGTAGCATAGATTTTACTACCTTAGGGCCTGAATTGAAAGAAATTTTTGAGAGTAGAGGGTGGATGGAAATTGCTCACGAACGATCGACCTCGTTAATGCCACGATGGTGTCCGAGTTCTATTCGATTATCTCTCGCTCATGAATCTTTAGATGATGGCCCTTTGATTTCTGTTCCTCTTGAATTTGTTACCATCCCTTTCACCCGGTCATTAATGCCTTTTATGCCATACCGATGTTCCCGAGGAAGAAGATTTTTATTCTGTTTGGAACTTGATTCAGCCTAGTGTTTTGCAACAAAAAGCATATGAAGCTCAGCAAGCCTTTGATCCAGTTGCAACTTGGGTTGACAATAGGTTTCAGTACGGAGGTTGTATTAAGGATGTTCGAGCCATTAAGCGCTTCTAGGCCATAATGTCACCCATCCACGCATGTTAGTGCTTATGGCGTAGATGATGTAATTATTGCTGGGCGATAGTTAATGACGTTCCAGTCAATTTAGGAAAGTTGATCTATACAAGGGCTTGGGATTTTGCTCATGGCCGTACTCCACAAGGGAACATGCCCTTTCCGAATCTTATTTCTGCTTTGTGCCAGTTGGCAAGAGTCCCGGCCCTACCCGCTGACTGAATCATCTCTCCTGATGCCCCAATAATAGGTCCTAGACTTGCTCCACGTCCTGCTGGTAGGCTTGACTATAACAACCCTAATCGTCAGCAGCACCAGCCACCCCCTCGTACTCGAGTTCCACCCTTATTCAGTTCCTCCTCTAGGCAGCCTGTACACAATCAGGGTAGGGATAACCAGTCTGATGCCATTCTCCGTGCAATTCATCAAGGTCAGGCTAATATGGTGTTAGGATTTGACCGAGTCAGGCAGTGGGCAGACGATATTAGAGTTGAAGTTCGGGGCCAGCGAGCTTTCTTAAGAGGTATAGACCCCGCCTATGAGCAAATCTCTGATGATCTGCCTCAGTGCCAGGAAAACCCCTATACCTTACCTGCTTGGATCCAGCCTATTCCTCCACCTCCTACCTTTCACTCTTACACTTAGGCATCTTCAGGCCAAGCTAGTATGTCAGGTGGTATGTTTCTGAGTGTCACACCATTGGCTTTGTTTTTGAGATTCAAGCGATTTCGCATCGGTCTCAGCGGTTACTACAGGTTTTGGCACTCGGTTTAGAGAGTTCGGTTGCTGTGTCCACCATGCGCTCACAAGTTCCATTGCATACCACAACTTCTGCTCCGGATTTTGAAGCAGTACCGACTCAATCCATGCCACATCCACCTCATGACATGTCTTTTGAAGATTTCGAATAAACTAATTAACCTTTTATAATTTTGGAAACATTTGTATTATTACAACTATTTGCATTTCTTTGGTAAATTCGGTACTATCACTTTACTTTGACGTTTATTTTATTCTGATGCTGCACTCGGTGGTTAGTGCACTTTTTCATAATTTTCCCCGATCACAGTAATTTGTTTGATGAAAATTTTATAAAATTTTATTTCTTTTTGTGCTGTTACATATTTATATGTTTGAGTTGAAAAAATTTATTTTGGGCCCTTTACATACAAAATCGACTCTGTTCGTGAGCAGTGAAACCGCGCGACGCCGGTATCGTATCGGTTTACGCGGACCATCACCGATTGACCGGCCTAGATCATAGGGTAATTAATTTCGCAGCCATAAATATTTTCCGGCGTGAGCGAACATCGGTTTACACCGAATGTCTATTTATGGGCCGTAAAAATCTTTTCCTCTTCTCGCTGAAATTTTAACTATAAATAGCACCCAACCAGCTTCTAAATTGGTACACCTTCATTTCTCACCTCTACTGTCTAGTAACATACGGTACAAAATGTCCAATCATTCTTCTCCGTCAGTCAACAGTTACTCTCCCCCGTTTTACCCAAATGTTGAAATTCCGGATTATCAACCCTTATTTTTTAATCCCAATGATTATCCGAACCAAACAGCTCAAGACCGTTATTTATCTAACTTTAGTCAGTCCCCCATTTTATTTGAAAAAGGTCTTAACTTTCGAAAAATGAACGAGTGGGGATTTCTGCGTATAGAAGGCGGTGGGTGGGACCGTTTCGTTCGTACACCTAGGGGCAAGGTCAATGTTACTCTGGTCCGAGAATTTTATGCAGCGTTGTCAGAATCTATTTCTGTGGAGTCTACTCATTTTGTACGTATTCATGGTTGTATTATACCATTCACTCCCTTTATCATAAATCAAGTTTTTCATATACCCTTTGTCCAGACTACCCCAAATAGTCATTACGAATCGCAATGGCAATTGGACACTGTTGATGGTGTTATTAATAAGTGTGCCGAAGCTTTTCAAATTCTCTTTCCACATTACAACCGCGATCGTGATGTGTCCACCTCAGCTTTTCTTCCTCATCTTCGAACCTGGAAACATTTTATAAACTCACAAGTCTTTCCAACTATGGACTTTTCACAGGTTTCTGATGATGAGATGTTGCTTCTTTATGCTATTACGATTGGAGCTATTATTGATTGGGGAGTCTTAATCCACAAGACGGCCATCAACTTTGCGCTCGGTCGACGAAACTTTTGTCAACCAATGTCTTATGCATGGTTAATCTCTAGGATCTATGTACGTTTTGCTGGAGTTCCAAAATCTGCATCGGATGAGGTTTTTCCTTCTCGTCAACCTCATCTAGGATTACTCCCAGTAGATGTACCACGTGGTTCGTCTACAGCAGAAGAATAGAGGAGTGGTTTAACCTGTGTGCAATGTCCGGATATAACATTGCTGGGTTTAGTTGGTTTGAATAAGATGTTTTAACTTCTCAGTTGTTTAGTTTCTTTGAGTTGTTTTAAGTCTTAAAGTTTGTTTCCAGTAGTAACTTTGTTTAATTATGTTTTCGTATCTTGTGTAATATTAATATTTTTTTTTCTAAATAAATGTTATGATTTTCTATATTATTTTCTTTTATAAACGATTAATTCATAAACAAACTCGTTATCACCTTAATTAAAAATTCCTTTTATTTTCTACCCAACTTTTTATACTCACTTATCATTGGGCCAATGACAGTTCGTCAGTGGGGAGTAGAGTAGGTTAGTAAATAAAATGAAGTTATTATATCAAACACTTAAACACTTAGTTTAATTATCCTTTAGGAAATAAACATGATAATTATTACAATCAAGGTAATATTTTTGGAAAGAATAAGTTTCTAATTAAGTAAAATAAACTCGAGATATTATAATTATATTATATATGTCTATCTTAATACGATGCTAAGTATGTATAACCAAAAAATTTCTTTATCAAATAATTTTTTTCATGGAATTAGACAAGTGTACTTATTTTTATAAATTAATGTTTTAGAAAAACTTTCTTTCAAGACAAATTATGAGTCTGGAATCGGATTAGGGATGACAATTTTTGGCATAACTTTGACTCGACCATAGCCAAATGGCCTACCCGAACATAATTTCTATTTTTGTCCCCATCTCAGCCTTGTAGAGTGGCCAGACCCCACTTGAAATTAGCCATTCATTATTAACCTCGTTATAACCGACCCTTAGCTTAATTTGGTCTACATTCCCTTAGCACCCCACAAGTTTAGTATGTACTTATGGATAGCGGTGACGACATCGGAACTAAGTGACGATACATTAGAATGGCACAAGTTGAGATTGGTACATCGTTGTTTGGAGGTCATTTAGCCAAATTATGTTTGTTACAAAAAAATTGGGAGCTTGCTTAATATATATATATATATATATATATATATATATATATATATATATATATATATATATATATATATATATATATATATATATATATATATATATAATAATAATAATAATAATATTTTTTTGTTCCAACCAATAAACTAGGAACCATTTGTATATTTGTATCTATGTAAGAGTCATTGGAGGCGATTTTATAATTTTTTAGATCAGTATCGAATGTTACTAATCAAGGTTGTTTTTATCAAGAATTTGAAGGTGTAAAGACGCATTGACTTGCTTTCCTCTCTTGATTTTTCCTTTTTTATCCTTTCGATTAGCCAACACCCTGAGCCTGAACATTACAAGCCACTTTGCCAACTACTTGACCTAGTCTTTGATTCCGGATATTCATTAGTGGAGATTGGAAGTATTTCTAAAAATATTTTATATTTATTAAGTAAAGCATGGAAAATTTCATCTAAATAATGTTTGATAACTAATTATATAAGCTATACACACTTTTTATTTTTTAAGAAAGACAATAATGATATGGTTATAATATTGACAGAGTAGAATTAGTAACATAATCTAAACAATTACATTATTTTCATTGTAATTTTATAAATTATCGCTTATTTTGCTCGAGGACGATCAAAAGCTAAGTGGGGAGTAGTTGATGTATGTCAACTTTATAACTAAAGTTTATAACATTTTATAACATATTATTAATAATTTTAGCTAAATATCTTAAAAAGCATTAATATAATTCATAGAAAATTTTAATAGTTACAAATAAATATCGTAATATAATTTATAACTTTTGTTATCGATTTACACTGTGGTTTTGTTGTTTTTGAATTACGCAGTATTATGTGATACAAAGTAGAAGAATCGGAATCAAAGAATATAAAAATCGATCACGTGTGGTGATATTTGTCAAATCCGCGCAGACCGGAAGGAGTCGGTTCACGCGGATTATGTGATGATTAAAATCATGTTACTCCACATGCGTCGGCTGAAGTACTCAATTTCCGTTAATCCAGCGCAGATCGGATCCAGTCCAGCGACGCGGATCGTAAAACTCACTTATAAATAGCCCTCATTTATGAAGAATAAAACCGTACCAATATATATATATATATATATATATATATATATATATATATATATATATATATATATCTCTCTATCTATATATATTATCTAATCTCTGTAAATATTATTTCAGTAGGCATTCTGCCATAAAAAGTAGTTATAGTATCATTGTAATATTTAGATTAATTATCGAAGATTGTTGATTTCTTAGCTGTTGTTACATTCAGAGGATAAAGCCCAACTCAACAACTGTATTCGGTAATATTCTAATGTTATTATGTTTGTTACTTATAAAAGTATCTATATATTAGTATTAATAATGACTATAGGCTAATTATATAACTAGCCAAAACATGTAATTGAGCTATTTTGATCTTTTAGGGAAATGGATGATGACTATGTTAAAATTTGATTAAAAATTGAATATGATGAATCTTTTTCTACTTGGACTAATTGACAGGCCGTATTGAAGTAATTAACCAGTATGGACAGAGACATAACCTAATCATGAACTGACCAGAGACGTTAGGATATGAGAAAGGGGTAGAAAGACTGGAAGGCAAAATTGGCCGTCTGACAAACGGAACCCTCTTTCTTATCCAGGGACAGAATATTTATACTCGAGAGATTATCATGTCAAATCATTAGATTTAATCAAGGTTTTATCAAGGAGGAGGCATAGAACAAATTCGTACACTCGTATGAGGGGAAATTGTTAGCTGAGGAGTATACCGTTTCACATAATCAATTACACCTTAAAACAGGAAGTTCAATCACATCCATTAAACTAAAAGAGATCATGGTTCAATAATATTGTCTTGGTTAGTTCTTATTTATAACTATCTTTATTAATATATTGGTATCTCTCTCTCTCTCTCTCTCTCTATATATATATATATATATATATATATATATATATATATATATATACTATCTATTTATCTAATTATTTATAGTATAATTTCAATCACTCTATATGGTAAGGATTATGACTTAGATTGAGATAATAAATAACTAATTGGTGTTTAACCACATTTGGAATTATATTTTCATTTCCCTGAGGGATACGACCTTGATTCACTAGACTAGACTACAATTTGACCCGGTACACTGCCGGTAAGATTGGTCACCCAGTTTAAGCCAGAACAGTTACTAATACCTTTTCAGCAATGCCTAGTGATGCCTAGTGGTTCTGACTGTATCAAACAAAACTCCGAGTCTTGGATTCGTGCTACGAATGTTATATTTATCGTCAATAAGACAAACAAATTATCCTATTGAAAATGAATACGTTCGTTCCAACGAATCCGAAAACAGAAAATGATTTTTTTGTGATACTCAAGAATTGAATCCGAGATTCATTTCCTTATATCACTCCCACTAGTCTATCTGAAATAACTGGCCATTGTCTATTTTATTTATCGTTTAATGCAAAGCTACCTAGTTTTTCCAAAGAACTACTTAGTTTAGATGACTAACATGTATAAGCATTCTTTCCCATTCTCGACTTTCCTTAAATGAAAACAATCTTGAACTAGCAGTTCGTTTGAGTAGAGACTACTCTTGAACTCTGGGATGTTCAGTGTTACTTGCTTGGACTATCGATTTTTCTAATCGTCAAATCATAAGACCAAAGCTCCCACTAGTTTATCGGTTCCAAATACCGTCTAACTAGCAACACTTTGTTCGAATGGTTTGAGAGATCATAATAAAGCTCCCACTAGTTTATCGGTTCCAAATACCGTCTAACTAGCAACACTTTTTATTTATGATTTTTCCAAGATTAGAAAAAAAAAAAGGCAGAACTAAGCTCCCACTAGTTTATCAGTTTCAAATACTATCTAACTAGCAACGCTTTATTCTTGTTTTTCCAATAAATGGAGAAACTCCTGTGCATCTATTACACATTTCTAATGATTCAGAAAAACAACAAATCATAAGACTAAGGCTCCCACTAGTTTATCGGTTCCAAATACCGTCTAACTAGCAATGCCTTATGTATATGAATTTCCAATTTTTCAATTAGAAATTTGTTGTGTAATTACACTTTTAAAATTCACTAAATGAATTTGTCTGATAGTCCTATATCATCTTTTGTAAACTAAGTATGGTCGTCTCTCGTTCAACACGAGTGACATCCGTGACATATCTATACTATGTCACTTAAGTTTTTAAAGACTCAAGGGAAAAAACTCTTCCGAAAAATTAACTGCATTTATTGATAATTACAACGTACTTATTACTCTCCACATTTTTAATGAAGTCCTTTTACTAACAGTTTAGTAGCCTAGAGATTTAGTTGTAAATAAAATGACAGAAAATTAAATTCAAGAAGTAAATTTTCACTACTAGATTTTTATTTTAGGAATAATAAACTTATATAAAGTCTACCCTACCATTCCAAGGATTTAACCTCAGATCGCATCGCCGCCTTTAGGGTCGGTATCAAGACGATGACGGTTAAACTGAGACAATCTCTCTCAATGATTAAGCTTCGAGAATCGAACATCTCACGGAATCAGACATCCCGGGCATTAATCATTGATTACCTTCCTTTTTCTAGCCTAGATATTTCGAAAATATCCACAAAGAGTGTGACCTACTATATCAGATCTCAAAGTATGCCCCGAGTATGCCGCCTTTAGGGTCGGACAGTGACCCAACAAGTACCCGAAATCCTATCCTTTCGGAGACCAAGCCTTGAATTTTGATAGGGTGAACACCATCCGCCAGGGGCCGGAATCAAAGCGGCACGAGGCGTCACCCTTCTCTCACGTGCTTGCATCTATAGGTGAGGCCGTGGGGTTGGCTGTCGCCTTCCCCGCTCCCACTCAATATTTTGAAAAAGTGGTGGGTTTACTAATTACGGTTTCGGTCTTGACAATAAGAAACAATAAATCAAAGTACTCCGAACAGGGTCGGTTATGTAGGCAAGCCTACCCCGTCTTATTCGTTGGAACATATGTGACAGTTCAGACTGATACGGCAAGAGAAGCCCCGTTTAGCCCGAAGGCTTATCGGCTATGCTAAGTCTTGTCGAACCACTGTAACGTACATCACACGCGGAGGGGAGTCGATTGAGCCGAAGCTCGGTTGAACTCGCCAAACCATGGTTAGACCATTTCCGAACCCATGTACTATGATTTTTCAATTTCTAAATTGTCACCAAAGCGCAATCTCGTTTCTGTTTAAGGTGGATTCACCGAAAACTCAACGATTTATCTAAGTGAGATTCACTGAGAATCCATCACTAAAATCGTAACGATTGACAAAACCCGGTTCCTCAATTTTTATAATTAGTTAATTATTTATTAACTACCACATATTAATTAAATAATCCTTTAAACTAATTATACGAGTTATAGATGCCTAATTTATTCGAAATAAACTAGCTACATGTATGCATTGGAGTGGAAACATGATATGATGCATGTCATGACAATTTTCGGTTATATCATACAATTTTCGATCATTCACGAAAAAATAACGGAAAAATAAACACCGAGATGGATCGTTGGTACCCCCGTATCTAACCTATAAAAAAAACACAAACCCTAACTAGGGTTTACTATTTTCTAATCTGATGCTGCCGCGTTTTATTGATAATCGGACATCCAAACGAATTCTGATCGGCACGAAACTTTATGGACTGTTCTTCACTCATCCTACTTCAAGTCGAACGGTTGGATCTTCCTTTAAATGGTCCAATTTTCTCCAGAAATCCGCCGATCTAATCGATGCATCTGTTTATAATCGCTGCGGCGCAGCAGTGTCTTCCCGGGGCCGATCGGGCATCTAGAAAAATCCCGATCAACCGGAAATTTTTAGGGCTTGTTCATAACTCCATTAGTCGATTTGAATGGTGAGATCTTCTTTTCAACGGTCCAATATTTTCCGTAAATTCGGCGAACTCACGGCTAGGGTTTTAATACTGTTTGTGCTTTTATCATACAAAGACAAATTTATAGCGGCGATCGGACATCGAGATTGACTCCAATCGTCACGAAATTTTGAGGGCATGTTTTTCAACTTTTATTCTTCATTCTGACTAGAGGGATTGTCGTTTTAATGGCTCAAACTCCGGGAAAAAATAAAAAACGGAACAACAACAAAACAGATCTACTTCTAGGAAATTAAAATTATAAAATTTCCTATACTCATATAAACGAATTTATACGAGTTTACAATAGATCTAACGAGTAAACAGTACCAACCCCAATCCATCTCTTCAACCACAACAATTACAAAGGCACACATACATGATATTTTCGATTCATAAAAAAAAAGAAAATAAAGCAATCTACACATGCTATTCCACTCCTTAGATCTAAAATTACATACTTTGATTGATAGATCAAAGGCTCTGATACCACTTGTAGGATGTAATATCACCGGATGGATCATAGATCCACCCGATTCTGTAATGAAAGTACAAGATCTAGATCTAACAACCAAAATACATAAATAAATAGATCTAAACCTACGAGGGGGTTTAGATTCCTTACCTGTTTATTGTGAATAAACACCAAGAAAAATCCGAGATCCAAGATCCAAGAATTGAGAAGCATCGTCTTCCGGCGTGTATCTCCAAGCAACACCAAGTGGATGGTGATTCAAGCCGCTTGACCTCCTCGATATGCTACCTTAGAAAAACCCAAAGTTTTTCTAAAACTCGAACCCAAGTATAGGAGCCGAAATTTTTGTGTGTCATAAGGCTTGGGAGACCTCTCTTTATATAGGAGAGTAATCCTTGTCCTCCAAGGATTTAATTAATTAACAGATAATCAATTATAATAATCCTTATTCCAATAAAAGATAAATATAATATATATCCCAAACAAATTAGGATAATTAAATATATTATCTAATATTCCATGATTTATCACTTAACAAATAAAAGATAAATCACATTTAAATAATTATCCAAGAAAACTAATTCCTTAATAATTAATCAACATAAAAATGCGCCCCACCCTAGGAAAAAAGGGCCTACACGCATTTTTGACACATTGGGCCGAGTCCACGAAAAATTTCTTTTCCGTGTATTTAATTATCTAGTCCAACTAAACAATTAATCCACATATCAATTAAATAGTCCAATCCAACTATTTAATTATAATTGAGGTGAAATGACGAGAAAACCTATATGCTATATTAGGAGCCACGTCGGGACTAATGGACCCATATTCGATGAGCTACAATAAATTAAATAATATTATCCGTCGACCGAACAATAATATTCAATCTATTAATTCCGGGAATACACCACCATAAACCCGAAACTGAACTCTGCCGAATATAGATAACTCACACTCAACCATGAGTTGATAATCATCCACTGATATACGGATAAATCCTCCATAGACTGTTCATTTCGAGTCGGGATATTTCCTTAAACGCTTCTCAAAATATCTTATCATTATTTACCATTAACCCCTTTTGTGATCAATTAGTTCACATACCGGACTAGTAGCTAATTAGTCTAACATGAACTCCTGGGATCGATCATTTTCTTAGGGCTAACAAATAAGGGAACTGTCTGTCTACTTCCCGAGGGAAGGAATGGATTCCATATCTGTGATAGCACAGACTACTCACTTTTTCCAGAATAGAGCCAATGAGAAGTGTTGGACCACATACTACGAACTGATCATTACTAACATATCAAACCCTACCCTAGTATAAGCGGTTATGTCTCGTGATCACCTCGAGATTGAGATTAATCCATATATGATCATCTTGTGATTCGATAAGACTTTCGATTACGGAATTATATCGAGAACTCAAATCAAATCGGTCCGAATTTATATGATTATCATCATATAAATCCCCACTAGGTACCCTATTACCGACAATCCGGATAAGACTGTCACACCGCAAAGTGTTCTGGGCGCATTATTAGCATATTAATCATGAGACCCGTACTCAGATTAATCAACGCTACGGACTAAGTTAATTTTAAGTACATCGCACTAACTCAATCCTCTTGTGTATAGCCATACACTGAGTTATGTGATTACATCAACGAGGTACTTAGGGTTTTCAGTAGTGTCTTAATTATAAACATAAATGCATATAATAAGATGAATTATTAATTCTATCCTAAAACAATTACATAATTGTCTTTCGGGCACTACACATAACACAAACAAGTCCTCCTAATTTCGTGCCGATCGGAGTCCCTTTAGATGCCCGATCGTCGCCAAAAATTAGCTGTTGTATCACCAAAACACAACAGTCACCAAAAACGCAGTCAGATCGAAGGCTTATTGCCAGAGATTGCACCGTTGGAACAAGAATTCCAACGTTCAGATTGAAGAATTAGGAGGTAAAAATAAGCCCTCCAGATTGCGTGCCGATCGGAGTCCGTTTAGATGCCCGATCGTCGCCGGAAAGATGTTGTTGTATCACCAAAAACGCAGTCAGATCGAAGGCTTATTGTTAAGGGTCAATTTGTAGTGTTTTATAAGGATATATTTTATATCAATATTCCCCATATATGGATGTTTTTTTGTAGAATTCGAGCTTATAATCGATTAATTGAGCAAATGACGTTTTGAATAGTTAAAATGCAAAATCGAGTAAATATCGTGGTTTTATTATCTATTTTGTATGGTTTTACGTTTTGCTCGGTTTTGTCATCTTTTAGGTGCACAAATGTGGAATGGAAGAGGTCTAAATGATGTTTGATTGAAGATTAAAGTGGAAAGAAAGAGATACAAGAGGATGAAGATGAAATAAAGCTTGGGAAAATCCCAAAACGACTCGTAATGTCTGACGGGCTAATCGAAAAGGCGTTTTACGAAGAAGAGTCCTTAATGAAAGTTGTAGAGTTTTCCGAGAGCTTTTTATGACATTCGGATCATAATTTTTGGAGGTCTACAACTCAAGATATGAATTTTAAGTTTTATTCCAATAAATATTCCATGCAGAGAATCAATACAGGATGTATAGCTTGGCAACAAACGGGCGTCCAACCCGGCCGACTTAAGCGGCCGACCTAAACCTCTATATAAACAAAGCCGCATGATCAACCCTAATTCACACAATTCATTCACCAAGAAAACTTCACGGCAAAGAAGCAGCCTTTTCTCGGGAGGCTAGCAGGCGGTCACCCGAGCCTTGTGCTCGGGTGATCCGGGTTAGATTAGGATGTCGTTTTTTCTTCCGTTTTCGATTCATGAGTTCATCCATGTACCAAACCTTGTGAGTTTAATCTCGTTTTTAATTTATTCAATCTCTAGTTTATTTTCATGATCTTTAATTTATTTTGTATCGTTCTATGATTATGATGCTATGATGTGAATTAGATCGAGAGATCAGTTTGCTATTGATGTTTACAACATACGGAAGTTGCGTAGACTAGATCACCATAGAAAGATAGGATTTTTAATATTAATGATGACAAGTTAATTGGTTAATTATCTAGGTTGTTAGGTTCTAAAATACGAGAGTTGACCTGAATCTACACCTTCGTTTTGTATGGAATATTGATCTCAACATTCGGAAGAGGAGAGATCGATAATTGAATTCACTAAGGAATTAGGGATTCATAGCTTGAGAAATAGATTCACTAAGGAATTAGGGATTTGTATCTCGTGTAAAGGTGAAACCACAATTTGAATTAAAGTCATGAGATGAACTAGGATTGAGATCACTTGGTTTGTGCACTGTTTGATCCCATGTATCGTTAGTTTAGTTTAGTTTTATTTCGTTTTAGCTTAGATTTAGTTTACTTGTTCTATGTGTTATTTGTTCGTTCTTTCGTTTATTTGTTTTCTTGAGTAACAATTGAGAGGATTAATAAAATTAGATTCAACATCCATTTTCCCTGAGGATCGATACCCGTACTTATCCAACTTTACTAGCAACTACCCGGTATTCGGCCGGTTAGGAGGTAGTTTTGCATGGTAGTATAGTTTTATAAATTTTCTTTTGTTTTAATGATGCAAAATCTCCCCAACAAAAGTTATTGCCAGAGATTTCACCGTTGGAACAAGAATTCCACCGTTCATGTTGAAGAAGAAGGAGGGAAGAACAAGCCCTCCAAATTTCGTGCCGATCGGAGTCCGTTTAGATGGCCGATCGTTGCCGGAAAGATGATGCTGTATCACCAAAAATGCAGCAGTCACAAAAAACGCAGTCAGATCGAAGGCTTATTGCCAGAGATTGGACCGTTGGAACAAGAATTCCACCGTTCAGATTTAAGAATTAGAAAGGAAAAACTCAATAAGTCTACAGGACAAACAATCATAACTGAGCCGCAGTGCGGACTCGGAAAAGTTTGCACATGACAAACTCAATAAGTCTACGGGACAGATGATCAGAACTGAGCCGCGGTGCGGACTCGGAAAAGTTATTCCACGTGTTGGATAACTAAAGATAAATAAGGAAATGGAAGAATCCTAATTCATAAAGACACTGATCCTGACAGTTAAATATGTCCATATTTATCCATAAATTATAGGGATTTATGCGTGTATATCCTTAGGAAAATAATAATATTAATAATAATGTAATTTCTTGCATGACAAGGAAATGGATGAAACGTCCCCTATATAAACAACCCTAAGAAACTACAAAAAACTTGATTCCTGAAACATAACATGATACGAAGGCAACTTGAGAGAAATAACTCTCAAGCTCATTCTAAAAATCAACCGAAAATCATTCCTCGTTCATATTACCCTAGATTAAACGGTTCGGATTTATTCATAGACGAGATCCAGCATCGTCAACGGACAACTCGTAGCAATCGAGCCCTTGAGCAATCAACCTCGAGCTCGAGCCAAATCATTTATATACCTTCTCTTATGAACAATTTGTTCCTATGTCATATTTATTGAACACCGTAGGTGACTAGCAAAATCATACTATTCGCACCAACTCAGCCCATTCTCCACGCATGTGATAACTCTGGCCAAGTTCTCATTCTCCACGCATGCGATAACTCCGGCCAATTTTTACACTTGCAAGTATACTTTACATTTTGGCTTATAAATCCTAATCTCATATATTACTTCAATACCATTCTCATAGCAGTTGTCGTCCATTGCATAATCATTGAGTAATAGTGAATTTCAGACCATCTATTCGGTTCGTCTTTGCATCACGGACCCAAGAAATTTTGAACTGACCTTAACATATGTATTCAAGCTTTCAACCAGTTGAGCTAAATGAAGAATTACAATATAAATTGTCTAAAATACTATACATACACAGTTTTAATATTATTAGAGGTGCATATTAGTAACTTCGTCCGGAAATTTGAGTGGGGTCCATACACCTCACCCTACCATACTGGGTCCACCCCTAGTCTAGATACTTGATCGTCAGATTGACTTTCTAGATAAAACACTCCCACACTTATAAGAGTATCTCCAATGCTAATACATGAAAAGCTTTAAAACAAATATAAAGCTTTTGAAAAGCTTCACAACCATTGTACCAAGTCCACGTCACTAAAGTTTTGAGGAAAAGCTTTAAGCAGATCAACCGGTTGATGCCATGCCACGCGTTGGATGTTTTTTTTTTTTTTAAGTTTGTGTGTAGTAGAGAAAAATATTTATGCCAGAATGTGGCCCACGTTATAAACCTATTTAAAAGGTTTATGTATTTTAGAAAATGTTTATAGATAAAAGGTTTATAAAGTGATGACACAAGATACTATATAATTTTTTTAAAAGCTCCATGACTGGAGATACTCTAATGTTTGTTTTCTTAGAGCAGCGGTAGTGGTCCATGGGTATTGACCTCATGGAGTCTGCCAAGTTAGATGATGTGGCAAATACTTAATGGAAGAAAAATGTAAAAGAATTGTAAGTGTGATGTTTGATTGATAAGATGTAGTAATGGTGTAAAAAAAAATTAGTGCTATGGATTAAAATATTTTAAATATTCTGTCATGAATAAATTTAAATTACTTTTTTTATGTACCAAAATTACCATAACTCTTTTATATACATAATTTTAACTCCTTTTCATCTATTTCAAATATTTTTGCTTCAGAAAATAAATAAAAAATTACATTATTCTTCAAAGGAAAACCAATGCTTTTGTTCTCCTATTTCATAATTGCAGAAGAAATGAAATCTCATCCGCCTCTTCCAAGGTTCCGCCATTGCAGAAAGAAAAATAGCATGTACTTATGAAATTCCTAGCTCATGTAAAACCCATTATAACCATAAAAATTGATTCATCAAAATAATAGCAAAATGCTTTCATGAATTATTCGAAAAAAAATGCAGGAAGAAAAAAATCTTGGATTGAAACAAATAAAACACACCCACTTCCTATTTGGTTTCTTCTTATTTCGTGTAGAATTTGCAACCGGTTTGGAGTAAATCTGGATTTTTCTACTGGGTATGAAATATGAACCGGTTTCTACTCTTTCTTAGATCTAAAAAGCAATCAGCTTTGGAAGTTTTTTTTATCTCAAAATTTACGAAACAAACCCATTCAAAGAGATTAATAGTCTCATTATTCTCAAATCCATGAGTTGGTGCAGTATATAAAAATAAAAATAAAAAAAAAGGGAAGAATTTGGACGAGAAGAGAGGGTTTGATGAAAAAAAAAAAAAAAAAAAAAAAAAAGAGGAGCAAGAGTGCCTCGCCTGCCAATGCTAGATGTGGCATCTGTAATTGGGTGCGTCTACAAAAAATGAGTCAATGGCACCATTATTTTGCTTTTGTTGATAAAAAAAAATGGATTAAAGTTTATGTCAGAAAAAATGAGTCTACATTACACTTACTACGGGTGCTCTTAGCAATGTTGGGACTAATTTACATGTTCGTTTAATTATGAAAATCTGAAATATGTGTTTACTTGAACATAAATAAAACAATCGAACATTCCTACAAATATGAACACAAGAAATTTGTAGAACAACATTTTATTCATGTATTGTCAGGGGTGGCGGTAGGAATTTTGAAACACGGGTCGGGAATCGAGATCAAAACATCGTATTATAAGTTTATAAACATTAATTTTAAAAATCCTGGTAGTATTATGGGTCAAGAGTCAATTTTGAAAAAAATCAGTGGGTTAGTTAGTGCATATTAGTGTATAAAAATTTTAAATGAAGTAAAAAATACATATAATTTTTTTTTTTTTTGGGTTGGGGGTCAGCTGCCCCATATGGGGCCAAGGTGGAGCCGCCCCTGTGTAATGCACAAAAATAAAATACAAAAATCATAAAGAAACACTTAAAACTTAGGACAGATCGGCATACGTAGAACGTTGTCTCTTAAAACTTTTTATCATTCCGATTATATCACGCGATTATGACAAAAGTCTCAAGATATAATGGTCTTTACCTTGTTCTGATTGTGGCACTTCGATGCGAACTAACAGTCGAATTGATCATTCAACCTTGTTATATCGGACAATGGATGCAAGGAAAAGTTTATGTAGAGTTTTTCATAAATATGCAATGTATTTCCTGTGTCCTTTTCATTATGTATTGTGGCGAGTTTATGGGTAGATAAAGGCATAGTTCTATCTGTTTGAAAGAAAGATATCAACTCTTCAGAATTTCGAATGGAGGAAAAATGAACAGAAGCATCCGTTCGAAATGTTCTGTATATTCGAACAAAGTTCATTATTCGAGCCGAACATATGCAACTCTTCACTTGATTCAGAAATTAATATGTTGTGTTGGCCCAAAAAGGTTATACTAGGCCGTAGGCTCGAGCCGGACAGCACGAATGTGGGGTTCTAAACCAACAAACATCTACATCTTATCTCCTCTACAAAATTCTCTTGCCTTGATTCATAAATTAATATGTTGTGCTGGCCCAAAAAGGTTAGACTAGGCCCTAGCCGGGCAGCATGCATGTGGAGTACTAAACCAACAAACATTTACATCTTACATCATCTACAAAATTCACTTGACTCGTGGGGCAATTCTACATCTTATATGTAGAGCATACTTGAGGTATGTTATCTATGCAGGACAAAATGTTTTACATTTCTCTACGACAATTCACATATTTCACTATAATTTTGTGTGTTAATTTTTCATTCACCCGATATCAGAATCGAGTGATTCAAAAGCCTAATATCAATTGCTATATAAGTAGTTTTCAAAACTGTTTTTAGCTCTTGAAAATTCATTCCGTAAGTCAATCAAAATCGGACTTGAAATGGATTATTCGACATTTACACTTAAACCCATTTTAAAACTAATATTATTTAAAGTGCCAACAAGCAGGTCATCTGAAACTTCCAATATACCAGCTAGCAGGTCATGTAAACACAACTCTTTTGTGTCCTCGTCAACTATGAAACTTTAGTTTGCTAAAAATGTAAGAATGAATACATATTCAAGAAGCACATATTTGGCCAGATTGATTTCAAGACTCCGCCATTGTTGAAAAATAATTATTTTTATTTGATATTTTCTATTTACCACTTTATTCCCTCTCATACATCCAAACATATTTTATTATATTCATCATTAAAAAGTCAAAATTATTAATCTAGAACATGTGTGTTCATGCAAAAAGTATGAAATACACAAGGGCGAATCTAGTAGGTAAAGGGTGGTCTCAACAACACCCGAGAAACCTTTTTAAAATATTTCCAATATTTGTTTGTTTTTTTTATTATTTTATTTTATATTTCTATTTAATCTATCATATCTATTATTGTGTGAAATATCTATTATTATGTGAAGTACTATGATGAACTTCCTCTTTCTTTCAAAGAAATGCGAGTTTGAACCATTCTCAATACCTTTGTTAGAAAAAAAAAGCGATTCGCAATACAGTTTTTTACCTTTTGCAAAATTATAATCTCTTAATATCTTATACGAGTTTGAACCATTCTCAATACAGTTTAATTTGTTGCTTATTGCATTTCTGTTTGTACCACTTATGGACCATTGATAATTTTAATAATAGTTCTTCTTCAAAAAATAAATTAATAATAATGATAATCTCTTAATTTATGATTTCATCCCCTCATTGTGTGATATATATATAAAATATGTTTGGATATAAATCATTTCGACTTAAAATGAATTAAGCAGAAGTAAAGTAAAATAATGATTACAAAGTTGAGTTTTTTTTTTTTTTGAAATTTATGTAGATAAAAAAAATGATTGTTGGGACAAAATAATATGATGAATAAAATAATGATAAAAAATGTAGTGGGGTGAATAAAGTGAAGCGGTGAGAGCTAATTTAATATTTTTTTTATTTGTATATGAAAAAATGATTGGTAAAAAAATTATAAGATATAAATAGAACAAATAAAAAAACAAATTAAAAAATAATGGAGTGAATAAATGTTCCGATCAAATTTTTTTTACGAATACGAAAAAAAGACACAAATACACAATTTTATCCAAACATTTAAATTAAATAAAAAATAATTTGTGTCCAAACATGACCATGTATTCTTTTGAAAACTAAATTATCCTATCATAATATTTTTTTGATCCCGTATAGAGATACATAGAAATAAAAGGGGCAAAGAGTGAAAATCAAAAGGTGAGGAAAGCATGAGGAGAGATGAGGGAAAAAGAGGAGTGAGCGTGGGAACAAAACAGGGGAAGCACATCAATGGAATGATGAGGAAGTTGAAAGACAGCATATAAAGCATCTATACAAGCTTAAAGCATATGGTGGTTTTATGGTGGTTTAGGATCATCATATCATATTTGGTCTATAAATATAAAACATGACGCTTGTGTTTGTTTTGGGGTATAATTTCTTTTGGGAGTTTTTTTAACATCACATCACCAATTATTTCATATAATTCTCCCACCAATTAAATCTTCAACTACAAATAAAAAAATATTAAATCATCTATCATCATTTCAGTTTATCAACTTTATTACATTTTTTTACCATTATTTTATTCATTATTTTACTTTATTTCACCAGTCATTTTATAATCTATAACAATCATTATTCTACTTTATTTTACTCCATCAACTTTCTAATCATTATTTCAATCACCTTATCTAAAATAAACTCCCCAAAAAAAAACTCCCCAATAAACAAACGGAGTGGACATTTATATTTTTTTATACGGTAGACCCTTGTATATTTTGTTGTTTTCTTTTGGTCCTGGATCACAAAATCATATTTGGTCCAGGACCATAATAAAATTTCCGTAAAGCACAAAGCCAAAACCATGAAAAAACAAATTATAAATTAAGAAGAAAAGCCAAATCCATGAAAAACAAATTATAAATTACAAAAAGCCAATTTACAGATAATATAGAAGAAAAGTTGCCATCTTTCTTTTCTTAGGAAAATCAAAGCTCCAGTCTTGCCTCTTTTTTTTCTGCTGTAATTGGATATGATATGCCTTCATCAATCCATTATCCATAAACAGTAATTTGAAATGTCAAAAAACTAAGTCCATCCAACCCATTACTTTAAAAAAAAGCCATTGGATCCACAACATGACTTTATTTTCAGCAAGTTTCTTTTGTTTTTGTGACCGCTAGCTATCATCATTCCTACCATTACTTCACTTTTGTTTTGTTTTGTTTTGTTTTCATAACCGGGAAAAAATATCCAAATTCTCCTTCCTCTGTTTGTGGGTAGTTTTATTGCTTTCATATTTCATCATTTGCTGCTCACAAGTATATTAAAGAGACCGAGATTGCAATCCGTAACTTCAACTTCAAGAGTGAAGAAACTTTCTTTAAAACCATAGAAACTGTTTATTAAATGGGAGCCAGTTGCTCCAAATTTTCACTTTGCTGGTGGCATCCTCAGCTCAAGGCTACCGTGTTACAATCATCTGATCTTGGTAGAGTTTTAGTTTTTTGAAGATGGTTTCTTTTTCTTCTTTTTTTTTCTGGGATATTAAAAGAAACGTTTTTTTTTTTTTTTTTTTCTGTTTTTTCTTTTGAATTTGATTGTGGGTTAGCAGAGAATGGAGAGAAGAACGAGAAAAGAACATTACCGAGCTTAAGTGAGTATAGCTATGAGGAACTGAAAGTGGCAACCAATGGGTTTTCATCAGAAAACATTGTTTCAGAGCACGGCGAGAAGGCGCCAAACGTTGTCTACAAAGGCAGGCTTAGTAATAGCAGTTGGATTGCTGTCAAGCGCTTCAATAAATCCGCTTGGCCTGATTCTCGACAGTTCATGGTTTGCTTCTTTTAGTTTACTTTTTTTCTGCTACTTTTCTTTCTCTCATCTTTATGCCAATTACCATATCTTTACCTTCATGTGCCCGCCCGTATGATCTATAAATGTAATGATCTGGCAAATTGCATGTAGTAGAGTTTGTCCATTTGTCATATTGAAAAAGAATCAATTGCCATCTCTAGCTGTGTCTAGACGATCAATTCAATGAGAAACTTCCAAGTTTAATGATTGATCATATCATCATATCTATTAATATTTAATATTAATTGAGACATAGCTGACACATCACACATGTATTAATCTGGATACATGAGTATATCAATAAACGAGACAGTGACACACAGATAGAGTCATGATGGAAGATAGTATATCTTAACCTTAGAATTTCTGTTGTTGAGTGGATTCGATGATTTCGTTGTTTGTCATATAATTGGCAATCTTAATTGTGCTAGGAAGAGGCGAGGGCAGTGGGCACTCTAAGGAGCAAGAAATTGGCTAATCTTTTAGGGTATTGTTCCCAAGAGGAGGAGAGATTGCTGGTGGCCGAATTTATGCCCAACGACACGCTAGCTAAGCATCTGTTTCATTGTGAGCTTCTTCATCTTTGCTTTTCTTTAAGCCGTGTACTAATTTGTTAATTCCTGGTAATGAATGAAAGTATAGTTTCACTTTCTCTTTCTTGAACTTGTTTCTCAAAAATCCTGTGATCACATTTGGATCTGGAGAGGTTGAATGCTGAATGAATTGGGACCTACACTTGGTTACTAGCCATTTTGATTCTAGAACTTGGAGTCAAGTTGTATGGGTTTTGGAAGTTTGGGACTTTCTGAACATGGCGGCATTATACTTGTGTAGGTAGGGCAACATATTGTACAACGACAACCAAGAAAATCAAGATTAGACTTGATTAATTCTATAAATCGGGGTGGAGAGTTACATTTTCTCCCAGTTGAATTCTTTATGTCAGTGTAAGATTACAGATGTAATTCTATTAATGGGTTGAATTGTGATAGGGGAACACCAACCTATGAAATGGGCAATGAGGTTATGGTTGCATTGTATTTGGCCCAAGCTTTGGAGTACTGCAGTAGTAAAGGAAGGGCTTTGTACCATGATCTCAATGGCTACAGAGTTTTGTTTGATGAGGTGAAGCAAGTTCTTTGAATTACAGTTTCTTTGTAAATTTTAAATCTAAAGTACATTTTTTTTAAAGACATCTATATAACCTGCAGGATGGTGATCCTAGGCTTTCTTGCTTTGGGCTAATGAAGAATAGTAGAGATGGAAAAAGTTACAGCACAAACTTGGCTTTTACTCCTCCAGAGTATTTGAGAACAGGTTAGCAACACATTATACAAAATGGACATATCAGTATGATGTTCTCATGGGTTTATTCTCTCTCTTTTTCCACATTACAATTTGCGTTGTGAAGAGACTTCATAATGAAGAGTTTTCTTTTTCAATATACTATGTCTTATAGTGCTTCGCTTCAGCCTTCTCCGAAGCAACAATTGATTTTGAACGTTGTCTGCTGCCATATCTCTGATGCTACAATAATTGAAGCTTTGTCATTCCTTTGCAATTGCAGGAAGAGTGACCGCAGAAAGTGTGGTCTACAGCTTTGGTACCATGTTGCTTGATCTCTTGAGTGGAAAACATATTCCACCCAGTCATGTAAGCCCCCATTTTGTTACGATACATGGATTTAATTTCATTTAGTACCTGGTCCTGAATCAACAATCATTTCAATGAAGGTTTGTTTACATGTGCGATTTTTGATACGTAGACCGCCATAGAGATGTAAGAACAACAGCTACTTTCTGTTATTCCATTTTTAGTATCAAGAAAATTTCTACTGAGCCTCTGAATGGTACCATCTTACGTGCAAATAAAGCCAAGAACCCCAAAGAAAATACCAGTATCTTAAAGCCATGAACATCACACCTCTCCATCTACTTTTTTAAATTGGATTCTCGCTTGAAATAATCATTTATCGGTGATGTCCAATTGTCCATTTTCTTTTGGCATAATAAGTCCCAGTTTCATTGTTCGAGAGCCTGAACTTGGAGTGTGTCCCTGTTCATTTCATTACTGCAGGCACTTGATGTCATTCGTGGAAAGAATTATCTAATGCTGATGGATTCTTGCTTGGAGGGTCATTTTTCAAATGATGATGGAACTGAGTTGGTGCGGTTGGCCACTCGTTGTTTGCAGTACGAAGCTCGTGAAAGGCCAAATGCTAAGTCCCTTGTTACTGCTCTGTTGTCACTTCAAAAAGAAACAGAGGTAAGGACTTGAAGTCTCCCTTGTTGAGTTGCCCAATTGAACATTTATGACTCAAAACTGGAAAATTAATTTATCCAGTTTTCAAGTCCTATGAATTATACACCCTGGGAATGGTACCGCTGAACCGATTTACGATTTTACTTCGCTTTCTTCATTCGATAAGTTTTTCTTAAACAATCATAGCATTGTTTTCCAAGATAGGTTCTAGGAGAGAGCACAGAACATCCGCAGTTTGCTGCATTTCCGAGTTTGTAGTGCAGCTACTATAAACAATATACATTGTTGTATTTTGGGAGACAATTGCAATAGACCGTGAGCACTATAGTGGCACTTTTAGTGACATAATGGATTCATTCGCCTCAGTCTAAATCTTGTTTCATGTCGGCTGAAGTGTTGTATCAATTTCAATTTGCATATTATTGTTTCGTTTTTCTTTTGCATGTACGTGATAGGTAATAACAGCTATCAATACTAAAAAATTGGTCCTCTTTTCACGAAACGCCTTGTGGTGACAAAACGGGAAGGATGGGTTGCTTGATATTTGTATTATTTTCTGTTGTAGGCATGAAAGTTATGTATAGCTTCTTTTGATCTTTAACAAAGATATTTCCTTATGCTCATTTGTTTGTTTCTTCTGTGTGATGATCATGTTTTGTAACTTACGCAAATGATCAGGTTCCATCTTACGTTCTTCTGGGAATTACTCTCGGCACTGCAAGCCCAGCAGAACCGTTGTTATTGACACCCATTGGGGAAGCTTGCTTAAGAATGGATCTCACTGCCATCCATGAAGTACTGGAAAAGGCTGGGTACAAGGACGATGAAGGGATTGCCAATGAGGTTCCATTTCGTTCTTTCTGCTTAAATTTTGATAAAGATTTCAACTTTGGGCTCTAATCATCAGGAAAAAATGTCTACTACCATGGGATCTGGTTTCATTGCAGCCTTTTGTTTGTATTGGCATTCGTTTTTAATTACGTTTATCTTTCTAGCCTTGAGTTGTAAGCTCCTTCCACATTCTTAATGGGCTACTGTTTATGTTCAATAGCTGAAGGGTTTTTATGTTTGGTCGAGAATATGTATACATTTTCTTTCCCCCCGGGTCTAGAGTACTTAAATAATCATATATATATATATATATATTTTCATGCAGCTATCTTTTCAGATGTGGACAAATCAAATGCAGGAAACTCTGAATTCAAAGAAACAAGGAGATGCTGCTTTCAGGGCAATGAATTTTGCAACTGCCATTGACGGTTATACACTGGTGTGTCATCAAAATATCGTACTATTCATCACACGTACCTTTGAATTCATTGTGCAGCTAACTAGCTAGCACATGTTGTAGAAATCGAGGGTATGATGATTTATGCAATTTGAGCAACATCTAGACACCTGTTAGTCAAAAAAAAAAAAAAAAAAAAACGAAGTGAAGAATAAAGCTAGTTAGTTTCCCTTTGTTAGCATTATTAATGCATGCAGTGGATGACTGTATGCCATGAGCTATATATCATATACTAATGTATATATCTAAAGAAGTTGTTGTTTTGATGGTGCAGTTCATTGATGGGGGAACAATGGTGTCACCGACAGTATACGCTAGACGTTGCTTGGGTTATCTGATGAATGGTATGGGAAAAGAAGCATTAAGGGATGCGGTCCAAGCGCAAGTAGTTTCACCGGATTGGCCAACAGCATTCTACCTTCAGGCAGCTGCCCTCTTCACCCTAGGAATGGATGATGATGCTCACAAGGCACTTCAAGAAGCCACTAGACTTCACTCTAAAACAAGCAAACTTTGATTTGAGCTTGCTTCCCACATAATATATTAACATACTCCTGTTTTCTCTTCTCTACATATTTTTTCCTTTCCC
This sequence comes from Gentiana macrophylla, assembly GCA_026214975.1. Lineage (NCBI taxonomy): Eukaryota > Viridiplantae > Streptophyta > Magnoliopsida > Gentianales > Gentianaceae > Gentiana > Gentiana macrophylla. Next base: position 143,038,917 of record CM047806.1, read on the forward strand.
TTTTCGTTTTATTTATTAATTCTTATTATTAAGCTCTTGTATTTAATGTGTGGTTTCTCTTCTTCTTCTTCTTTTTTTTTTTTCCAACTTTATAGAGATGTTTGAAAACAGTTGGTGTGACTGTAATGGTATTTTTTTATTTTTTTTGCAAATTGTTTGTTGTGTTTATGACGCTGTATATAATATATATATATATATATATATATATATATATATGGTGCATTTTTGTAAGTCACGATACTCATTTAGTGTGCTTGTATGTGATGTATTTACTATCACGGTTTGTCATTAGATCGGATCTCCGTAGTAGTAGTAGAATTTCCTTGTCTATGTTTGTCCATCAAATATGTAGCCGAGAAACAAACGACAGAATCAACTCTTTTAAAGCGGTCCTTCATTCAAAATTTTGTCCATATGTAGCAAAATTTACAGTATTTTTTTACTTCTCATATCCAAAAAAAATAAAAATCAATTTTGTGTCAAAAAAAAAAAAAAAAAAAAAAAAAAAACGACTCTTTCAATTGATTTCTCCTATAAAAGTTTAAAAAAATATTTGTCAAACGATTTACATCTAATTCGATAATTTCGATCATAATCAAACGTAAGCAAAAGTAGCATACGGGTGCAATTAGGGTTATGCAACAAATTGTTGTTATAAATTGCATGTAAACTTAAGAATGTGATCAACGCCTTTCAAAAAAATTAATGAGTCAAAAAAAAAAAAGTAATGCGAATTTGTAATCAACTAAATCAATGGCTTAAATTTATTATAACTTAAGATTGTAATCAACGCTTTTCGATTTTTTTTTGTTGTTGTAATCAACGATATCAATGGCTTAAATTTGTTAATCGAATGATTATTAGTTTGTCCTTATACACAATGCATTAGGCATAATTTAACATTCCAAATTGCGTAAAATAATATAGAGTAGTAAATATACCTTCTCCTCCGGTTTCTCTTAATGTGGTTTGGCAACCTCCGGAGCCAACCTTGTAAAATTTAATGTTGATACCGTTTTGAGACACGAAGGAGGATGTGATATGTTAGTTGGTGAGGCTCTCGCCATCTACCACGCCTTATTTTATGCGCTATACTGGATTCATGTGTTTTTTCTAAGGCAGTTCTCCGACATACACAACAAATTTCTTTCCCAAACAGAAGGTTTATGTGTAGTTGGAAACATCTTCGAATATTGTGTTGTTTTCTGCCAACTTTTGTCTATTATTTCTTTTTTCCTTTATTAAAAAAGGGGAAATTTCCATGCTCATTAGCTAAGGATTACCTCTTAGTGGATATGTTGTTTGAGACACCTCTCCTCCCTCCCTCCGATGTTAGTTACTCTGGCTTATATACCACATATTGTGATTAATAATATAGTATTTACCCCTTTAAAAAAAAGGTATGAAAGTATAAATTTCATATAAGATATAATTTAGGCATGAATTGATCAATAATATTTTGAGTTGGTATAATTGTAATAATAGTTTTTTTAGTTGGAGATGTATAAAAGTAGGTTATTTTAAGGGGTAGATTGTAGTTTTTTTCCTTCATATTTTGTTATGTATTCCCGTAAGAAAAAAAAAATGTTATGTATTTATTCTCGACCAGAAAAAGGCATACTTTAATACGGATTATCTGAAAACCGAACCGAACCGAACCGAGGTAATTTGGTTCAATTCGGTTCGGTTAATAACTACTTTCGGTTCGGTTTCGGTTAGTATTATAGATAAACCGAAATTTTCAGTTCGGTTACGGATAACTCTCTAAATTATCCGTAACCGAAAAAAACCGAACCGTTAACCGAAATTGAACAAAAAAATTATAACCGAAATGTCTATAATTAACATGAATAACTAGATTTCATAACCAAAATATTATAAGCGTTAAATATCTAAAAAAATATTATAAGCGTTTATGAAAAATTGTATATAACCTTATCTAAACAAATTTTTAACCGAATTAAAAATTCGAATAAAAATCAAACCGTTTATAACCGAATATAATTGTTATTTTTATTTCAATTTTTAGTTAACCAAACCGAATCAAACCATGTATTTTGGTTCGTTCAATTCGGTTATATACAACAAACGGTTCGGTTTCGATATCGAATTTTAATTAAACGAAAATTTCGGTTCGGTTTCGATAAGGATATTAACCGAACCGTGTACCGTGCTTCCGTCGCGTTAGACTACAAAAAGAAGTCAATTTTAGGGTTTTTCCGCCCCTCCATCCTTTAACACACACACAATCAAAGTGCTGCGTAGAACATCGAAAATCTCTCTGAAGTCTTGTTCCTGTCATCGACATCCAATGGCAGCTAACCTACCCGCCCCATCTGGATTGGATAAAGAGCAGGTGCTGCCCCTTAGCACTTTGTTAATAATTTTTTCTTCTTTTTTTTTGAAAATTCTAACTTTTTTTTTATTTTAATTTTGAAAAGATTTTTGGGATGGCAGAGAAAGAGATGGAGTACAGGGTGGAGTTGTTTAACAAGTAAGCGTATGAATTACCTATTTCTGTCTTGCGTTAACCTCCTTTGTGCTTTCATTGTTCTTCATATCCATGTTTCTTATCTGATTTGAGAGTTTCTTTGTGGATTATGTGTATGAGATTTTGTGGGAAATAACGTGTCGAGTGCTAACAAATTTCCGCACAAATCCGATAAAATTGCTTTCATAAAAACGAAAAATCCTGCCTTGTGTCTCTGCTGGTGTTGTGTAATGAGCATTGCGAGTAGAATAACTAATGGAAATAGCATATAAAGTTAGTAAATGACGAAAGGGCCATGAGTTTTACCAAAGTAGACTTCGACTCTCCCATAGTCTGTAGAGCTATGCAAGGACCACAATTAACTGATAGTGTCCATTTTGATTTTTTTTTCCTGATTCCATCAGTGATGTTTGGATGTTGAGTTTTTCTTGCCACTCACTCCTCTTTGATTTATCTGCTTTAGGCTTACACACACATGTTTCAGCAAATGTGTCGAGAACAGGTGCGTCTTTTTTGACTGTTTTATGTGAACGTTTTAACTGTTCCTTTAATGTGCATGTTATTTGTCAGACATCGCGCCACTTATGTAGTCTGTTGGTTTCAGGTATAAGGAATCTGAGTTAAACATGGGTGAAAATAACTGCATTGATCGTTGTGTTTCTAAGTATTGGCAGGTGAGTCGAATGTTCTCTAGTACAAATTCCACATAACCTTGCATTCGCGAACCTTTTGCTTTGACTGTTTGAGATACATAGTTTGTCGGTATATTCTTGAGTTCTTGCATTGTACTTGTTCTGGCCACAGAATATCCCGAGTTGCTACTAGAATAAGTAAACAAGATATCATTATATTTGAAGTAATTATATATGCATCCTGTTTACTCTTTTGTGGTGTAAAACTGAGAAACATCATCTGAATTGAGCTTACGTAGAGGAAGTTAAATTCTCCTACAACTAGACTAGTTTGATTGTTATTAGTGAAAAAAAGACCTTTAGAGTTTGTCAACTTGATGACGCAATGTGGCTAAAGGGCACTGAAGTCAACGCATAGCTCTTGTCTTGTGTTTTGCAAGAGACAAGGTTGTATGACATCTTTTGGAATATTAGCTTCCAAGGAAGGCCTTGAAGGGACTCAATTTACATGTTGAAATATATTTGGCTCATTTGTGTTATTGGGTTACTTTAAACTGCAGTATCGAAAGAACACTTGATTTTACTGCCGGGTGATGTTGAGTAGATTAAGGATTCTATGTACTCTTTATCATTCCAAATCTGGAAATTAAACTGCTTTAAAGTCGTATGTCAGTGTTTTTGAACAGCCCTTTCTCTACTAAACCTTTTAGAATAGCTGCTTTTCTTTTGGGAGTCATACTTTTCCTTTACTGTGGTGTGGGTATTTCCTGCCTCCTGAAGTGTTGAAAATTCTTTCTACAGCTCCTCTCTTTCATTCTGTGATTCTTGTCAATTGCAACAAAAAAAGAAAAAAGAAAAACTACTAGTATTGTTGGTGGTCATGTTAAATCTGTTACAGCATTTCTATGACTGTCCTTGTGTTTACTTAATAGCTTAAGCTTTTAGGTGAGTTGATAGTTCAAGAGATGGTACGTTGGTTTGTGCTTGTTCTGCACTAGGTTCTTGTTGGCCTTTATTGGTCTTTTACATTTTTTTTTTTTTTTTTTCTTCTTCTTTTAACTCGAGGATTGTTTTTGCGCCCTGAGCGTCCTAGTTCATTTTAAGGTTATACTTTATATATTTTTTCGACCTCTTATTATATTATAGAATATAAAGCTTTCTGTTCATTTGGACTGCAGGTGACAAATTTGGTTGGACAACTGCTTGGCAACAATCAAGGTCCGATGTGAAGAAGTATCTTTAAAGATGGGTGGTACATGTGGATTTTGTTCTTTTTTTACTTGTGGCCTTTTGGTGTTTGAAAGATAATGTAAGCTGCCCCTCATGGATTTTTTATTTGATATTATGTTTAGTGTGAGACACACACTTAAAGTAACGCTTAGGCGTGTAGTGTTCTCTTATTACTATATTGTATTATTAGGGATTTTGGAATAACAGAGTAAGACTGGAAGAGAGAGAGAGAGAGAGGGAGAGAGATCACATTGGTACTAGTGTGTCTGTGTTTTATCCCGAGTGGAATGAGAGTAATGGTTGAAAGGGTAGAAATTCACACTGAGCAATGAGCCATGAATAGGACTCGAACTTGGACCTCGGTTCTGGTGCCTCAGCCACTTGGTAAAAGGTTAAAATGTGATAATAAATGAGCAAAGTATCAAGGAGTGATCGTCATAAAACACCCCGATCTCTTAACAAAGTTACTGATCTGTCATTTATCTTTATTTTTGGTGATTTTGCCACTTATTTTATCAACTCAATCTTCACCCTTTCCAAATTTTTTTCCTGTCAATTTTGACGGAACAAAGGCGCATAACATTCACCTGACTCGTCTTTCCTTTGTAGGTATATATTATTTTATTTCTTTTATCAATCCCCAAATAAACAATAAATAAATAAATAAACCCTTCTTCCTTTATGTCAATATCATCTTTCTTTTCCAAACTTCTTCCAAAACCTTTACCTCCCTTATCCGCCGCCGCCCCACTGCATAAGGTGTATCAAATTCTCCTCTTACTCACCCATCAAAGCAAATACTCTGTAAAATCGTTTTGATGCTGCTGCTACTAATGAGCAAAATCAGTTTGGAAATAGTGAAAAACAAGGAGTGTTGTAGTTTCTAGTGAATGCCATCGATCTGATCAATTCTATTCATTAAGTTCATCTTTTGCTAAAGTTGTAATTTTTTGTCAGTGGGTTTCTATAATTTTTTCAAATTTTCGACTGGAGACTTGAAGATTCGGAATCTGTGAGTAGTGAGAAGATACTTTTAAAGAGTTTGTGGATGAATTTGAGTGTAAATTGCTGCTATGAGGAAAGATAATTCTCGGAGGTCAGAGTCTCAGTTTTATTGTTGGAAAAAGGTTCTCTTTTTGCCATTAATCTTCAGAGATGGCTTGTATGAAACTTGGATAAAAAATGACTGCATTTAGGCGCCACTTATTTTATCAACATTTTTGCAATCTTTTTAGCGATTTCGTCACTTATTACAGGTCTCAATAATAGACACAACTAAAGAAGACACTTGTTACATATTAATCCAAGGACATTTTGCATGATGAATAGTGCACCATGATACATTCAACACCTTATATGACACGGTATCTAACCATGTGAAATATTACACGAGTCCGATTGGCATCCAACCATGTGGAGGTGTAATAGTTTCATGTTGCGAAACAGAAACGTGCCTCACCAATAACTAACATGTTTATCTTTTACACTCATCAAGTACGTATTTAAGTGTTTAATAATCTAACCATTTAAGTTTATTGAACATAAAAAGGCTTCCTATGAACCACTAGACCTTAGACCAACTCTACATTACACCACTAAACACATTGCACAAAATATTACATTCTAATCCAATATCCACGAAGCTAAGGAATAAGGTTTCTATTGATCCCGAGTTTCTCCACACATAGGGTCTCTACAAGGTGCTGAGCCAAATTCATTAGAAACCAAACTCTTAACTTCGCCATATAACAAGTAAGACGTTGATCATCAAGACAATATCACGTAAGGTCAAATGGAAAGTGTTTCAATGCTTCCGTGAGAGACACGTAATGAGCAAAAGCCACCTGTAACACATACATTAAATTTTACGACATACCACATAAAGCTTTACACTAAGACATGCTCGAATAAAGGAACAAAACAAGATTCTGCACTACAGGACACTTTGGCGCCCGCCAACATCTAACTAGAGTTGTTCTGGCAACATTGGGGCCCGTCAACAACGTGAATCTGCAGATTTGATGTTCAAACTTCAAACTGCAACATTTTCGATTCCAAACCATTTCTAACACTCACAACAACCAAATCTAACATTTCTATAGTTCATGGGCAAGATTAAAAGCAACTAACAATTAAAGATTCGGTTGAACATCCATTTACCCCAATTTTTTGAAGCAAAGTTGAACCCAAGCAAGAATCTTCAAGAAAACTCCAAGAACACTTCAAGATTTAAACACCCACTTCGATTCTTCAACTTGATCGAAGCAAAACTTATATCATCTCATTCTCCTCTTCGCCGTGATCGATTTGGTGTGACTGGTCTGAAAAACCGACGGGTAGATTGTGAGGAGTGAATCTTCTTCTTCTTCCTCACTCTCTTGTTTCTCCTCTCTTTCTTTCCCTCTCTTTCCTATCTTTCCACTTGAAAATGAAAGCATGAAGAAGGTAGGGCTTAGAGTGACCCCAATGGTGGTTACTTTTAATCTCCTCATTTATCTTATTTTTCGTTCCAGATTCACTTTTTCAACACCCTATAAAACAATCAACTTCAATAACACTCCCTATACCATTCCTCAAAATTACTTTTCTCTCACATCTCAACTAACTAATCTAACTACACATTTTCCCTTCTTATTTTTAAATCGGAATGAATTCTCAAAAAAAAAAAAACAAAAAAACAAAAAAAGGAATATTTATAAAGTAGATTTTTTTTTTCTTTTGAATAAATAAAGTGAGATTTCTTTTTAAAAAAATGCCGTATGTTTGTTAAAAAAATATTGTATAAATGTACAAAAAGAATGTCGTATTTTGTAGTAAAAATTAGTATCTTTTGTAATTTCGTGTATTTTTATATAAAATTATATCAACCTGAAAGATAAATTTTCGTGTAATTGTGTTGTCGGTATTGTTTCGGACAAGACGGGTATACTCAATAAATCGAAATAAATGTCAGAATGCAAAATCTTGATGAGAAAAGATGAATCAATTCACTTAGCAGAAGATATATATATATATATATTATCTCAATCCTACATAAAAAAGCACAATTAATTTCACTTGCACGCTTTAATTTCGTCTGCCTTTTGTTATTTGGGGAAGGAAAGCTTTCTTTTTGGCGCAAGTGGAAGATAAATGGGGTACTATTCATATTATCAGACACTTTATATTTGAAGGGAAGGTTAATTTAATTTAGGGAAAGGGAAATAGATAGAGTGTTGTTGTGGGGTTGAGGTTTTGATATTCTCCCTATGTTAGATTTGGAGAAGAAATTTTCTAACCATTGTGGACACCCTTAGCTTGGGGTCTTAACTCTTAAGGAAGGTTGCATTTCCGATAACGCCCTTCATTATTTAAACACGCCTCTTTTATTATTTAATTTTAAATGGAAAATGTTATAATACACCGTAAAATCTCGAAATAACACATATGTTATTTTGTAAAAACACGGGTATCACATAAATGAATTTTAGCCTTAGTATAATTTGCCCCTAATTCCCCCTTGTAAATAAGTATAGTAGCTAGGGACGGACTCAAAGATAGAGGAGAGGTGCATTACTTCACTCAAATTTTTGAATTAAATTACTAAGATACCCTCCAATAATATTAAGATCACAGATGTATATAATTTCGAACATTTCAAGAAAAGTCTCCTCAATTGGCATGTTGCCTAAGCATTAACCACGCAGTCAGGTGTTCGAATCCTGGCTGCTACATATTTTTTTTATCCTTTTTTGTTTGTTTTTTACCTACGGTTTGTAATTTATGTTTTATTTTTTCCTTTCTAGTGTTTGATATTTATGTTTTCTCTTTTTTCTTATTAACATTTGTGAATTTTTCAAGAAAATAATTTCACTATCATATTTTAGTGAGAATTACTTCTATGAAAAAATTTCTGCCTCATTACTTAAGAATTAGTCAGACAAACTAAATCCCCCATACTTATAACTATACACATAAATCCGCAGTCACCATAACCCCTCTCCGATGCCACGGTAACACATAGAGGAAGGAGGTTTTGACCCTTTTTTTTGTGGTCTGTTTTGTAACATGGCACGTATTTGTGATCCTCAGTTCCTCACGACTTAGATTCTAAAGTGTCAGAGGAAAATCGTTTTCGTTTCCTAACCTCATATCATGGCCCTGTTATGTATGTTATTTTCATTATGCTTTTAGGTTTTAGCCTATGAGTATATGTTGAATGAATACTACTATTCAAGAGACATGATTTCATGATTTATAAACAGTGATTCCCATTTTATGGGCTGCTAAGTTACTATGTGTTGTTAATTAGGACGGTATCCGTTGTTTCTATTTTGTTCTGTTTCCAAGTTATTTGTTTTCGTATATATGTTTCCATAGTGTGTAACGTTAGACATGTCAAATAGGGGTTTTTCAATAATTCATGAAGCCGCTCCCATGGTGCACCTTATTTTTTTTGGGAAAAAAAAAAAAAAAAAACTACCTCTTGAAAGTTTTTGACCTGCTAAATATGATGATCTTTTTTTGATCTTGGACCTGTGAAAAAGAAAATTATGTTGAAAACAAATTGATAGAACCCGTGGAAGAAAATTATGAATGTGTAAGTGGAAATTGGTTAGGAATGATATTGGGTAGTTAAGGAGATGTAGTAAAGTGGTTGGGGTTGGGGTAGGGGTAGGGGTGGGAGTAGGGTGGGAGATCAGGATAGGGGTGGGTGTAGGAGAGGAAGTGGGGGGCAAGGTGGGTGTGTGTCGGTGAGGTGGGTCGTAGAGATGAGGGGGTGTGGTAGGGTGGGGTTAGAATTGGGTTGTAAGGCCACCTCAAATGGTGAATTTAAAAGGTTTATGTAAAGATTTATAATGTGGTGATGCGGCAGTGTAAAAAACTTTATAATTGTAAAGAAAAGATTTATGGAGAAAAGATTTAGAGTACCTACAGTGGTGGGTTTATCAAAAGTTTTAAACCTTTTGCAAAAGGCTTAAGACCATTGGAGTGGTGATGACTAAGCAAAGCTTTTAGTAAAAGGTTTATGAACATCAACCGGTTCATAGCAAAAAAGTAGAGGAGAAAAATGTATTTTGGTTGGTCCGAGTATAAACCTTTTAGAGGTTTATCTATTATGAAGAATATGTTTATAAATAAAATGTTTATAAATTGATGATGTGCCGTAGTAATAAACCTTTTAATGAGTTTAGAATTGGAGATTATAAGGCGTGACACACACGTAAAGCTTTTAAAAGTTTTCTGTTGGAGATACTTAGAGCAACTCCAATAGAGTCTCTTTTCACCATCAGAACATCAAATTGATGGAAAAGCACACCCCAATGGTCATGTATTTTCCCTACCAAATTGGTGGGAAGATGAAAATCTCCGGCAAATTTGTTTGTGAACGGAGGACATGAGCAAATACTATTCCTTTTTTTTTCTTCTTTTTGTGAAGAATAAAACAATTTTTTTAATATGGATATTGAATATTCCAAGAATATTCATTTTTGATGTAGAATCGTTGGAGTTGATGGATAAAATTTGATGTGGGGGGGGTTGTGAGTAAAAGATATTCTAAAAAGGTTAGGTTATTGTGAGGCTCAAAGATATTCATAGGAGCATCACAATAATTTAGCAAAAGATGAATGAAGATGGGAAATACGGGAAGTGATAGGTTTACTCCCTTAAGTCTACATAATTTTTACACCATCATCATCTCATCATATATTTTTCATTTGTAAAAAAAATTAAAAAAACTTTAAGAAATTACAACTACAAGATTATTTTGGTTTAAACATGATGTAGAATTTAGAGAGTAACCCTATCATTACTCGGGGAAGACAGAAGCAGCAGTGGAACCCTCGTATATGCACCTACCTGCTGGTCCTTAATAATAAATTGCAAAAAAATAAATAAAAAAGATTGAGGTTCACACATTTAGGAAAAAGGTAAAAGATGGATGGATAAAACGTAGCAGCAGCAGGCACTCAGGCAGCATGAAGGAATAATTTTAAACTGTAAAAAAAAGTAGGTAAAGGAGGAGGAATGTCTCTTCCAGCTCCAGATCTGGTTTGGAGCATACGCCCTTCCACTTCCACTTCCATCTCCACCCTCCCTCCTCCTCCTTTCAGTTTACTATCAACCCAATCAACAGCCCTATTCAAGATATCTTCTTCTTGTCGAGTTGGTGGAATCCGGCGGCGGCCATTATTATGCAAGGCTGTCGTCGGAGTAGAAGCAGAAGCAGCAGCAGGGACTAGTAAAACATGGAAAAACAAATACGCGATTGAGAACTTAACAACTTGGCTCTTGAAACAAGAACAATCAGGCACCATTGATACCGAGCTCACAATTGTACTCTCTAGCATATCATTGGCTTGCAAGCAAATTGCCTCCCTCCTTCAAAGATCTAGTATTGTTAACCTCACCGGAGCTCACGGAACCATTAATATCCAAGGGGAGGATCAAAAAAAGCTTGATGTTATCTCCAATGAGGTTATTAGTGGCTGCTTACTGCTTTGCTTTTCCATTCCATTCCCCCAAGGCAACTAATTAATCTATCTAATGTTTGTGTCACTACATTTTTTTTTTTTTTTTTTTTTTGTAGTTATTCTGCAATTGCCTAAGGTCCAGCGGGCGGACAGGTATTATTGCTTCAGAGGAAGAGGATGTACCCATTGCAGTAGAGGAAACCATATCCGGAAACTACATTGTTGTGTTTGACCCGATTGATGGATCCGCCAACATTGATACCGCTCTAACAACAGGCTCTATTTTCGGTATCTACGGCCCAGATGAACACTGCCTACTCGACACAGACACATCGGATGATTCCCTAGTGAGCAATTTGCTTTTCATCACATGCACTTATATATATATAAATATATATATCCCGAACCCCAACTACTCCTAAAAAACAATTAAACACTTTGTTGTTTGTTGTCTAGATTGTTTCCTTCCATGTCTCTTACTTAATTAATTTAATTACACGACGATGATGATGATGATGATGCAGCTAGATGAAGCAAAACAGCAGTGCATTGTAAATGTTTGCCAACCTGGTCGCAACTTGCTAGCAGCAGGGTACTGTCTGTATTCAAGCTCTACCGTTTTCACGTTGACGCTAGGAAGCGGTGTTTTTGGTTTTACACTAGACACTAGCTATGGTGAGTTTGTTCTGACACACGAGGATATCAAAATACCAAAGGCTGGAAACATCTACTCTTTTAATGAAGGAAAATACGACCTTTGGGACGACAATCTCAAGAAGTACATTGAGCACCTGAGGAACCCAGATACCAAATCTTACACGGGTCGTTACATAGGCTGTCTTGTAGGTGAAGTACATCGATTGCTGCTTCGTGGTGGCATTTATGGCAACCCTAAGAATAAGAAGATGGGGGAGGGGAACCTGAGGCTGTTGTATGAATGTGCTCCTATGAGCTTCTTGGTGGAACAAGCTGGAGGGAAAGCTATTGATGGTCACCAGCGAATCCTGGATATTAAACCTAATCAGGTGATCAATTTTATATCGTGTCTATGTAGTTTGTCATTAACTGTCCGTCCGTCCGTCCGTCCAACTGGCTGCTATGACTCTCTACCAACACCAAATTCTAGTCTGCACATATATGAGAATAATATCTTGCCTAAGTAAAAAGCTCTTTTGTTTGACAGATCCACCAGCGTACTCCAATATTTATTGGAAGCCCAGATGAGGTTGAAAAGCTAGAGATATATTTGTCCGCATAACACGTTTTGCTTCTTCACTCCCGCTTACTATTTGAATTCATTCATTGTATGACAAACGTTGGAAGAGAAAAAACTTTTTACAGCACTACATGCTTTGCTTGCCTGAATAAATCAATGAGTATAGATACAACAAGAATTCTGTGTCTGTCAAAAGAAATGGGTAACATAACAGGGTTAATGTTCATTACTACACAATGCTTTTTTCCCTTTGTACCTAACACAAACATTTTTGACATAACACGATCCAAGGCAATACACTCTAGTCAACTGTAGTTGCTAGTTTTCTTGATCCCAAAATGCCTACTTTGAGGACTCCTTTTTGCTCTTCGTTCCGTTCCGTTCCGTTCCATCACAGATAAATTTCAAAATGATAAGCAACTACCTGGACTTGAAAAAATTTATGTTGATATGTTTGGTCACAGATGTAAGAGTTGTAACATAATCAGCACCTCCTGCTCGATATTAAGTGACAGTAAGGGGTGAGAGCATCAGCAATGAAAGCATTTATCGTGTCTTGTAAAACTTTAAGCAGAGGTTGTGAAGTCAAAGCAATGGCAGCTGAATATGATCAACAACAACAACTAAACCAAAAATGCAGAGAAAGAAACTCTAACTCTAAGTTAAGAGGGGGCTGATAGCAAAATACTTAACCGTTAACTCTCACCGACAGAGTATCGGATCAACGGGAGTATAGTGGTCACAAGTTCGAATCCACTGGGAGTAATGTCTAAGTACCAAAGCTGACGTCGAACTTAGTTCAGGTCATAATAACGGTGGAAGACATTATACTAATGCAGAAAGAAATATTGCACTAACAGTTTACTTCTAAGTACTAAAAGGTATATCCGAACTATAATCCCACGAGCTACTTTTACCCCTAATGTAGGACTTGACAGGGAGCGTGTCTTAACCGACCTACCTATCCTAAGTAGTTTAACGACATCCACGGGTGCCAACTCCTAATTCTAGCGATTAGACTGAACAACTCGATCTAACCACCCTATGTGAAGCTAACCGACTCTCCCTTTAGAAAACCGATTAACCTAACATGATTAACCAGAGTCGCTCGAACAACGATGACAAACCTCTATATTGGAAACGGACCTAACAACTAGGCCGAATCTACGCAACGATCCTAAAACCCCTTATCCCACATCTCACCGCAAAATACATCTATAAGTTCGATGTGTGTGACAGTGAACTAGGTGATCAATCTAATTCAAAGATGTTAAAATAAGTTTTAGGACGTGGATTAATCGTTAAAACGTTCAATTACGCACTACACAACTCCCAATCTCATCCTCCTTAGGGTTTCGCTCGCTTTCACATAATTCGACTACACATAGAATTAGTTACTCATGATAATAATAAAAGTGCAGAAATTTATGAAGAAATTAATAATAAACATGATAAAAAGATTGAATAAAATTTACCACAAGAAATCGTAGCAATTCACCACTCGAATCGTCACTTCGTTGTGTTGAAATCACGGAATAAAATAAATAAGTTGATGCTGTTGTTCTTGGGAAATTTGCAGCAAAAGAAATAAAATAAATATGTTCTAATCAATAGGGAAGAACGGCGGCAGGTAAGAAAAATAAAAAAAATTAACTTCTGGTGTAAAAACTGTGTGTTGAAATTTGACCTAGTGGCTATATATATAATTAAATTCGCCGACTCCGTCTTTTTTTTTTTTCGAAACGAAAGGAAGGGGGGCGGGGATCGAACCCTGAACCTCCCACTGAGAGGCAGGAGAGTTCTCGGGTGGCTAACCACCTAGGCTTAAGCTCCACCGACTCCGTCTTCAGTCTCCGGAAATTCACCCTAAAAATAATATGGAAAATTAGGGATAAGGACACAATCTGGAATATTTTTAAGAATGAGACAACTACATATTTTTATAGGAGAATGACAATCTGCATAATTTTTATAGCGAGAAGGAAACACAGTGAATCCGAAAATCGGTGAATCTCCCGAGTGAATCCCGAAATCGGTGAATTTCGACAAATGAATTTTGATGATGAATCCCGAAAATCGGTGAATCTCGACAATGAATTTTGAAAATTAGTGAATTTCGACGGTGAATTTCGGCAATGAATTTAAATAGTGAATTTGAACACAAGTGAATTTTGACAATGAATAAATAGTTTTGTCATTTTATGCAAAGTTTTCAAAACTGCCCTTTTACTCAATTGATGAAATATTTATGTCCCTCTCCTCATTCCCCAAAATAATATAAAGTGCGTATTGTCAACTTGGATCATTAAAATCAAGGGAGAATTATTCTAAAGGACAAAAACATTTGTGAAATTAGCATTAAGGACATGCATATTTTTTTTTAATAAAAATGACAATTTTTAGATATTAAGTACCAAAATACCTCTTAAATGAATTTAAAAATTAAAAAAAAAAAACTGCACAAACTACTTCTACCCACTATGAGCCCCACTAAAAGAGAGGAGTATTTTTTTTTTTGGACTGAAGAGGAACGACATATATATATATATATATATATATATATATATATATATATATGTCACAAATTTTTTAATCGACAATTAGTAGTGAAGATCGACAGTAGTGGCAATAATTAGTGTCAGACAATATGTCACTTCTAATTGTCACACTGATTCACTGAAATTACATAATTACTTTCATTTAATTTGTCGATACCAATTGACACTACGACAGCAGTGACAATAACCAGTGTAAGCCAATGTGTCACGACTAAATGTTACATCGATTTAGAGATAATACACAACTAGTGTCTTTTAATTTGTCACTACCATGACACTACGACAATAGTGGCAATAAACAGTGTGGGACAATGTGTCACTGCTAACCGTCACATCGATTCACAGATATTACAAAACTAGTGTCATTTAATTTGCCACTACCAATTATCACTATGACAATTAGTAGCGACACATCGTTCGACATCGATTATTGTCACTCTTGTCACTGTGAAAATTAGTAGTGTTAAAGTGATTGAAAAGTATCAAAAAAAAATCAAAACCGAGGACGATAATTGAAAACGTAAATTAAAATATACGATTCATTAAAAAAATTTAAGTAATATATATATATATATATATATATATATATATATATATATATATATGAGTGAATTTAACCCAATTACACGTTCTGACCCGCTCCAAATCCGTAAAATATGCAAACCCCTACCATAATTGCAAAATTCGCTACTCCTAAATTTTGATTTCCCTAATAAATACACAAACATTCTCTTCATTTCTTCATCTTTCTCTTCATTTCTTCATTCCTTCATTCCTCTTCATTTCTTCATCCTTCTATTCATTTCTTTATTTTGGTGATTTGTTTCTTGAATCACTGTCAATTTTTTTCCTTCGATTACAGAAGATTATTTTGCTAGAATTTTGCCCAAAGTATCCGATTTTGTGTAGGATTTCTCGCGGTCAGTATTCATATTTTTCCTACGTAATAGTTTTGTAGTATTCATTTCATTTTGGTGATTTGTTTCTTGAATCAATGTCAAATTTTTCCCTTCGATTACAGAAGATCATTTAGCTAGAATTTTTCCCAAAGCATCCGATTTTGCATAGGATTTCTCACGGTCAGTATTCATATGTTTCCTAATTTATAGTTTTGTTGTTTTTGTTTTTCCACAATAATATTTTTTTTGCGTAAGATTTCTCACGGGCAGTATTCATATTTTTTCTATTTTATAGTTTTGTTGTTATCGTTTTCCCACAATAATATTTTTTTCTTGATTATAATTTCAAATTCAAAATGACTTACGCATGATAGCTTTGGCAGCCCAGCCTCAGAGACATCATTTAGCTAGAATATCGCCCAAAGAATCAGATTTTGCGTAGGATTTCTCACGGTCAGTATTCATATTTTTCCTACTTTATACTTTTGTTGTTATTGTTTTTCCACAATAATATTTTTCATCGGAAATGTGAGATACTTGCTTTTCCTATGTTGACATTGTTTTTGTTCATTATTTGAGTTTTTGTTCTCCTCATATTTTGATATTATTTTATTCAAATTAACTTTTATTTTTTGCTTTTAACTTTTGTTTGTTTATTATTTCTATAATCAAATTATGATTTATATAATTAAGATATATAATTATGATTAAATTATTTGTAATATGCCTTATAATTATGTTATTTAAAAAATTATACCATTAACATCCTAACAATTATGTCACTTTCAATAATCTCAAATATTTGACCCAAATATTCTTCATTAAGTATAACCATTCCAAAATTAATATCCAACATTTATGGCAGTATCAATTATTCAAAAATTATAATCATTCCTATAAATAAATCAAATAAAAAATTATGTCAAACCAAATTTTTCTATATTAATTATAATATGTCCTATAATTAAACTATTTTGAAAATTATGCCATATAATGAGTCCTATAATTAAATAATTTCTAGAATTATGTCATTAACATTCCAAAAATTATGCCATGCCATTAACATCCTAAAAATTACGTCATTTTCAATTATTACTAAAAATCTCAACTAAAATATTCCTGCATTAATTATAATCATTTCAAAATTAACATCCCAACAATTATGGCAATATCAATTATTAAAAAATTATAATCATTCCTATAAATAAATCAATTCAAAAATTATGTCAAGTCAAATATTACAACATTAATTACATTTTGATAAATATATAGCATTTTAGATAGCATTAAATTAAAATTTATGAACGAGATTTATGTTTAATTGAACGAGATTTCAAATTAGCATTTTGATAAATATATAGCATTTTGATAAATATATAGCATTTTATTTATGTTTAATTGAACGAGATTTCAAATTAGAAGGAGGAAAATTTATGAAAGGGATATATCCTCCACAACAAGCTTTTTCAATTGAAAAAAGTGGTAAAATACTTAATTTTAATGCTTTTTCTAAATTAATTGATAATGATTCATTAACTTTTACATTAAAAGAATTAAATCAATTATTAATGAATCAAAATTATACTAATTTATATATTAATGTTCTAGGAGAACAGATAGCATTTTAGATAGCATTAAATTACATTTTGATAAATATATAAACTCAAATGTGTCATTCAATGCAAAATATTCAGACATTAAATACATCATTTATAAATTAGCAACCTCAATTAATGTCAAATATTCTTACATTAAATTACGTTTTTTTAATATATAGTAGGTGATGATACAAATTATGTCGCCTCCAATGAGGGCGCTCATATGGCGACGTCCAAAAGAATTAACAGCAGGCTCACCGCCCACAACCCCTACAGGAGCCTCGTCAAGGCTAGGGGCGGCGGGCGGTCATAAATATAAGGCTCGTCAAGGGAACCGCGCAAGACTTGAAAGGAAACAGGGCGGCGAAGGCCGAGACAACGAAGACGGCGACCTTGGCGGGCATAAGGGTCGCCGCCGGATATTACACCCACTTGCTATTAGATATTTTACCCACTTGATGTCGAGATATTTAGTGTTTACTTAGCTACTAAGACTAGTGACTAAGCCGCTTCGCACCCCGCCTTTACTTCACCCTAAGTTTAACCTTCCTATAAAAAAGAAGTCTTGTGTAACCTGTAGGAGATTCGAATACACAACTATCAAGGCCAAAGCTCGCAAGAACAAACTTGTCTCTCCGCCCTCTCATCACTACCGTCTCCGGCCAACTTATAAATAAACTACACACGAATAAGCCAGATATCCACATCATCTACACCGCTACGCCGTCGTGACGTTTTCTGCATCGTCAGTTGGCTCCGTTACCGGGAACTCCTGATCTAAAAAGAGGTCCGTTTATGCATCATCAGAAGGCTGATCAAGAGCTCATATCGAAAAAGAGGTAATCTTACAAAGAAAGCCCTCAAACCGCTTTTGTTTCTTTCCTTATCAAAGAAATCATTCAAAAAAGGTGACCTTTCTACCTCAAAAGCTCACACCTAAAAGCCCCCATCAAAACAAAGCCCCTTTAAGCAAATCATTTTCCTGGGAATAACATACACAAATATACCCTTCTTGCCGCTATTCTTCTCCTAAAAAGCCACCCCACAGAGATGGCAGGAAGTAAAGGACACATAACACCCCAAACCCCCCGTAAAAGGTGTTACGCTGCATCAGACTCGTGGAGAGGGCGTAGGAGAAACGTTTGACAATCTCCCCGCAGAAGGAGAGGGATCGCAAAGAGGGGTCTTGGCACCCAGCGACGCTCGAAATGTCATTAATCAAAAAGCTAAGTCAAAAGAGGCTATTGCTACTCTTGATGAGGCTCGCCGAGAAAGAGAAAGGTCGCAGGAGAACCAAAGGCCGACCCCTGAGGGAGGACCAGGTTCTCAAGAGGATCCGGAGATAGCAGAAATGAGAGAGTACGCGAGGTACGCAGAAACCATGTATCTCACCAACTCTCGTCTTGTGGCTAAGGGCCAGGCCCCAATGTCGATTCGACCCCGAATCCTCCGAAATGAAATCGCTCCGCGGTCCTAGATAAAGGTCGTCAGAGCCAAATTCAACAGATCGATATAGAGGAGAGTGTACACTCTTCAGGTCGCAACGGACCGGGGAGAGAGATTCCACAAACTTCGGCCCGCCAAGATCGCGACCATCAAAAAGGAAAGAGGGCCGATAAAGGATCCGCTTTCAAAATGTTGGGTGAGAAGGACAAGGCCTTGGCCCCAAGTCGTCTCAGCCTCCCCGGGGAAGAAACACCCATTCAGCAGGATAGACACGCGCAAGATGCGCGCGTGATCATCAGAGAAAAAAGGGCCCGCCAAGAAGGATCGCGAGATCATAGGGAATCAGAGCACAGAACGGAGCGAGCTGATACGCAAACACAGTCGCGACCAAGGATCGACCCTATCTTGGCGGAACAGATGGAGGTAATGAGAAAAGAGCTCACAGAATTAAAAAAGGCGAGGCCAATCGAGAAAGTCGCCCCAATCTCAGGAATCGACGTGCTCGCTTAAAGGATCATCAAACGCCGCTTCCCGCCAGGAAAAGGTTAGATTAGCCCGATTATAACAATTACAATGGGAACTCATGCCCAAACGATCGCTCACGCGCGTTCAGTGGTCGAATCACCCTTGCCACACAAAACAAGTCCGCATGGTGCATTGCTTTGGTCGGT
This sequence comes from Gentiana macrophylla, assembly GCA_026214975.1. Taxonomy (NCBI): domain Eukaryota; kingdom Viridiplantae; phylum Streptophyta; class Magnoliopsida; order Gentianales; family Gentianaceae; genus Gentiana; species Gentiana macrophylla. The sequence goes on from CM047806.1 coordinate 143,058,113, forward strand.
AGCATGCGAGGAGCCGCTGAATCCTGGATACGCGGGCTTCGCGCGCTTTCAGTTGAAAGTTGGGAAGATTTATCGGAAAAGTTTGTCAGAGAATTTGAATCGGCAAGCAGACCAAAGAAAACCATTGAGGACCTGTATGAAGTTCGTATGGGAGGACATGAGTCGGGAAAAGAGTATTACGAGCGATTCATCAGAACATATGATCAGACGAGAAACATCCCGGACGATGCGGTCATAACGTGCTTCCTCACCGGAATCGCCAAAGGCCCGATGAAGACTGAATTCAACCTGCGGCCTCCTAAGGCGGGTCTCAGGGAGATGTTAGAAAGGGCAAGAATGATGGGGGTCAGCGAGGCACCATCCTCAGGGAAAACAAAACCTAAGGCAGAGCCACGTTCACCAAAGGAGGATCGCACGGATAATCGTAAAAGGGAAAAGGGTCGAGAGGCTAATCGTGATCGCGAGGTAAAGAAACCATACAAATTCAAGCGAGGATAACTTTACCCCGCTCAACACCAAAGCATCCCAAATCTTGTTTGAGATTCGCGAACATTTTGACAAACCCAAGCCTATCTTTGGCGACCCGATAGTCGCGATAAATCCAATCATCGCGACTATCACAAGGACCATGGTCATATCACCGATGAATGCTTCACCCCGAGGCGAGATAGAAAGGGCGATCCGTGAGGACCGGCAAATAAATATAAGCGCGATGGGAACAACGCACCTGATCAAGGGCGCGCCACTTCGCGTTTATCGAGAGAGAGGTTCAGGTCATCCATGGAATATTCCAAAGAACCATCAACTGAAATCTCAGATAAACCAAATCAATACCCGCGGCTTCGAAAAGAAGATAGTGTTGGGAGAGATTGAGAAATGAATCATATTTTTTAAAAGCTTAGTGACAACGACAATGCCCTATGGAAATACCCCTCGTCATAAAGGTAGGAGTGAATGACAAGCACGGCGTCAATCGAGTAATGGTCGACACTGGGGCTGGCCGCGACATCATCTATTTCGACTGTTTAAAACAGATCGGATTCGGGGAGGCCAAGTTAAAACCCTACCTTGGGGTGCTCGAGGGTTTCACCAACGACACGGTGCGGGTCAAAGGCACGATCGACCTCAACATCACTTTGGGTGATTATGAGCCCTGTCGAGCGGAGGTAATAACTTTCTTGGTAGTCGACCTCCCCTCTTACTACAACATGATTTTGGGAATTCCAGCTATGAAGAAGTTTCAAATGGTGGCATCTGTTCCCCACCAAAGGGTCAAATTCCATGTGGGGGATGAAATCTGGGTTGCCACTAGCCGGCCCGGATCTTTCCTCGAATATATGACCAAAAATAGGGTCGACTCTAAGCGACCCCGAGTGGAGGGATTCAACATGGCTACGGATCAGATCGCTGTGATAAGAGAGGTCCCGGTGGGAATAGTAGAAGTTGAAACGTTGCAAATCCGAGACGAGCCCGATTTCACTGCCGAGGATGAACCGGTCGAGGTTATCATAAATGACGAGCACCCAAATCAAATGATAAAGATAGATAGGTCGCAAACAACCCGAGAAAGATAGGAGGGACCGATCGAGCTTCGAAGGCAAACTTGGACGCCGCCGCGGGAGATAACCGATATGAGGCGTGGAGTCGGAGGTCGCCTTACACAATCTAAGTGTCGATCCCAACTTCAGGCCAATACAACAAAGGGCACGTCAATTTCTCTACAGAGAAAGAGGTCGCAATAAAAGCTGAGGTCGAGAAACTTTTAGCAAGCGGGCATAATCAAGGAGCTTCAATACCCACCCTGGTGGCAAAGCGTGGTAATGGTAAAAAGCATAACGGCAAGTGGCGGATGTGCGTCGACTTCACCGACCTAAATAAAGCTTGCCCAAAAAGATCTTACGCATTGCCCGAATAGACAAGATGGTCGGCGGGATCGCAGGTTTTGAAATGCCGAGTTTTCTTGACGCTTATTCCGGCTATCACCAGGTCAAAATGGCCGGCGAGGACAAGGAACTAACGGCTTTCAGGGCGCGGTGGACTATATTACTATGAGATGATGCCGTTTGGTCTAAAGAACGCGGGTTCGACATATCAAAGGATGGTGAACAAAGTTTTAGTACACAAATAAGCGAAATATGGAGGCTTACATCGACGATATGGTCGTGAAATCAAGTCGACGGGATCATCGCAAGACCTTCGCGAGACCACGACAAACGTGAAAAGACACTCGATGAAGTTAAACCCCGCAAAATGCACTTTTGGGGTCCAGGCGGGTAAATTTTTGGGCTTCATGGTTAGTCAGAGGGGAATCGAGGCGAATCCAGAAAAAATCGAGGCATTGATAAATATGAGCGAGCCAACCAACGTTAAGGAGGTACAAAGGCTGAATGGAAGAGTGATAGCACTGGGAAGGTTTATATCAAAATCCGCCGAGAAAAGCTTACCCTTCTTCAAAATTCTAAAAGGAAATAAAACCTTTTTGTGGACAAAAGAATGCTCTCAGGCTTTCAAAGAGCTCAAAGCTTATCTGTCAAGCCCGCCTCAGCTTACCAATCCTGTGATCGGAGACGTCTTTTCGTTATATCCGCCGCCTCACACGGGCCGTCGCGCAGCAAAGACTTATCAAAGAAGAGGTACCTTGCAAAACACGTCTATTATGTTTCTAAGGCTTTAAGCCCGGTAGAAAGTCGTTATTTTAATATCGAAAAGTTAGCCCTCTTTGCGTTGTTATCGCCGCCGAAAATTAAGGGCTTACTTTTCATCACATTCAATAATAGTACTGTCAGACGCGCCGCTACGGCAGGTCCTCCACAAGCCGGACATATCAGGTCGTTTGTTACGTTGGGCCATCGAGCTCACCAAATTTGACATCCGCTACGAACCTCGAAAGGCTATCAAAGCACAGGCATTGCCCGATTTTATCGTCGAAACAAGTTTCAACGAAAATATACAAAAGCACATTGACACGGATAATAGCCTTGACAAAAGTACCACAGCGGACGAGCTGGAAAGGCCAAGTCACTGTTGGCAACTTTATGTCGATGGCGCCGCCAATCTTAAAGGTTGCGGTGCGGGGATCATCTTACTAGAGCCTGGAACCTCAGAAGAAATTGAGAAGGCCTTAAGGTTTAATTTCACCGCATCAAACAACCAGGCGGAGTATGAAGCGGTCATCGCAGGAATTGAGCTCGCCAGAGCGATGAAAGTCGAAAACGTGCAAGTTTTACGTGATTCTGATTGGTGGTTAATCAAGTGACGGGATCATTTGGCATTCACTGCGATATTCTACAGAGGTATATAAATCTCGTCAAGAAGCTCGAGAGCGGATTTAAATACTGCAAGTTCACCAACATCCCCCGAGAAGACAATCATAGAGCTGACTATTTATCTAAACTAACCAGCGAGGACGAAATTAGCAACCCTTCGATCTTGGTAGAATACCTGTCAGGCCCCGCCATCGACAGGGTCGAGGTAATGGACTTGCAATCCGTAAATCCTTGTTGGATTGATATCATAAAGGATTATATCAATTCTGGAAAACTCCCCGATGATCCAAACGAGGCAAAAGCCCTGGTAAGAAGAGCTGCTAGATATACCATCTTAAGCGATGTTCTATATCGGCGGTCGTTCTCTAAACCTTTACTAAGATGTGTGCGGCCTGAAGAGGTTGAGGGAATTCTCACCGAGCTGCATGAAGGGTCGTGTGGCGGTCACCCGGCTAGCCGCACCCTCGCACAAAAGATCTTACTGGCCGGATACTACTGGCCTAAAATCGCCGAGGACGCCAAGGCATGCGATGTATGTCAAAAATTTGCGGACATCCCCAGGCTACCCTCAGTCGAGCAAAGCATCGTCGTCGCCGCATGGCCATTCGACATGTGGGCCATCGACCTCGTTGGGCCATTAAAAAAGGGCCGCTCCGGATGCGAATATGTGGTAGTCGCTGTTGATTTTTTCACCAAGTGGATCGAGGCTAAAGCCCTGGTAAAAATCAGCACCAAAGACATAACCTATTTTCTACTCGATCAAGTATGGACAAGATTTGGCGTCCCCAGAGTAATAGTATCGGACCACGGACCTCAATTCAGAGAGGAATTCGACACATTCTGCGAAGAAAACAACGTCAAGCATTGGCAATCATCAGTATGCTATCCTCAGGGAAATGGTCAGGCTGAAAACGCAAACAAGCAGGTACTCCACGTACTAAAAAAGAGCTTGGGCGATAAGGCGGGTAAATGGCCTGACCACCTCCCCGCGGCCTTATGGGCTCTCCGAACGTCGCGGAAAACAACTACAGGGGAAACTCCATTTGCTCTAACCTATGGATCCGAGGCTATGGCACCAGTGGAAATGGCCCTACCAAGTTTAAGGGTCGCACATTTTAGCGAGGCCGATAACCCGCTCAAGAGAAAGCTCGATCTTGATTTGACTGAGGAAAGGCGAATTGAATCATATGGCCGTCTGCTCAATTGCAAACAAACCGCCAAGCGTCACCATGACAAGCACATTCGAGGGCATCACTTCGCCGTGGGAGATTATATTTTGCGAAGGAGACAAGCCACCGGCCACGAGGCCAAGAAGGAAAACTATCGGAAAAGCCGGGAAGGCCAGTGAGGATCGCTCGAATAGTCAAGAAGGGAACTTACGTGCTAAGTGACAATCAAGGCCGTGAATACAACCGACCTTGGCATGGAGACAACTGAAAAAATATCATATGTAAAGCATGCATCCGCTACATGCAAAAGTAACGCATGGAGAACAAAATCGAAATAAAAGAGCATCTTCATTCATAAAGGAAGTACAATTGTTTCTAGGAAATCTGCGGCCTACAACGCCCTTCAATCTAGCCAAATAAAGGCGACATCAAAAAAAAAAAAAAAAAAAAAAGCCTAATGGGTATACAGAAGCGATCCGGTGAATGTTTCGCACCCTAGCTAAAGCGCATAGCTTGGTTATCGGCGAAGCAAAGGGAAGCGGCGATTACGCTCCATTGAAACCGCAAAATTAACCGCCTCGCGGTGAATCAGGATTCCCCAATCAATATCAACCTGATGGTCGCGAATAGCATGCAAAAGGAAAGCTTGGCTTCACTAATGACCTCGCCATCCGTGGTGGGAAAGGCGCGTGAGTTGATAAATTTCTTCCACTCACGATTCTTTGCGAGGCAGTCGATGCGAGTCCTACTACACAAGGCCGTTCAGAATCTGGAAAAAGCTCGCGGATTGCCAGACGCAGGCGAGCTTGCCTATTCGATTCATCGCTAAGGCCCCAAGCGACCTCATAATGGGAGGTGGGGTCGATAGCAGGTATGCCCAGGCACCGTTGATAGTCTCGGAGTGAAAGCAACCGCGACGCCACGAAGGTAATCTGACTAGTAGTCCTTCCGGATCTGACTCCCAGACAGTATGGAATAGAACTCCCTCACCATTGTAAGATTGGGAAGTACTGAGGAAGGGGGCAAGACAAAATCTGCCCACCCAGAAAAACACACCCGCAGCAGAGAGCCGTCTCCCTCAACTTTGCTCTGATTTAAACCCCTCTCCCTGGCAGGCTCGACCCATTCGAAATAACGCCAGAAATTCTCTTTAGCAACAGGAGAGGCAGTAAGGAAAAAGGGAGACACGTCACGCATGGAACGAGCTTTAAACACTCGCACCCCACCATCTCCAGAGGAAAAAGACATGGCTCCAACGCCAAAAGATTTATGCAAAAGAATAAAAGAGGAGTGAAAGTGAGGTTGGGCTAGCCCCTCCTTTTATAGCAAAGGTTAGCAGAAGGAACGGCCATGATCAATCAGATCCTACGGCCAGGGGTGACGCGGTTTATCTGAAATTTGAAGTTCAAAGGGCGCATTTAATGCCTCAGTTATCTGCCCAAGATTCTAGGCTACATTCATGCACAGTTACTAGCCCGAGTTTTTAGGCCGTTTTGAACACGCATGCGTTACAAGTGGTTGTCGGATCGGTTCGAGATCCTGGATTCCGGCGGCGCAATGATGAGAAAAGGTTTAGTCGGTCGGTTCAGATCCCAAGCTTCAGCGAATTGCCGCCTCAAACTTAGGGGCCGCGTCTGAAATTTTCAAACTTCAAAGTAGGATACACTCGCAAAGCAAAAGGGGCGCAGGAGCACGGCCGCAAAATCTATTTCTATTTTTGCAACAAGTCCGCAAAGACAAGCTATAATGAATTGTTGCGACGTTCTGTTTTGCTCAAGTCTCTCGCACCTCGATCAAAAGCAGGGGATGGGAAAATATTAACGCACAACGGAATTTCTCAATCCTCTCACTGTTCACTTTAGTTATTTTAGCGAGCTCAACAAATCTCGCCAAAATAAAGGGGCCGCACACATACAAGACAAGATAGCAGAAATAAAATCGAAAAACAAGCATGATAGATAAACCAAGAGGGCCAAAGCGGCCACAATGTCAATACAGAAAGTAAAAAGGTTTTAAGTTATTACAATCATCAAATGAGGACGCCAAATAGTTCAGAAAAGTGACAGAGCCAAAGTTATTATTACAAAGCCGCAGAAATATAGAAAACAAAAGCACAAGGCATTTAAATGGAGCCGGGGGGAGTGTCAATGTACTCATCACCAGGTTGATCGCTTGCCGGAGGATTCTTCAAGGTCGCAAAGTTAACAGGATTGACTGGAGGAGGATCCCACACTGGGTCGCCGCGCTCTATCTGGTTAGTGTGGATGGCGATGATGTGATCTGCTGCATAAGGGATATCCGGGTGAATGGCCAACAAGTCGGGAGATCGCTGGGACATGTTAACCCAACGGAGCATTTCCTCTAAGGTAATGCTCTCCCGGCCATGATAAGCCCAAAGACAACGAGCGAGGTGATTAAAACCTTGATCGAAGCTAGCCTCCTGGAAGTCACCGAACTCATCAGAAAGCTTGAAGGCTTCCATACCGCTTGACCCGCCATCTCTGCGGCCTTCTGCTGCGGCAAGTTTCTCCTTCAAATTTGCAACCTCTCACGTCGCGCCGCTAGCCCGCCCGGCGGAATTGCGGGCTTCCTCCTTCAGGACTTGCACCTCTTCTTCTGCAGCTCCGCATCCGCTTTTAGCGCTCTCCGCCATGAGTTTCTTCATCCGTTCAACCTCGGCCACCGCTGCGAGCTTTTGTTTTGAAGCGATCCTGGCTTTCTCCGAGGCTCCAAGGGCGCCGTTACTTTCTTAAGCTCGACTGCGTTTCTCTCATGGCTTCAATCACCTTGTTTATACGAGTCCCAAGCTGAAAAAGAGGAAATGATAAGCCTGAGGAAAGCGCAAAATACGAAAGGAATAAATACAAGATTAACAAGCTTACCATTGAAGCAGCGATTCCAAATTGGCCTGAAAGGTCTTTAAGTTCGGCGACCTCATCGCCAGCGGGGGCGTCTTCTTGAATCACGACGCGAGATGTGATCCCCCTCCCGATCTCCAGCTGAACCCCGTGCGGTGAGTCCCATGCCAGGCGACCCAAGGGGATAACATCAGCGATGGCCTCTCTTATCTGGCCCGCCTTGTTCATGTCGAGGTTTTGAGTGAAGTTGGGGTCCAGCCACACCGCCTCTTTTCCCTTGTAGCCGCAGCGGGCGGTGTCCCCACCGGCAACGGCTCCACCTCCTCAAGGATCTCCTCAACAATAGCCTCGGGCGGGCGTAACCCTTATCAAAGAACTTCGCTTATCCGACGATCAGATGCTTTACGGCGCGCCGGCCGTTTTGTCTTCTCAACCCTTGGTCGTTTCTGGCCCTGGCTCTCTTTTACGGTTTCGTCAACTTGCGACCTCTTCGGGTAATGGTCCGACCGAGCTCGAGGCGACTCGAGGCGCGCCGCAACCTTCGCGAGGATCGTGACGCCTCGTCAATAATAGTGGCGTCCACAGTACGGGGAACTTTCCCGAGGACTTGTTTCAAGGTCGTTTGCCGAGCCTTGGCCTGCTCCTCAGCCTGCCTCTGCCTTTGAGCTCGGCGTTCATTAGCATCCATACCTGCAGAAAGGGTTTGTTAAAAACATATTCGAAAGAAAGAACAACACATGAAAGTAACACCTTGAGCTCTTTAAAGATTTAATAAATGCAAGGAAATTTACAGGGTGGTCTTCTTTCAGGGTCGCCTCCACATACGGGGCACTCAGACGGAAAGCATTGGCCTATATGGCAATCCCCTATCCAATCAGGGTCGCTCTCCTCAGGAACCATGGCAACCATTGGCCCCGCCTTACCCGGGCCCGCGAGGCCCGCCATACGCGCAAATGGAAGGGCCAGATCCAGGAGATCGACCCAAGCAATGTTCCTTAAGGAGGCTTCGATCCCATCAGATTGAATGAGGGTCATGAGCCCTTTGACAAAACGCCGTTCTGGTACAGGAGGCTCGTCGATCGTGAGGTAGTTTGCCCGTGCGTTTTATGCCCTAGAAATGGCCAACCAACCTTGGATTCCACTCGAGGATCCGCTTACGCCATCGGTGAATCTTATTTGGTAGCAAGAATAGTAGGCGGGCGTCTTGGACCTTAAAGATATTTGCCCGTGATGCCCGCCCCACAAAACCCGGTGAAAATGGCCCAAGCAAGGTCAGCGAGGGTTCTATTTTCATCAGTCGACACATCACAATGAAAGCCATGATTTGAATAGACGGTCCCAATGGCAAAATCGGAAGGGAGAGCTCCCATCAGTTCGCAAATTCTCACAAAGAAAGGGTCGAATGGAGGTCGGAGCCCCGCGTAAAAATGATCAAAGTGCAGAATCAGCGCGTCATCTGAGCGGCGAGCACACACGTAATCCTGGCGATCCCCAGGTTTAAACTTATTCTCCTCCTTCGAATAATCAAGCAGGAAAATCGATACACGCTTGTGTCAATTTTAAATCGACGATGGATGAATTGGTTAAGATCTCTCGTGATGACGTGGTCAATCAGGTTATAATATTACTCGACCACCATAAACCAAGTCTAGCAGCAAGAGGACTAGGCCCATCGTAGTATAGCTATAGTGAATCAAGGTCGATCCCACGAGGAACCAATTGTGGATCATCTTATATACAAACAATTAATTAAACATGTCAAGGACATAGGCGGTCTACGACCAACATAAGACAAGAAAAGTAAAGACACGACTCGACACAACGTAATTAACCTCCCCAATTATAGTCTTTATCGTTTGGACCTAGATAATTTATATAATAAAAGCGAACTTATTAGCTGTCAATCTGTTTGTATCTATCTTAGATTGGCTACGGAGTCATCCTCTTTAACTTGACTTAGCACCGGTGAGTCACTAGATCTTGTGATATTGTTACGTGACTTTCGCTTTTGGTGCCTCCATCTCATATAACTCACATGCTTACGACTCTAAGGATGCCGATATTGACCGTACACCTCGTCCAGGCAACATTCCTATGGTTAGGCGTATTTCTAAACGATTACTCAAGCTCTCGCCCAACTAGCAATTACCAAGTTATAGTCTCATGCTAATCTACGACGTATGTATAATCGGTGCTAGCAATCCCCAAATATAAACCTACCTACCATACTTATTTGAACGTCCAAGATCAATTCATAAGCCTACTAAGAGTTTTATCTTTGGTATTTCCTTTTACACATTTTAATTAAACTAAGCGAGTAACGTAGCCATAGCCATACCTCTTGAGATAATAAATTCTATTAAGTTAACCTAACCATAAAGACATGGCTATCTAACGGATGAGCAGGGGCTCGGTCGACCGAATGGTCTTTTTCCCCAGATTACATCCCCGAACGTATCTCTCGGCGTTTCATCATACACAACGGATTAAGCAAGAATTAAGTAAAGCATTCATATAAACTAACATAGATACGCATTAATTAAACAATGCGATTCATGAATAAATACTAAGTGTATGACGAGGTTATGGGATCCCCATAGACAAGGAGTCGCCACATCCTAACGTCATAGCCTAGATCTACATCATCTAGCTATGATTAACTAACTCAAACGATAAAGCATAATTGGAGAATTAATTACGAAAATAAAAGATGAGAAAATAAAGGCTTACATATTGCAGCCCTTAAATTGCTGGAAACCTCAAATTATTCTACATTGTATCAAAGTTGTATTATGAATTGTAAGATTGAAGAAAGAATGAATGATTCAAGGTATGATTTACAATTTCTCGTAGTCTTTGCTTATATAGGGGTTTTCACTTGACGACTTATGAAGGATCTAGAAGGTAAATACGAAAAAATCGAAAAGTGACCGAGCCGACATACTCGGTCGATCGAATGGATAGGCTCGGTCGGCCGAGCCCTTTTACACGTGTTAAGCGCGTCTCTTTGTCCGACTTGTTTCCCCAGCGCACGCTTGCGTGTTGATCGATTAATCTTTCATTTAATGCTCGATTTTCTTCCTCTATTATCTTGAGACCATTGATTGAATGACATTAATCCTCTCGATTTGTCGTGATCTACAAAATCGCATTTATCGCACAATAAATCGGCTTTTAATAATAAAAGCGATTAAATACCCAATATCATATTAATAATCACTTAACATTAAATAATAAATATAAACGAGTGATTTAATACGAAATATATATTATTTGGCTCGATTTAAGGATAATGTTGATGACATCTACGGGTATAATTTGACCGTCATCACTCTGCTATCACAAAGCTGCGCCCACTTCTTCTCCAGCGCCTTTTCAAACTCCGTCAGGATAGCGAACTCTCTCATCGCCTCTGGATTATTGGGCACGGGTTTCTTCGCTTTAGCAGCAGCCTCCCCGACAGTGATTTTGGGATCTTTCTTCTTTTTTGGCTTCTTAGGGAACTCCCAAACAATTTGGCGAGGCAGGGGGGCATTTTCATCCTCACTCGACCCCATCACTCGTGAAGAGCGGCGTCCTCAATATATGCCTCGTTATGATCGGGTGGCGCCGCCGGGACTCGGATCGAAACACATTCTTCGACGTCCGACATCCTCTCTCACGGCCTCGGCGGGCGCTCGTCCCTTGGGCTCGTGCCATTTCTTACGGCTTTTCTTACGTCGCGGGACGGGTCGAAAGCAGAGAATCTAGGTCAAAAGGATCGCTACTTGTTCGAATAGCGGCCTCGGCGCGCCGTTATCTCTCAGCGTGGTCGCCCGCCGACTTCTCGAACTTGAGGAGTCGCCATTCGGTAAAAACTAGTTTTATAATTTATAAACCGAAACACCCCAAGTATAAGGATCGTAGTATAGGATGTTTACGGGTCGTCCTAAGGAGTGGAATGTTTGTCGGATCAAGGAACAATTATTCTAACGATTATGTCACAATTATCTATCTCAACTACTAAACTAAAAAATTTGAAACTAACTAAAACCTAAACCTAAGAATTAAAACTAAAATAGGAATAAAAACAAGTGAAAAATAAGAAAGCGAGAAAAAGCGGACGGCGTTCACTAAAGTGAGCAGCGTCAGAAACTAAATCTATTTGGGCGGCGTGCGCTATTGCGGACGGCGTCCAACTACTGAACTAAAAGAAAAGTGCAGAAAGTTGCAGAAAACTAGGGTTTATAAAACTAAAACTTAAACTAAACTTAATCTAAACGATTTGATTCAAACAATTAAGGGAAAACACAGCAAGGCGACTAGATTCCACCTATCAACCAACAATCCCAACTAGATGGTGATTAAAAAGACATAGTTTTTAGTAGTGATTTATTCACGAATTCAATTAGATTTCTTCAACCAAATTCTTGGGTTTCGTTTATCTTTTCAAACAAACTAAACAGCAATCAAAACTCAATCACAAGATTGTTTCCAAACTTTTTACTCAACTAAACATGCTTAATCTCTTATAACATGATTAGATGCATTACTTTGAATAAAAGAGAACTCAAATAAACATACTTTCATATATTGATTCAAGCATAAAATAATCATAGATCGTTTCATCAAATCTTAATTCAATAAAACTTAAACAACATAAAACAGATCCAAAGTAATGAAAAACTATGAAATAAACTCACTAAACATCAAGCATCGAACTCTAGTTGGTTTGTGTTGTTGATAGGCTTCCTCCGTCGACTCGTTTTGCAAGGCTTTTAGCCAACAATCATGTTGAAGATGATTGATGGGTTGGAGAAGTTCATCTCTGTGTAAAAAGCTTGTAGCGAGCTTTTGGTGTAAAATTGCGATCTCAATTATGTGGTGTCAATTAGGGTTGAGAGGCTGCTGCTATATATAGAGTTTCAAGTCGGTTAGGGTTAAGTCGGCAACGGACGCTAAATCTCAGTCTTGTGGACGCCCGTCCGGTGGATCTTGACTTTGCTCTAGACGTCCGTCCATGCTGCGTCCAAACTCTCTGTATGTGATTTCCTCTCCTGGACGCTCGTCCATGAAATCAAACGCCCGTCTAGAATGGACGGGATTCGGACGCTCGTCCAAGGTGCTGAGGGTCGGATTTCTTCATCTTTATCCAATTTCTTTGAGCCAATTCCAACTCTATCTCTTATAATTCGACTTGAGCTTCATTTATCCACTTATAGCACTCGAAAATCAACACCTACATGATAAATAAACAATGCAAAAATGTAATAAAATCCAAATAATAATAATTCCATTAAATTAACACTTAAAATCATCAATTTTGCATACAACCCTCTTAAAATCATCTTTATTAAATAATTACACTTAAACCCTTAATTCTCATGTAAATTACGCAAATGTGGGAAAAATAATAATGAAATAACCCTTAATAATCATATAAATATGGCCTTAACAGTCACCCCCTTCCTCATGAGCGTAATCATAAACCTCCTGCTCCTCGTCTGAGTCACCTCTGACAGAATGCTCTCCGTCCGACATCCTGCAAAAACAAGAGGAAAAGGTGGAGCTTTCAGACCTGGGATAATGGAAATTAAACCAGGAAGGTAATCGCACCCATCTCGACGCCCTCCCCTCCGTTTTACAGGAGAAACGGAAAGCAAATTGCCAGAAAGGGAAATGTAGACTCCTAAGCAAACATAACAAGTAGAGGTTTTCTGGGCACGATGGTTCCATTCAGGAAGAACCACAATAAAAACACAAACCCAGAAATTCTCAAGAAAAACATCTCACATCCAAACGCATTGCCCAAACATTGGATCAAGTACCAGGGAGGGGCTCGAAAAACAAACGGAAAACAAGAAAAAAGGGATAAGGGAGAAGAATTTACCTATTTTTCTGGGAAAAGTAGAAAGAGCAGCCTAAAGAGCACGCCGGAATTTTCAAACTCCTGCCGGAAAGCCTTGAAACCCACTTCCACCACCGTCAAATCTTACTGTTAGCCTCCGCCGAAAGCTTTTGCTAATCCTAGAAAGTAGAGAGAACTTGGAGAAAAATTGTGGGAAAGTGGAAGAGTGAAATGTGAGGAAATGTTGAGGAGGCTAGCCTTATATAGGCAAGCGAGTGGTGATCGTGGGGCTAGGAGTTAGACCATCCAACGGTTGGGGATTGCGTGGTCGATTCAAATTCGAAATAAAAGCGCAATCATTATGGAGGCCAATCAATGCCCACGTGCATGCTTGGGGATTGCCTGTGGCGTTACTACCCACGTAAGCGCTATGATTATCAGGGGTGGCGTCAACCACGATCGACTAATCGCCCGGTGAGGCTTAACGGATGGCCTCGCAGACGGCGAGGTCGCAAAACAGCAGCCCCGAGTTGCTTGAAGGCCGCTTGCTTTCAAAGCACGGCCCCCAGTGAACAAGTCGCATCGGCGAGCGAGGTCGCAAAAAAGCAGCCAGAATTGCCTCGAAGGCCGCTTGCTTTGAAAGCACGGCCCCAGTGAACAAGCCGCATCAGGCGGCAGAGGTCGCAAAAGCAGCCCGAGTTGCTTGAAGGCCGCTTGCTTTGAAAGCACGGCCCTTGTTAACAGCCCAGAGTTTCTTCGAAGGCCGCTTGCTTTGAAAGCACGGCCCTTAGTGAACAAGTCGCAACAATAGATGTGGTCGCACATACTCCATCCAGAGCTCACTATTCCACACTCGATATCTTCCGAAAAATAGTCAAGATATGGAGTAAGGGCCATTGATGATACAAATTATGTCGCCTCCAATGAGGCGCTCATATGGCGACGCCCAAAAGAATTAACAAAGAGGCTCGCCGCCCCACAACCCCTACAGAGCCTCGTCAAGGCTAGGGGGCCGGCGGGCGGTCATAAATATAAGGCTCGTCAAGGGAACCGCGCAAGACTTGAAAGGAAACAGGGGGCGAAGGCCAGACAACGAAGACGGCGACCTTGGCGGGCATAAGGGGTCGCCGCCCGGATATTACACCCACTTGCTATTAGATATTTTACCCACTTGATGTCAGATATTTAGTGTTTACTTAGCTACTAAGACTAGTGACTAAGCTGCTTCTGCACCCCCAGTCTTTACTTCACCCCTAAGTTTAACCTTCCTATAAAAAGGAAGTCTTGTGTAACCTAGAGGAGATTCGAATACACAACTATCAGGCCAAAGCTCTGCAAGAACAAACTTGTCTCTCCGTCCTCTCATCACTACCAGTCTCCGGCCAACTTATAAATAAACTACACACGAATAAGCCAGATATCCACATCATCTACACCGCTACGCCGTCGTGACGTTTTCTGCATCGTCAGTAGGTAGGGTAGGTTGAGGTAAGGTAGGGTAGAGTGGGTGATGGTGCAGTATAGTAGTTGGTGGGGTAAGATAGGTAGGAAGCTTATTGTAGTGAGATATGGTAGGGTAGGATAGGGTGGGGTGGTGGGTAGAGTAAGGTAGTGTGAGAGGTGATTGTGAGTGATTTAGGGTAAGGTCGGGTGAAGTGGTGGGTAAGGTCGAGGATGGGGTAGGGTACGGTGAGGGTGGTTGGTATGATAAGGTAAGGTAGGTTGGTGTGGTGGGTAGGGTAGTGTAGAGTGGAATGGTGGGTAGGGTAGGGTATGGTAGGGGTGGGTAAGGTAGGAATGGGTCGGGTAGGGTAGGGTAGGACGGGATGGTATGTAAGGTAGGGTAGGGTTGGGTGGTGGGTAGTTGTTAGATGTAGTGCCCGAAAGACAATTTTGTAATTGTTTTAAATTAATAAATGATGATTTTATTATTCATCTTATTTGCTTCGTGCTTATATAGTATACCTCGCCGCAAAACCTAAGTATATCTGTATGTAACCACTTAACTCGGTGTATGGATTACGTGAGGATTGAGTTAGTAGTGATATACTTAAGCTTGATTAGTCCGTGGTGAACTTAATCGAGTTTAGGGTCTCTTGATTAAAACACCAATAATGCGCCTGAACACCTTAGGGTGTGATAGTCTTATCCGACTTTGTCGGTAGAGGTACATACGTGGGGCATTTATATATGATGGCATTCATATAGGATTTGGACCGATTTAATCTGAATTTCTCGATATAATTCCGTAATCAAGGAATCTTATTAAATCATTAGATGATCATATATGGATCGACCTTAATCACGAGGTGATCACGCAGTCCGCTTGTCCGGGGTAGTGTTTGATGTGTTAGTTACGGTTCACTTAAATATGTGTTCCAAGCCACTTCTCATTGGCACTATCTCCGAGGATGAGTGAGTAGTTCGATTTTCACGGACATGGAATCCATTCCTTCCTCGGGAAGTATAGAGACGATCCCTTATTTGTTAGCCCTAAAAAAATGATCGATGGGCCCGATTCATGTTAGACTAATTGATCACTAGTCGATATGTGAACTAATTGGTCATCGAGGGGTTAATGGTAAATAAGGATAAGATATTTCGAGTCGGGTTCACGGAGACTTCCCTCGAGAATGGGACGATCTATGGAGGGTTAATCCGTATGTAGTGATTATATCAATGGACGCTTATTCACTCTATGGGTTGAGTATAAGTATACATCTATAATCGGTAGAGTTCGATTCGGGTTTATGGTGGCGTAATCCGGAATTAATAATTAATGTACTTATTCGGTTCGATGAATAATTAATTATTGGAGCTCACTCAGTTATAGGTCCATGGTCCCCCCGATGTGAAACACGTAATTCGGACTAATAATCTTGTTATTTGGGCCTCATTGATAATTAATTGGTGGGCTAATTAATTGATATGCATGGATATTATTTAATTTAAATAATATAATACACATAAAAGACATTTTATGTGGGCTTAATGACCCTATATGTGGCGCCATTTGTGATGAATAATTGACATGTGTTTTATCTTTTGTTTGTTAAATGATAATTCATGAAATATTAGATAATAATGTGATTTATCCTAATTTGTTTGGGATAATCATTTTATTTATCTTTTATTTGGAATAAAGGATTAATGAAATAATTATCTCTTAATTATTTAATCCTTGGAGGATGAGTTTACTCTCCTATATATAAAGAGAGTTCTCCAAGCCTCTCACACACTTGCAAATTTAGAACCACTATAGCAAAAAGAGAAATAATTAGTTTTTTTCTTGTCTTGGGTTTTAGAAGAAGAAAAACTCTAAGTTTTTTCTTGGTGTTGCATATCAAGGAGACTCGTGTATCAAGAAGGGTGTGTCCACCAAATGGCCGTTTGGAGAACACATTGGAAGATCTTGGCTTCTCTTCCCTACTATTGGTAACATGTTCTAAACCCCTTGTAGTTGTTAAATCCTTTAATTATGTATTGTAATATATAAATCGTGATCCATCCATTTGTGCGTAGATCTAATTCGTTTAGATCTAAGAACCTCGTATCCTTCATGTGGTATCGAGCGGGTTCCACGATTTATGTAGTTATAATCATAAATAAACGATTTAAAAAAGTGGAATTAATTGGCGTAGATAAAATTTTATCTTTGTTTTATGCTTTAATAATGATAAATTGCTATGGTTGAAGAGATGGATTGGGGGTTGGCACTGTTTACCCGTTAGATCTATTGTAAACTCATATAAACGATGAAAATTCGTTCATATGAGTATAGGAAATTATGTAATTTATTTTTATTGCAATTTTAATTTCCAGAAAATAGATCTGTTTAGTAGCTGTTTAGATATTTCGTTTTTCCCGTTAATCAAGCCGTTAAAACGAAGATCCCTTCGGTCAGAATCACGATTGGAAGATGATGAACAATCCCACAAAATTTGGCGTCGATCAGAGTTCTATTGGATGTCCGTTCGTTGCTGCAAAGAAGCTGCTGTAACAGAAAAACGCAGGATTCACAGAAACCCTACCTGTGACTTCCTCGAATTTCTGGGAGAGTTTCGACCGTTGAAACGCAAATCCAACCGGTCATATTGATAAATATGGAGTTTTGGACGTGGAATAAAAATTTCAGGTCGATCGGGTTTCATCTCGATTCCCGATCGGCCGCGGGAAGTCATTGATGCGCTGCTGTAAAAGTCAGATTCAGCAGCAAGTTGGGCGGCTCACTGGAAAAGATTGACAAGTCAAAGCTCCGATCCAACCGTCCATCTTGAAGTCCGAAGATTGAAGATCAGATCTGGAAAGTTTCGTCCTGATCCGAGTTCGTTTGATATGCCGATCATCGAAGATTCTATACAGCTCCAGATTAGGGTTTTTTTAATTTATTTTCGAATAGATTAGTTACGAAGTCATGCCAATCGGTCCATCCGGTGTTTATTTTCCGCACTAGTATACATGTGTAGATTGTATGAGTAGAACCGGAAAATTGCAATGACATGCATCATATCATGAATTCCACTCCATATGCATACATGTAGAAATTAATTTGAGGAATTAGTTAGGCATGTATAAAACACACGATTAGTTTTAATTAATTGTTTGATATTAATTAGAAACTAATTAGGGTAAAAACCGAGGAACACGGGCTTTTTCAATCGTCGAGGTTGGGTGATGGATTCTCGGTGAATCCCACTCTGCGAAAGCATAAGGAGTAAAATCCCGAAACCTCGTGGTTAAGGTGTTGGATTCTCGGTGAATTCCACCTTATCTAGACGAGATTACATTTTTGTTCCGTAGTGTCTACGTGAAAGTTTGGTGTTTAAGGATTGGATAATCACGGGCATACATGGTTCGAAAGTGGTTTTAACCACGGTTGGGTAGTCAACGAGAGCTACGGCTCGATCGACTTCATCCCTCCACGTGTGGCGTTTGCGGGTGCAGCAAGGCCGAGCCATCCGAAAGAGCCACTGCGGCTCAACGGTGCTCCCGAGTCATGACCCGTCCGGCGGCCACATATGTTCCAACGAATAGGTCGGGTGGGCTACCCCAGCGTAACCGGCAACATTCGGGCCTATGATTTATTGTTCCTTAATGTAACATCAAGTCCAAAAACGTGATCGATGAAACCCACCACTTTTTCAAAATATTGAGTGGGAGCGGGAGAGGCGACGGACCGACCCCACGGCCTCTATTGTTGACACAAGCAACGTGAGAGAATGGTGACGCCTCGTGCGGCTGGGACCGGCCTCCCAAGGAAGGCCTTCACCGCTATCAAATTCAAGGATTGGTCTCCGAAAGGATAGGATTTTGGGTACTCGTCGGGTCACCGACCGACCCTAAGGCGGCATACTCGGGGTCTACCTAAAAATCAGCTTGATGAGGTCACACTCATAAAAGGTATTTTAGTAATACCTTGGTGAAAAAGGAAAGGTGATTGAGCGATCACAAATGAGATGTTTGATTCTCAATTTGATTTTCAATATTAATCGAAACCTCATTGACCTACCCTAAGGTCGCCTTGAGGTGAGAGATTAAGTCCTTGGAGCGGTAGGATAGACTATAAGTACTTAGTTTATAGTTCCTAAAATTTATTAGCAGTTTATGAATATGAATTTAATTTCTGTCATTCTACTTTACAGCATCATGTCGTCTCAGATTTCTTTACTATTAAATGATAAGTTGACCGGAAACAATTTTTCAAAGTGGAAAAGTAACCTCAACGTTGTTCTCGTCTTTGAAAATGTTCAACACACCTTGACTTCGGATATTCCAGCACTTACCACTCAGTCTTCCAAAGCCGAAAAAGAAAGTCGGCAGAAGGGTGAGGCGGCACAACAAAGCGCGGGGCACCATGTTAGCCTCAATGTCGGAGATTATAAGGACCAAATGTGAGAACTTTGGCTTCGCAAAAGAAATGATGCAAAGACCTTGTTTCCATGTTCGCTCACCGCCCGATCAGGCCCGACACGAGAAATTCGTCAGGATATCGTTAACGCCAAGATGAGGAAGCGGTCGATCGGTGACGGGTCATGTAATGAACATGATCAATTACTTACCGATCTTTGAGACTCACGGTTCCAAGTTTGTGAAGTGACTCAGGTGAGCATGATTCTCGAATCACTGCCACCGATTTCCTCCGATTCAAGACCAACTACGTCATGAACAAGCTTAAGTTTGACTTGACGCGGTTGATAAACGAGTGCAGATATTCGAGGTTTCAGTCTAACGGCCGGGCCGAGAAGGGAAAATAAAGTCGAAGCCAATTTGGCCGAGGCTAAGTCGTCGAACAAAGGGACAAAGGGAAAACCGAAAGCCAAGCCTGTGAAAGAAAGAACAAATCAAAGCCCATGAAGAAGAAAGGGCAAAGGCAACACATTCCAAACCTAAGGGTAAGTGCTTTCCTTTGTGGAGAAGTAGGCATTGGCGCAAGCATTGCCCGAAATACCTGAATGAGGCGAAGGAAGGAAAGGGCCAGGCAAACAAGGGAAAGGATAAGACAGGTAATTTACTTGTTTTAGAATCCTACAGTGTAGCTAAAGATGTATCAACTTGGATCTTTGATTTCGGTGCTACTAACCACGTTTGTTCTTCTTTGCAGATCCTTAGTTCATATGAAGAGTTTGGAGGATGGGCGCACTGCAGATGAGAGTTGGCAACGGTGCGATCATTTCAATTAAAGTGATGGGAGTAGTTAGTTTAGTCTTTGGGAATAAAGTCCTTAAGTTGGACAATGTCTTTTATATTCCGCATTTTAGAAGAAATTTAATTTCTATATCTGCATTTTGCAAGAACAATTGTATTCGTTATCTTTTGAGTATAATAAGATTGTTATTTCCGAGAAATGGACGTGACTTATGTTCTGCAATGATAGAAAAGCGGATTGTATGTCATTAAACCAACCGATACTCCATCGCTTAATATCTTGAAATGTTTAGAGTAGCACATCAAAATTCTCGCCAAAAGGCAGAAGGTTTCTCAAAATGATAAAACATACCTTTGGCACCTTAGGCTAGGTCATATTTCCTTGGAAAGAATCAAAAGACTGGCTAAAGATGGTCCCTTAAGTGAGTTATCTGTTGACTCACCGCCGATCTGCATGAGTCTTGCACGGAGGGAAAGATGACCAAGCGCCCTTCTCGTCAAAGGGTAAGCAGAGGCTAAAGAACCTTTAGAATTGGTACATTCGGATCTGTGTGGTCCGATGAAATGCAGGCTAGAGGCGGATTCGAGTATTTTGTAACTTTCATCGGCGACTACTCGAGATTCGGATATATTTATCTATCTGATAGAAATCCGAAACTTTTGAAAAGTTTAAGGAGTTCCAGTGACACCAATAATGCGCCTGAAACACCTTAGGGTGTGATAGTCTTATCCGGATTTGTCGGTAGAGGGTATTTTACGTGGGGCATTTATATATGATGGCATTCATATATAGATTTGGACCGATTTAATCTGAATTTCTCGATATAATTCCGTAATCAAGGAATCTTATTAAATCATTAGATGATCATATATGGATCGACCTTAATCCTGAGGTGATCACAGGGTGCTGCTTGTCCCGGGGTAGTGTTTGATGTGTTAGTTACGGTTCACTTAAATATGTGTTCCAAGCCACTTCTCATTGGCACTATCTCCAGATGAGTGAGTAGTTACGATTTTTCACAGACATGGAATCCATTCCTTCCTGCGGGAAGTAGAGATCAGATCCCTTATTTGTTAGCCCTAAGAAAATGATCGATGGGCCCAGTTCATGTTAGACTAATTGATCACTAGTCAGATATGTGAACTAATTGGTCATCAGGGGGTTAATGGTAAATAAGGATAAGATATTCTGAGTCGGGTTCACGGAGACTTCCCACTCGAGAATGGACTGATCTATGGAGGTTAATCCGTATGTAGTGATTATATCAATGGACGCTTATTCACTCTACATGGGTTGAGTATAAGTATACATCTATAATCGGTAGAGTTCGATTTCCGGGTTTATGGTGGCGTAATCCCGGAATTAATAATTAATGTACTTATTCGGTTCGATGAATAATTAATTATTGGAGCTACTCTTGGTTATAGTCCATGGTCCCCGATGTGGCTTCGTAATTCGGACTAATAATCTTGTTATTTGGGCCTCGGTGATAATTAATTAATTGGTGGGCTAATTAATTGATATGCATGGATATTATTTAGTTGGGCTAAATAATATAATACACATAAAAGACATTTTATGTGGGCTTAATGACCCTATATGTGGCGCCATTTGTGATGGATAATTGACATGTGATTTATCTTTTGTTTGTTAAATGATAATTCATGGAATATTAGATAATAATGTGATTTATCCTAATTTGTTTGGGATAATCATTTTATTTATCTTTTATTTGGAATAAAGGATTAATGAAATAATTATCTCTTAATTATTTAATCCTTGGAGGACAAGGTTTACTCTCCTATATAAAGAGAATTCTCCCAAGCCTCAACACACTTGCAAATTTCGACCACTATAGCAAAAAGAGAGAAATAATTAGTTTTCTTGTCTTGGGTTTTAGAAGAAGAAAAACTCTAAGTTTTTCTTGGTGTTGCATATCAAGGAGGCTCGTGTATCAAGAAGGGTGTCCACCAACCGCCGTTTGGAGAACACATCGGAAGATCTTGGCTTCTCTTCCTACTATTGGTAACATGTTCTAAACCCCCTTGTAGTTGTTAAATCCTTTAATTATGTATTGTAATATATAAATCGTGATCCATCCGCTGTGCGTAGATCTAATTCGTTTAGATCTAAGAACTTGTATCCTTCAGTAGTGTCGGGTGGGGTGGTGAGTAAGGTACGGTAAGATGTGGTAGGGTAGGGTAGGGTGAGATGGTGGGTATGATGGGGTCGTGTGGTAAGTAAGGTGGGGTGGTATGATGGGTAAGGTAGGGGTGGGTGATGGTGGGGTAGAGTAGGTAATGAGTAAGGTAGGTAGGATTTCTGCGGTAAGATATGGTGAGATAGGGTAGGGTAGGATTGGGACAATCACCTTTAATATAGACTTTCATTTTCATTGGTGAAGAGAAGTGGGGTATGGTGTGGGGGATGTAGAGGTTTATGATTTTTTTAATAGGATAAAATCGAGGGGGTTTGGGATGAGTTCGAAGAATAGTCCCCTATAAATGGAACATGATCCACATACACGTGTTTTACTATATTATGTCGTTTCAAATGTGGCCGAACAGAAAAAAAAATTTAAGGGCAGTAATAGGTTTCGAAAGTCACCTTAAATATGGGATGGAAAACCCGATAAATCTAACCTAAGTGTATTA
Source organism: Gentiana macrophylla (assembly GCA_026214975.1). Taxonomy (NCBI): domain Eukaryota; kingdom Viridiplantae; phylum Streptophyta; class Magnoliopsida; order Gentianales; family Gentianaceae; genus Gentiana; species Gentiana macrophylla. Next base: position 143,080,533 of record CM047806.1, read on the forward strand.
GTTTAAAGGTTTGTATGGCATATTATTTTCTTTTTCTTTTTTTATGGGTGAGTTCGGGGGATAATTGGATATGCGGTGTTTGGGAATAAATGATCCTATGGTTGTCGGTGAGTTTGGAGATGTAAAGTTATTTATGATTTCTTATAGAAAAATGATTTGAGAGATTTTAGAGACTCTTAAGTACAATTTAGGGCTTTTTTATTGTTTAAGTAGGGTTGAGAGATAAGTTGAGGCAAGGGGGAGGGGTGAGGTGAGGCTTAGAGATGGTGGACAATGGTAATTAAGATGCGTAGGAACTACGGTAGGAGTCTGTGGTAGGAGCGTGTTTCTTACATATGTTGTTTTTTTTCCTTTGGGGTCAAAACTAATCTTTTTTTTCATGATTTATTCATTTAAAATAATTTTTTCTCAAGATAACCAATGCAATGCGTGGATAAATTATCCAAGTTCTCTATGATACGACATTCCATCTCTAACTTATTATTATCGTTCTTCACACAATTATATTATAATTTTTTATGTTCTATATTGTTATCCCCGTGCATCGCACGGGTTTTTGACTAGTATATATATATATGCGGTGCGATGCACGGGGATTTTATTTCTATTTTATTTTTTCCTCCGAACGTCTGAATTTGAATCTCACGCCATTTTTTCATACGAACTTCGTTTTGGTCGATTTTCGTACCGTTCTGATCCTCGTCACGCCCTCTATCAAGCCCCACCTATAACGAAGAAAAACAAGAAAACCCAAGCATAACAAATGCCAATACAACGCACACAATTCACCCAAAAATGTTGAGATTTTCGACGTAAACGTCTCATCGTCTCGTGATTCAACCCGTGGTGAAATGTGTCTATACAAACACTTAACTACCCCAAAATTACATTGAATAGGCTACAAATAGAGGGAAAAATGCACAAAATTATAGCAAAGTTGACTCTCATCAGAGGTCTTGTTCTTAATCAACTTGAGCTGTCCTTCCTTCCTTCCAAGTTCCATCTGTTCGACTTAGACTAAACACTCATCGTCAATCTTCAACCTTCTTTCTTTAGGGTGATGCATAACTTTGCTGCTACCATTGGATCTGCTATGTTGCTTCTTGTAAAAAAGCTGAATGAAAGACCATATAGCTGTAAGATCATTCATAACAACAAACTTATCTTCCTTCAAGCGGTACCCCCTTCTTGATCAAGCATTCATGTCTTCATTCTACATCGCCCCGCAAACTCAATAAACTCCTCGGACTACTTTTATTCCAAACACAAACCGTTACTTCTCTTGGAGAAAATAGGCTTTCGTAAAAGACCTTTGGTGCATTCATGTATTCGCTTGTTTTCTGACCAATATATTCAACTAAGTAGCTTGAGAATACCTAGGGAGGTCATCTCTGAAGCGTCATGTTGCTTGGATCAAATGTAGCAAATGTGTATCAGGATTACATGGCATTGGTACAATTTGAGTCCACCCGTTTTGGGACATGTTTTTTGTACAAGTGATTGCACAATTTCAGGGTATTAACCCAATTAAAGGATCCAATATAGTATCTTGTATGTTTTTTTTACAAGTCATACGAATCAAACTAGCAATGGAAGACGATAACAATGAAATTGTAGAATAAATAATAACCGATGAGAAACAACTCCCACAAATCACACATGCATCCACATTAACCACGGTAACACAGTACGCGTAATAAATTGAAAAAAAAGCTACTCCAAATCCAATGGAATCTAACTTTGTTCCTTAGATGAAATTAAAAATTAAAAAAAATCTATCGAAATGTCAAATATTCATGACCCTTTTCGTCATCTTATCCCAGTATCGCCTAAAATTGTTTTTATTGAAGGTGAGTTTCATTCGCTTTCCGTTGATTACTTGTGAGACGACAGGAATTTAAACGTATAAACGTGATGTTAATCAGCCCAGAAGTCCACGGTTGACCCAGTGTCGAGTAAGCAATCGAATCGGGTAGCAAATCAATTAGTGAAGGCGTTTGTTTAGTGTTTACCGGGAAAGGAAGAAGATGATAAATCAGAAAGCAGGACTTGTGGGATGGAGTTGTTGCCCACCCACCCTTTTGATTCCTGGACGACCAACCTTGTTTTCCCATTCACTCAACTTCCATAAGCTCAAAATTTCGGCCACTGTTGAGTTAGTTGACGATTCCCATTCTCATTCCCATTCCCATTCCCAGCAGACTGCCAAAGAGAGAAGGGAACTCAGAAAACAAAGGAGGGAGAAAAATGCAGCCTACAATTGGAAGGAAGAGGTGGAGGAGAGGCTTATCAAGAAACCCAAGAAACGTTATGTTTCATGTATTGACGAATCTGCCCTTCGATGGAGTGATAAGGAAGAGAATGGGAGAGATAAGGTTGACGAAGGCAGTATTGATTCAAATAGTTCAAAAACGGGGACAAGATTGACAGGGGTCCACGAGTTTGAAGAGGATGCTGGCAGGACGGCTTGATGATGCTTATCTCCAAGTTTTGGATTTTAGGGTTCTGTTTGAATAATCCCAATTTAGGATAAAACCAATTTTATCTTTTAGTGTTATTTATCTTTTAGGTTTTATTTTCGTTTTTTAAACATTTTCTAGAGGCTATCCAGGTTGATTCTTTTGTGTATAAAAAGAGACATTGTACACAACATTGAATAATAAGAAAAAGGTTCCTTTGTTTACTTTCTTGTCAGGTTACATATTTTCTTATGGTATCAGAGATTGTGTGAGTGCAACCACACAAACCACAAAAACAAAGCAAAAAAAAAAATCTACACAAACCAAAGAAACAAATCGTCAGCCTCTTGATCCACACACACACACACATCCATACAATGTCTTCTGCACAATCTGCATCTACTTTGTCACTGAATGTAGGAAGCTTCATCACATTGAAGCTGAACCAAGCCAATTATCCCCTGTGGAGGGAACAAGCTTTGGCCCTTGCAGAGAGCCAAGATCTGGTTGGACATCTCACCAATGAAACTCCAGCACCTCCAAAATACACTACAAATATCACAACAACAGGATCAGAGGCAACCACAACAGCAAATACAATTTCTATAGATTATACAAACTGGAAAAAAGCTGACAGACTCCTTCGAGGTTGGATCATTGGATCCCTGTCAGAAGAATCATTGGGCATCATCATTGGACTGGACACTTCTCATGCGGTCTGGAACGCACTCAAAGACGCTTATGCCCAAGACTCACAAGAACGAGAGTTTAATCTCAAACAACAGGTTACCTACCTCAAAAAGGAAGAAACAACCAATATCACAGAACACATCAGAACATTCAAAGGGATGTGTGACAGCCTCTCTGCAATTGGAAAACCTCTCACAGACTCAGAAAAGGTGTACTCACTCTTAACCAGTTTGGGACCACACTATGAAACATTTACAACTACAATGCTAAAGCCTCCTAGACCCACTTACAGTGAACTAGTCTCTCAACTACAGAACCTTGACCAAAGGAGAACCTGGTTCTCCACCAATTCAAGTCCAGTCAATATACAGCCAACTCCTCAGATTGCATACTATGGCCAAAGGGATCAAAGATCACAGCAGAACAGGAATCAAAACACAGCTGCACCTGCACCAAGATTTAATTCCACTGGAAGAGGATTTCAAGCCCAACAACCCAAGGCCAATGGAGAATCTGCTACAAATCCCACTGCACAAAGGAAACCACCCCCACCTGGTGAAAGGAGAATGACTCCTACTGAAAGAGACTTATACAGAGATGAAAAGTGTCAGATCTGTGGGGTGATGGGTCACATAGCTAAGATCTGTTGGTGGTTGCCAGGCAAACCACATACACAGAACTCTGGAAATATACCTCAGGCACTGGCTGCACTCATGTTGGACAACACCATTGCTGACACTGAATGGACTGTAGACACAGGAGCTTCCAACCACATGACAGGTAACAAGCATCTACTCACTAATATCCATCCATATCAGGGCACAGATTCTGTTATCATAGGCAATGGCACAACCCTTCCCATCACAGGGATTGGGGACACAAAACCAAGTCACACACACACATCATTGTCACTAACAGATGTACTTTTAGTACCACACTTAAAGAAAAATCTTCTGTCAGTCAGCCAATTAACTGATCATAAACCTGTTAAATGTGAATTCACTAATGTTGATTGTTGTGTTAAGGAAATATGCACAGATCAGGTATTGAAGTCAGGGAAACGCAAAGGTGATCTATATGTGATCACCAATGATCCAGAAGCATATTACTCAACCAGGTTCAAGAAGGGTCCCACAGACTTATGGCACCAAAGATTAGGTCATTCTAAGTTTTCTACAATTCAAACTCTCAAGAATAAAGGCCTCTTAGAGGTGGTAGGAAGAATAAACACAGCACACATATGTGATAGCTGTCAATTAGGAAAGATGAGCAAGTTACCTTTTGTTCATGTAACACATTCTAGTTCAAGTGCATTTGATTTGATACACTGTGATCTGTGGGGGCCTGCCCCAATTCAATCTATTGGCAAATTTAAGTACTATGCATGCTTTGTTGATGACTTCTCAAAATATTGTTGGTTCATACCCTTACACAATAAATCAGACTTCTTTAATGCTTACATTCAGTTTGAGCAGTTTGTGTGGACACAATATGAAAAGAAAATTAAATCATTCCACAGTGATGGGGGAGGTGAGTTCTTGAACACTCCACTCATCACACACTTCCACAAAAATGGTATTCTACATCTAATCTCTTGCCCTCACACACCAGAACAAACTGCTGTGGTTGAAAGAAGACATAGGGTGATAAGAGAACTTGTGATGACCATGTTGTTTCACAGCAAGGTTCTGTTAAGGGTGTTTTTACACGTTTTATATTGATATATTTTATAATGATTTCCCCCGTATTTATATAATTTGCATAAGAATCAAGTGTTTATATGGAAATATTGAGCAAGTGAGGTTTTTAATGGTTGAATATGAAAACGTATCGATTTATGTGTTTATTTGATGATTTTATGTTGTTTTGGAAATTGTTACGTTTTGGTATGTTTTCGATGCTTGTAGATACTAATGGATGGTGGAAAAGGTGATCCTAAAGAGCTAATTTCGAGATAATAGAGGATCAATCAAGTTTATGGAAGATAGGAAGAGATAAGGAAAGAATAAATCAAGATAAAGATGGAATTATCAAGTTGATCGTCATCGACGAAGCGCCCAAGACAGGACGGGCGTGCGGGCAAATCAAGCGCGGCGTCGAGCTGAAGAATTTAGATCGAGAGAGTTTGGACGCTGAATGAACGAACGTCTAGAACAAGTTCAAGCTGAAGGACCGAGCGTCTGAGATACTGGACGAGCGTCCAGAGGAAGAAAATCAGGATTCCGGGTAGTGCTGAACTTCCAACGCAGTTCTTGATATGATAACAACCGATTTGACTCTGGACCTAAAGAGAAGAGTTGTAGGGCTTGAAGAGAGGATTCTATAGGATTTTGAATCACTCGATTACGACTTACGAGGCCCGAGATATGAGCGTTACAAGTTCAGAAGCTGTTCGAGGGGCTAGACGAAGCGTCCATAATACCGGACGGGCGTCCGCCACCGATCGAGCCGAAACCGCCTTACTTTTCCCTATAAATACAGCGCGTTTTCAACCCTAAAACATATATTTTCGACTCTATTGATCCCCAATCATAAGAGAGCAACCTTAGTCGCCCAAGCCCTTTTGGGGGAGGTGGGGTGGCAAGTTAGATTAGGTTTTATTTCGTTCGCTTTTCTTTTCTTGTTCGAGCATGATGAAAGGCAGCCATGGACAGCTTGTGAAGCTTCTTTTCAGCAGCACTTTTATTTCTTTTCATGGATGATTTTGTAAGTTTTAGTTCAATTGTTTCTTTTCCTATGATTATTTGTATCGTGCAATTTATATCGGAAGATTATTGCTTGTTGATGCTACCGTATGACGGAAGTCGGTGTAGTTTAGATCACCATAGGAAAGATTAGATTTTTAATCTATACATAACGGAAGTTCGTAGGTTAAATATCTAGGTTTACGAGAGAATCACAATTTGATTAATTTTGTTGCAAGATTATCTTAGATTGGAATTAAGGGATATCACCGTTACCGGAAAGATAGGATTTTTCGTGTATTTATTTCCTTATGTTGTTCTTGTTCTTTCTCATGTTTGTATGGCTGTATGTTAATCGAATTTAGATAACGGAAGTTAATGAATTCGTTAGATTATCGTGAGAGAGATTAACAATTATTATTCCAACAAGCGGAAGTTGAGGGATAATGTTGTTAGGTTAGGACTTAGTCCATATCTTGCTTCAGATATAGATGTTAGTTAAGACCGGAAGGTAAACTAATTAATGGCGTGATAAATCGGAAGAGGAACGCTTCTTTAGAAAAGATAATAATCCAAGATAACTAGTGAATAAATATGTGTCTATCTTATTTCTTTCGGTGAGGTGATGGTTGTTGGGAAGAGGTTGATCATGGTTTGTTTATGGTTGTTCAATAGATAGATTTACCGCTTTCGTAGATGTAGTTTTATTTATGTTTTTATCGCTTTTATCCTTCACGGCTTTGGATTAACAATCCTCTGTCGCTTATTTTCCGTTTTAGTTTAGGTTTAGGTTTAGGTTTTAGTTAATAAAGAGGAATTAGTGAAATTAGATTCGACATCCCAATTCCACGAGGATCGATACCCGCATACTTATCCAACTTTACTAGCAACTACCGGTATTCGGCCGGTTAGGAGGTAGTTTTGCATGGTAGTATAGGTTTTATAAATTTTCTTTTGTTTTAATGATGCAAAATCTCCCCAACAGGTTCCCCTTTCCTTGTGGGTTGAAGCATTTAGTACAGCAGTCCATATTCTTAACAGGCTGCCATCTACTGCACTCAATAATGATTCCCCTTACTTTGTTATGCATGGCAAACATCCTGATTACTCAACTTTAAGGGTTTTTGGGTCAAAGTGCTTCCCTTATACTTGGGATACTAAAAGGAATAAGTTTGATCCTAAAAGTGTCATGTGTGTTTTTGTTGGGTATAGCCCTCAATATAAAGGGTACAAGTGCTTCCACCCACAAACTAGAAAGTTTTTTATTTCTAGGCATGTTGTGTTTGATGAACAAGTCTTTCCTTATCGAAACTCCCTTAACACATCTGGCCCAGGAGTCTTACATCATGCCTCACAGATTCTAGATTCTTGGATACCTCCAATCACACTCCCCCCCATCAGCATCTCACACTCCATCCTAATCTCTCACTCACCATAACTTGAGCACTATCCCTTTAGCCCCTGTTGCACTATCACGTTCTTCTTTGGACCCTACACCACAAGAATCCACTGTTCCCTTGTCACCACCTCATTTCTCAGATCTAGACCCTACAAATACTGCTCCAGAATCCATTGACGAATCTGCCCTTCCAACCACTGATGCTACACACCCTGAATCACCATGTCCAGAACCCACACAACCTGAATCCCCATATCCTGAGGCCACACAACCTGAGTCACCAGATACACAGCCTCATCACTCTCCAAAATCCACTGAATCCTCCACTAGTCCTATAGAAAGTCCTGAACAACCTGAGGAATCTACACCCCAACCACACAATCCTCCAATTCTAACTTCACAACCTCACACATCCCTGGTACCCCTCTCTCAACCTACAATCACTACTAGAGGGATGCATGGAATTTTTGATTGCGGTCTGATCAGGTTATAAATTTATTTTACTTGACCACCAAATACTAGCAATAGCACTAGGTACATCATAGCATAGCGATGGTGAATCAAGGTCGGTCCCTCAGGGAATCAAAATGTGGACCCTAGGTTTAGATAATTAACTCACCTAATTCGTTATTGGACAACAGTCTAAGACCAACATAAAAGACAAAATAAGATAAACAAACTCAAACTAAAAAAAAAAACAAACGTAATTAACCTTCCAATTACCAACGTTATCGATCGGACCAAGACAACTTATATAAAATAACTTAACTCATTAAGCGTCAATGGGTTTGTATTCATACTTAATTGGCTACGGAGTCATCCTCTTAACTTGACTTAGCACCGGTTAGATTACTAGATTATCGTGGTATTGTTACGTGACTTCACCTTTTGGGTTTCCATCTCATATATAACTCACACGCTCATTCCTCTAAGGATGCCGATATTAACCGTACACCTCGTTTAGGCAACATTCCTATGGTTAGGCGTACTTCCTAAACGATCGCTCAAGCCCTCGTCCTATTAACAATTACTTGGTATAGTTTCTTGTTAATCTACGATTTACGTATGACTAGGTGTCGACAATTCCCTAATACAAAACTAATCTAGATCTTCTTTGAAAGTCCCGAAAGATCGTTCATGAGCCGAACTAGGCGTCTTATATTGGTATTTCCTAATAATATGCTAATGAAGAATCGACGAGCGACGAGCCGTAGCCATACCCTACTTGAGAAAGTAAATTCAACTAGGTTAAACCCACCATAAAGACGTGGCGGACTTAATCGACAAAATTAGGGCTCGATCGACCGAGTAAAGGGGCTCGGTCGACCCGAACGACTTTGCTCGGTCACCCGGACGAATTCAACCCTAATTACATCCTAGAAATAACCTCTCGGCGTTTCCTTATACGAGCAGTTAAACAGACAATTCATACATCACTTATATAAACTATCATAGATACACATTAATTAAATCGGTAGAGTCATGAATAAATCTAGATTATGACGTAGGTCATGGGATCCTCATTGACAAGGTGTCACCACCACCTAACGTCATAGCCGAGAATCACATCATCTAGATATGTTTAATTCATTCAAACGATAAGAACGTAATTGGAAGAATTAATTACTTGAAAATAAAACATGAAGATTAAGGGCTTACATTGTTGCAAATTACTAACTTTGTGAAAAACTCTCAATTTGTTGTGCTCTTTTATGAATGATTGGATCAATGTATGAATGTCTACATAATACTAATGACAATGTGTTTATATAGAGCTCAAAACCGACTTAGAAACCGACTAAGGATCGGATTCCTAAACCCTAACCGACTTAAGTAATATCTTTGGACTCTCTTTGGGCTTTAAGTCCACTCGGTCGACCGAATATTTGGGCTCGGTCGATCGAGCCTTCACCGCTTCAGGCTCCGTCTTCTATCTTCTCTTTGGGCTCTGCATTGTCTGGATCTTTAATTCCTTCTCCGTAGTCCGTCCATAATGCTCACTGTATTTATCATACAAAAACATAGTTTGTAATACCAAATACTTGATAAATTACCGAAACGCATAATAATAAATCGTAACACGGGGTATATCTAAATTAGGCACTTAATGACTTATTATCACTCTCTTAAGGTTATTTCACATCAAAATCAAGGGTAAAGATTGCAGAATAATGGGTACAAATCGACCGTCATCAATTTTCAAGCCTAACCCAAAATATGCTCTCCAAGTCTGTGTGTTTGCAGATATACCCAGAGAACCAAAGACAGTCAAAGAAGCTCTCCAGCATGCAGGATGGAAGGCCTCTATGCAGGAAGAATTACAAGCATTACAACACAACAATACTTGGACATTGGTTCCCAAACAACCAGGTATGCATATCATAGGGTCAAAATGGGTATTCAAGGCCAAGTTAAAACCTGATGGCACCCTGGAAAGACTGAAATCCAGGTTGGTGGCTAAAGGGTATCATCAGGTTGATGGAATTGACTACCTTGAGACCTATTCTCCAGTTGTAAGACCAGGAACTATCAGGTTTGTCATTGCTACAGCACTTGTGCTAGGATGGCAAATCAGACAGTTGGACGTCAAAAATGCTTTTCTCCATGGTCTTGTGACTGAAGAAATTTACATGGATCAACCCCCAGGGATGGTTGATCCACAGCACCCATCACATGTCTGCAAGCTACATAAAGCCCTATATGGCCTCAAACAGGCCCCCAGGGCATGGTTTGACCGGTTCAGCAGTTTTCTGCTCACCTATGGGTTCTACTGTAGCCTTGCAGATCCTTCACTATTCATCTAATACACCACCACAGGTTCTCTCTTTCTATTACTCTATGTGGATGATATGCTTCTCACTGGCACACAGCCAGAACTACTAATGCAGTTTATTGATGTACTACACAGTGAGTTTGCCATGAAGGACTTAGGAAATCTACACCACTTTCTTGGTGTGGAGATCATCCAGACAAAGACAGGTCTACATCTTCCTCAGACTCACTATGTTGTAACCCTACTTGAAAGAGCAGAATTGGTGGATTGCAAACCTGTTGCCATTCCACTATCACCCAAACCAGATGGTCATGCTGACTCCCCTCTACTAGCTGATCCTACACCTTACAGGAGCTTAATTGGTGGTCTACAATACTTGACCTTCACTCGACCTGACATCACCTATAGTGTAAACTATCATCTGTTTCGGGCTTTTACACCCACATACCAACAATTTCAAAATGGCAAAAAGAGTTCTTCGGTTTGTTAAAGGCACTATTACACTCGGTTTGCAGCTCACCTCAGACACAACTCTAGATATCAGTGCATACTCAGACGCAGATTGGGCAGGTTGCCCCATTACACGACGCTCTACTACTGGCTATTGTACATACCTGGGAGCTAATATCATTTCTTGGTGTGCCAAAAAACAACCCACTGTCTCACGATCAAGCACAGAGGCAGAATATCGCGCTCTAGCTCATACTGCAGCTGAACTAACTTGGCTCACCCATCTTGCTCGTGATTTGGCACTACCTGACGGCAATCGTCCTATATTATTCAGTGACAACCTGAGTGCCTTGCATATGACAATTAACCCAGTGTTCCATGCTCGGAGTAAACATATCGAACTGGACTACCACTTCGTCAGAGAACAAGTGGCTCTTGGTCGTCTTGTCACCCGATTTGTCTCCACAAAAGCCCAAGTAGCAGATATTTTCACTAAAGCCATGCCCCGTGTTCTGCTGCTCATGTTTCAACCCAAACTGTGCCTCACCTCTCGGCCCAGTTTGAGGGACGGTATTGACAAATCGCCGCCCGATGGAGTGATAAGGAAGAGAATGGGAGAGATAAGGTTGTGGAAGGCGTATTGATTCAAATAGTTCAAAACGGGGACAAGATTGACAGGGGTCCACGAGTTTGAAGAGGATCTTTGGCAGGACGGCTTGATGATGCTTATCTCCAAGTTTTGGATTTTAGGGTTCTGTTTGAATAATCCCAATTTAGGATAAAACCAATTTTATCTTTTAGTGTTATTTATCTTTTAGGTTTTGTTTTCGTTTTTTAAACATTTTCTAGAGGCTATCCAGGTTGATTCTTTTGTGTATAAAAAGAGACATTGTACACAACATTGAATAATAAGAAAAAGGTTCCTTTGTTTACTTTCTTGTCAGGTTACATATTTTCTTATCATGGACCGAAGAGCTCAATCTTGATAACCTTGCTCTTTCTGGCCCTCAATGGTGGGTCGTTCGGGTCTCCAGAGTTTCTGCCAATTACACTGCTGATCTCTTGGCCCGATCTCTCGCCCGAAATTTTCCTTCTATGGAACGTTGTGATATAAACCAGTAAGCCATTTGTTTTTTAGATACTTATTAAATAGCAACAACAAAATAAATTAATTAATTAATACATACATGGACTAGAAACTGTGGGTACAAAAGGTTACTACGAATAATTTCCCTCTGTGTTTAGCAAGTTTGGAAGATAAGATTACAACAAGAAAAAGTTGCAACTCTTTTGACCTTCTTACTTCTCTTAATATTCATCCCACCAGATTTTGAATTTTCAACATCCATTTTATCTGGGTTACGAATGTTGGGTAATGACAGGATAAATATAGATCTTATGATCCAATAGGCAGCCAGTTAACAAACTTACAAAGACTTCAAAGCAGAACTTGTGCAAAAAGATGAATTTTCATTGCTTCAATCATAGATACTTGTGGCTGTGCTTATCTGTATGCATGGAATAGCAATATCAAGCTAGCTACATGCTGCTCTGGGTTCTGTTTTTGAGAAGAAAAAGATAACAGACAATATAACTACTTAAGTTTCTGTATTTTTATGTTGCAAAACAGTCGTGTGACTGCAGACAGTCTGAAGGGCTTAAAAGTAATGAGCAAGCTGCATCTTCTGGTCCAGCCTGACTAAGTTTTAAACATGTGCCTGGCACTATCTTGGGCAATTGGTTGATGTTCTTCTCAGCTACTTCCTCTTCCTGAACCATCTGCAACTCATTTTACTATGCTGCAATACAATAGGAACTTTTAAAACTGTACATGTGCTTGCGAATGCTATGGTTATTCAACTCTTTCTTTTGTTTACTTCGTATTTACTAGCTAATGAATGCTCACAGGTTTTCATTCCGTCTTTCCAAATAAAAAAAAAGACTTAAAAACGGAACCATCTCTGTCAAACCGAAATCCCTCTTTCCTGGATGTGTGTTTCTGAGGTGTATAATGAACAAGGAAGTCCACGATTTCATCCGAGAATGTGTTGGCGTTGGAGGCTTTGTTGGAGCCACGGTCGGAAATACGTAAGCAGCATATTTTCCTACACTAGCTGTTTAACTGGTCAGACGACCTTTTTTATTTATTTATTTATTAATTTAATAAATCAGGCTACTCTTGTTGACTAATAAAAGTGAATTTTCTTTTCTACTTGTCCTTCATGAATCTAACACTAGCTTATTTTGTTAAGTGAGTATCGTAACGTACCACATTAGTGGGAAAATGAATTGGATGCCAGTATGCATGTCTGTTCCCCCCTTCTTTAATAAAATGGGAGCTTTGCCGATCTACCACTAATTTGGGAGCCTATTTGTGCGACTACCACTGTGTTGTCGATCTACCACTCCCATTTTCGCGTTTTAGATGTTTTTGGAACTAAACTAAACCCTAATTGGGAAGGGGGAACCCAATAGGGGAAGGGTGTACCCTAATTGGGAAGGGTGTACCTTAAGATCGTGCACAAAGGTGGAAAAAACGGGAGAAAATCGCGAATCAAAATCAGTTTTTTTTGCCTTGGGTGGTATTCTCACAAATACCACCCAGAAGCAGTGGTAAACTGCTAAAAATCCCTTAATTAATATTATAAATTACATGAGTTAGGTTTTCTACCGGATTGAATAGCCTGGTTAACCATTTTGGATCTTGCGAGGACAAAAACCCAAGTACTTATTGGACTCATTATGACTTTAGTAGCGGTTAGGTTGTTGTAAGTGGTATTGAACCAATCGACAATCAGATGCCTTATTTAGGTTAACATGCGTGGCATGTGTTTGCATTTCAAGCCTGTTAATAGTTAAGTTAAAACATCCAGAATTATCCTTTGTGAAGGTAAAGCTGCCATTCATTCATTCTTGTGCAGAAAGCGCCAAATTAACAAACCAAGGCCTGTTGATGATGAAGACATGGAAGTAATATTCAGGAAAGTGAAGGAGGAGCAGGAGATTGCAGAATAAGCTTTTCTTGAAGAAAACAAAGAGGATGGAACTTGGGATCCTGAACCATCATCAGGTTTTCAAGACTCTCAAGCAAATTCTGTTGGTGGGGGCGAACATGGATCCTTGTTAAAGCCCAACGGACGAGCCAAGACATCTGCAGCATCAAAGAATCTTAAGGTGATTCTGCGACCAGGTTCTCCCGTGCGAATTGTCTCGGGAGCCTTCACAGGGTTTTTAGGTGTCCTGAAGAAAGCCAGTTTGAAGAAAAAAATGGTATGTATGTTAACAATTTTCGAACATTGTGATGGCGTTTTAGAAGGTCATTAGGCTGATTTTAAGTTTTCCAGTGGACAAGCTGATGAGGCTTAGCCAAGCGGTCAAAGCTGAGGCCGGCCCCGGGTCCTAGAACAGTGATGAATGAATGAACCCTTGTCTATATATCTGTTCTCCCTTGTCCGAGTTGATGTGTATCATCCAAAATTCATGCAGGTGACTGTTGCTTTTACATTGTTCGAGAAGGAGACAATAGCAGACTTGGATGTTAGCGAAGTGGTACCGGATACATATTGATTTTTTTTTTTTTTTTTTTCCTTCTATCTTTTTGTATTCAAGTTTTCCATCCTCCAAGGAGACGGTTAGAATGGAACTTAAAAGAGCAACAGTTTGATAGGGAGTTTAGACTGTGTAAGTTTGTAGAAATATAGCAATTTCTTATGAATACATATATCAATGGCTAAGGTTTTGGAAACAAGGGAGTCACTCGTATTTTTTATTTATTTATTTATTTTAAAGTGATAAAGTGACCCAAGTAAACAGCCTATCTTATTTTGGGCTTATTACCAATTCTACTCTGACTCGAATCTGAAGTGAGATGGCCAGGGTTCGATCATAAAGTAGATTAAAAAAGCTTTCGTCCAAATGGGAAACATCCTATCTTATTTTGGGGTTGTAGTACATTATTACAGCAGCAGCAGCAGCAAAATACAAGTGATATCCTGAAGATGTCTAATTGTAAACATTTTTCATCATCAAGTAGTAGTAGTAGTCAAGATCACAAGAGAGTGAGGAATAATTGTGTATCAAATTCAAGGTAGATAATGTGTTCAATTACATGTGATGCTCATATACCATTACATATTTTCAAAATAACAAAATATCCTTCTATAAATTTTAATTATCAACTAACTACGTTAAAAAATAATAATAATAACAAAAGAGCGAGGGTTTCTGATAGAAATCATTTATATATGAAGAAAAAAAAAAAAACAGTGCATTTAAAACTTGGGATAAATGTGGAAAAGGACAATTTAGAGGTAGTAATTGGTATTTAATCCAGTGAAAAAACAATTAAGGCATTAAGGACAAATTTTAATTCCACTGGACCATTTTACCCCTTTCCACATATTTTTCCATTTATAATTTATGTATTCCACTGTCGAGATATTATCTTCGGCTACATTAATTCCACCAAAAAAAAAGTTAATGGATCGGCTTCATTGCCCCATCGTTCTACCGCTGCTCTGTTGCGTTCAATCACAATCAAAGCAGTTACAATAGAAAAAAATATGCGGAGAAGGGTAAAATGGTCCAGTGGAATTAACATTTGTCCTTAATGTCTTAATTATTTTTCCACTGGATTAAATAACAATTACTACCTCTAAATTGTCCTTTTCCACATTTTTCCCTTAAAACTTTTGGAAACAAGGGAATGGGGATTTTTCAAGATGTATGGATCCCTGGCACTAGTGATTATTTATGCCTCTTCAAAACTCAGGAAACTTGACGGATGATGCAACAATTGACACTCAATCCAATGGGTGTGGAATGAGTGAAGTTTTTGTATAGTGTGTACCTACGTAGGTACACACGACGTGGCACGATCTGAACCACACAGTTAAGTGCAGAATAAAATCGTGTGGACAGAACTGTGCCACGGAGTGTCTACCTACGTAGGTACACACTATACAAAAACTTCCCGTGGAATGAAGCTATCATACGAAATAGTTTCCTGCCACGTGCATGAGGATCGGAGGCGGATCTGATCTTACAAATTCCTTTGGCTCCTTTTGTAAACGTGGACAAGCTCATGGCACCTATGCGGTCAAATCAACCTACCCCCACAAGGCTGTCTGTCAATGTTGAAGATTCTAACAAGTTGGAATCTACAACCACCACGGACATCTTTCTTGAAGAAGCTTTGGCACGTATATCCCTCCTGGATGACCCATTTACTATGGAAAGTTATTGTGTGGTGAGGGAATTTGTGGTGAAGTGACGGGTGAAACAATCAGAACCACACAGTTTTAATACAGAATGAATATGTGTGGTGTGTGGTGTGCCACACGGTGTCTCCGCACCGTGTGGAGACACCACACAATAATCTCCCATTTACTATGCCGTGGTTGCCTTCCTGTGGCAAAAAAAATCATGTCGAAAGGGGGTGTGGAACTGCCATATGCATGCTTAGTCACCAAGAAGAGGAAACGGTAAGTCCATTGTCTCTTTGATTGATTGATTGATTGATTGCACCATTAATTGCAAAAGCGGTTTGACAAAAGGATAAACAATATATTAATTAGCAAAGACTTGGAGGAGCATGTGTTTAACAAAATGTCATTGATGTGGTAGACTTGTTTAACATGAATGACAAATTCATATGTATCATAAACCTTATACTTTTTATGGCATCTATGGAAATCATGTTGTTGTTGTTGGATCTTTGAGAATGAGGCAGCTAACATCTCTACCATGATTTAGTGAGTATCCACCCTGTAACATCCCGACTTTTCAGAAAGGGTAAAATAGTAATTGGTCATACCTACTACGACCTAATTATTATTTATCCTATTTATTTAATTACAAAGGATTTAATTAAAGGGATTTAGTTATTTAATTAAGGGATTTAATTAAATGGCTATAAAAACAAAATAATCCCCCAAAATCCCCTTTTATGTTTCACGCGAGAAGTCTGGAAAAAAAAAAAAAAAAAAAAAAAAGAGGAACGCAGCAGCGAGGCAGGAAGAAAGCGAAATAAAAGGAGAACCATGTGATCAATCCGTTCATCCATTCAAGATGCCGCGAGAGAGAAAAGTGATCGTAGTGAGGAGACGCAACTTTGGAAAATAACATCTCTCAATTTCGTAAGTTTTCAGTTTAACACTAGTTTTCGGTATTTGTAGAGTTTGATTTTTTGAAAAATTCGTATCTTTCAATCCGTAACTCTGTTTTTCAGCCATGAGTAGTCGAAACGATCGTCTTGGAGCGTAGATCATTCTAAAAATAGTTATACAGCAGTTAATCGAGGTAATCTTCAGTTTATGGACTTCTTCAGTTTCGGTTTTCTGCAAAGAAATAGGATTTTTGGGTTTCTCGTTGATCAAATAGGTTTTGGGGTTGAGGATCAACAGTTGTTGCAGTTGCTTGACGTTTTTCTTTCGGTTTTGCTGGAAATTAAGGTAAGAGGCTCTTCCTAATGAGTAATTATAATTTTATAACGATAGGTTGAGTTTTGGTGAGTCTTGGTGTTATTTGGTGATAGAATTCATGCTAAGTTGTAATTAATAAGATGGGATATGTTTTGGTATATTTGTGTTAAGTTTTAAATTTCTACTTTTTTGATTCAATAACATTAATTAAATATGAACAAGCTTCGATTGAATTTCTGATTCGTTCAGTTAAAACACCGAATGTGCTCTTAAAGGGAGTTGAAGTTCGGATCCGTCGGAAGAGCATGAAAAGGCTTGTGCTTTGATGAACTAGAGTTCATCAATGTGCGTGTATTTGCTAGGACTTGTCCGTGTCTAGTGGTCTAGAAAGAGAGTAGTGTATGTGAGGAGCATACACGAAAACACTTAGGTGGCTAGTTAATTCACAATAATAAATACATATGTGTAGATAAAAGCTAAAAGCGTCATTTATTCTCGGTTAGGCACTCTTTCATATCGGCGATGTGATACGTTCATAAAAGGTGAACAACGCGCTCACGGCCTTAAACGGGTGAAGGGTAGTGGAGGAAATTCATCGGACGTATATGCATACCGGGAGACCACGGAGCTAATCGGTGCTAATCACCGTTAGTTAGCAAGTATATCTTGGTGATGAGAACGCCATGCGTAGTGTCCTTGGCGATAGCGTAACCAAGATAAGCTAAGCTAGAAGCGTTTAGTCATGACATGTCGATGGGCATGGATTGAACCCTAGATTGAGTCGGTCTCATAAAGAAAATTTAATAATCATAATAATAACCCTTCGTTGTACAACTTAGTTATTCATTAGCTTCTCACTTTTACTAAGTACTTTGTACTTACCTCCTTTGAATTTTCTTTTGTATGCATTGTGGGTTGAGAAGACGAACAGGTTGATCAGGTAGATGACGACTTTTGAAGTCTTTGAAGTCTTGACGAAGTTTCTAGTTCATTTTCTTTGTAAAGGTTGTACTAGACTAGTTGTATTTATTTTCTTAGACTTATTGTATTTCTACTTTTAAGACCTCGTATTGTATAAGTCTTTGGGTTTTTGATCGTTGTAATCTTAACCATCCATCTTTAGCATGGTTAATTTCTATTCATAGTAGCTTTTATGATTTTACCGAGTCTTTTAGCTTCCGTTTGCTTTTATTTGATCTGACGACGTAGAGGCTTGCGTATAATATTAGATTTATTTAATGCTATACGCGCCGAACGTTCTCTTCCGGATAAGGGCTCGGTATCTGGGAGCGGGGCGTTACACACCCTCTCTTAAGACCCCTAGTCAAGCAAATGCATTTAACCAGCCTACCAGTACCATGGATAGAGGCTCTACCACGAATACTTCAATACATCCTCCAACTCCTATTGTTAAATGTAATATTGATGCATTTTTTTTTTTTTTTGAGGGAATGTAATATTGGTGCATCTTAATAGACAATATATACTTCCAATTGGTGAATTTTATTAGATTCCTCTTCTACCATTCTTAATTCCTTTGCGCTTAACGCGGTACGAGTCTCTTCCATTGAATATGGAGAAGCTCATGCTAATTTTTATTTACCATCTTTTGCTTACGCTTTAATGACATGTTTGTTACGCATAAATGTCGTAATGGTACGGACTAATATAACAGGAACGCAATTGAATGGAATAAATTTATTTCATTACTGCGTTTGAAATATGAAAGAATAGAATAACACAAATCCCTATCCCTATCCCTACTATATTAAAAGTGTGAGTGTGTTTCCCTCAAAATGTGTTTCTCCCTAATTTTAATAATGGGGCAATGGTCCAAAAGGACACAAAATAGACTTAATTAGGCAAATAGGACACTAAGAAATCTTATTTGGTTACAAGGACACAAATTAAATAGATAGACTCAAATAACCTTAAAGAAGAAAAAAAAAAAAAAAAAAAGGGGGGGGAGGCATTGAATAAGATTAAATCATCCAACAAATGAAGCGACCTGCATTGAATGTGTTGCTTCTTTTTTTTTTTTTTTTTTTTTTTCTCTCCTTTTTGAAACACACGCTATTTTTTTTTTTCTTACGGAGGTTGTAAGCGTGTTTTTGTTTTGTTTTTTTCTGGACGGTGAAAATTTCTTTTTTCTTTTTCATTGACCACTATGATACATTGTCTACCCGATGCATTGACCACCGTGATGCAGTAACCACCGCGATGCACTGACTACCGTGATGCAGAGACACCGCGATGCTCTAACAACCGCGATGCAGTGACATCGGGGTGCATTGACCACCGCGATGCAGTGATCACCCCGATGAAGTGACCACCATGATGCATTGACCACCCCGATGGGACCACCGCGATGCAGTTACCACCCTCGATGCTGAGACACCACGATGCAGTGACCACCCCCGATATAGAGACACCTCCATTGTAGTGACCATCGCGATGCATTGACACATCGATGCATTGACCACCCTCAATCTATTGACCACCGCAATATAGTGGCCACCCCGATGTAGAGACACCACGATGCAGTGACCACCCCCGATGCAGAGACATCGCGATGCAGTGACCACCCTCGATGCAGAGACACACCGCGATGCAGTGACCACCCCGATGCAGAGACACCGTGATGCAGTGCCCACCCCCGATGCAGAGACACCGCGACTCCGCTAATGAAGTGACACCGTGATCTGATTCAACGCGATGCAAAGACATCGCGATGCTATAACATTGATGGCGATGCGAGAGACACATTTGATGAAGTGACACCGATATGCAGAGACACCGCGATGAAGTGACACTAATATGCAGAGACACCGCGACGAAGTGACACCCGTATCGCGAGAGACACCATGATGAAGTGACACCGATATGCGAGAGACACCGCGATGAAGTGATACCGCATTGCGAGACACACGCGATGCAGAGACACCGTATTGACCACCGCGATCGGTGACCATCCCGATGCATTGACCACCACGATGAATTGACCACCGTGCCGTATTGACCACGGGCCTCCCGATGTAATGACCACGCGCGATGCGGATACACAACAAGCGACACCGTGATGCAAAGACACGGCAATGAAAGCGACACGCGATCTGAAACACCGCAATGAAGTGACACCGCGATGCGAGACACGCAGCGCGGTGACCACCCGATCGCGAGACACCGTAATATCCCCGACCACCCCGATCGGAGACACCGCAATCTGAGCGCTCGATGAAGTGACACCGCGTTGCATTGACCACCCCAAATCCATTGACCACCTCGATCACGGTGGCCACCTCCGAAGCGAGACACGCGATGCGATGACCACCCCAAATGCACGAGACACCGCGATGCGAACAACTGCGATGCGAGAGACACGCGATGAAGTGACACCGCAATGTAGAGACATTGTGATGTTATAATATTTGGCGATGCTGAGACACCACGATGAAGAGACATCATGTGTATGAAAAGACACCGCGATGCGGTGACCACCCCGATGCAAAGACACCACGATCAAATTGACCACCCCGGTTCGAGAGATGCGGCGATGCAAAGCAGCGGCGATGCAGAGACACCTCGATCGGAGACAAGTCGAGCTCGATCTTGTTATATTTTATTAAAAATTACATGAATTCTAAGAAAATAATCGAGCTTACGAGTGAGTCAAGCTATATCGAGTACTTTAGCGAGTCGATTTCGATCTTGTCTTTTATGCCTCGATCGAGCCCAAACTTTTTAGTCGAAGTCGAGCCACATGGAGTATCGACTCAACTCGGCTCGATTACACCCTAATGTGAATGACATTACACTTATTTTACAAAGTTACCGAATTTGTGTATTAAATTGCATATGCGGTGACATCAATGTCACTTTGCATCAATTACTAAATCATCGTAAACATTACAAGCAATATAATAAATAGTAGTAAAAGTAAACAGAAATAGAACCCAGACAAAAGAGTAAACTTTCAATCAGTATATTATCTTCAATTACGTTTAAAGTCAATGTTAATAAGTTGTACAATATCATACTGGAGAAGAAAACAAAAAATTAAGAGGAAAAAATCAAATCCATGAAATCCTGATGAAGAGCCTCTTCTAACAAAATCTGGGACTGATCCATCAACTCAGGGCTCAATCTGAACATCAAAACACAAAACTCCATTTGATTGAGAGAACCATCCCCATCAAAATCGCCTTCTTTCAACATACTCAAAAGATCTGTATCCGTCAAATCTTGTAAAACCAACAAAGCAGAGTTTGGTGGTTATTGAACAACACAAAATTTCCCCACTTTCATAGTATTCCTGGACGTGAATGAAGAACTTACGCGCACGAAGCTTCTAAAAAAGGCCCATTAAAGGAGATTTAAGTGCCTCCATGTCTGTTGCAGGTACCTTGTGAACCTTGCCTTCAATGAATACATAACTTCCATCAACAGCTTTGAAGTACAACAAATGGTAGCATAAACACAAACTTTCCTTCAAATGACACAAGTGGTTGTTCAGTTAGCAAGTCTACATTAATGCCATCAACTAATCAAAAAAAAACCAAGAAGAAATTGCAAGGAAGAGGCCTCAACATAGGTGATAATGATGATGATGAACACGATGCTCGTGTGTCTTTTACACATTCAAATACACATTCAATGTTTTCAATTGCATTGCGTTTTTTTATATACTCGTGATTCTTGTTTGGTGGCACAACAAATGGAAAAAAGATGGATAATAACAGTAAGATAGAAGAGAGAAATCGTCGTTGTACCTGTGATAGACATCACATCCCTTTCTTCCAATCTAACAGCAATCCGTTTTCCGTAAATTCTTTCAAAGATGATAGCATCCATTTGCTGTAAATTCTTTCAAACCACAACACATCTATATCCAACCAAACTCATGTAAATTCACATGCTTTACGTCTCCTTCCTCTTTCATGAGAGATTAGAAAGCTCTACCACCACCACCACCCATCATCGTCCTTCTTCTCCCAGTCCGGCTACCTAAACACCAAGTTCAAATCTTCAAATCGATGCTATAAAAATTCGTCTATCAGAGGATAAAATTCGTCCATCAGAAGATAAAGAGACTAAGCAGCTTCAAGAGACTTTATCCTGCATTTCACAACTCTTCAATCATCTTTTTATCTACTTATATGTAGTCAAAACATAGTATGGTTTCTACATAAATAATTGAACCTTTTCTTTATGTTTTCCTGATAATTAAACAGTGAAGCCACTGGTATGAGAAAGAAAGCTAAGCACTGATCATTACCTCAATGAAGCTCTTGTAAACAGCTAAAAACAACCTCTGCACATCTGCATGTTCTTGGTCGACTTTCATCTCCTTCGCAATTATTTCCTTTCCAAAATGCTAAGAAGAAAAGAGAGAATATCATCTGACGTTTGAATTCAGCATACCAATTTTGAGGTTGAAGTAACATTTACTAAAATGAATATAGAAACAGGAAACAATAACAGGAAGCCCAACTCAGATCAACAAATCATTCAACCAGAACTAAATTATTTTCAATTTCCCCTCTTCATGAAAGCACAGAAACAAGACAGAGCTGATATACATAAGCTGAATGCTAAATTACAAGTTCTGCAAAGAGTACGAAAGGAGATCCAGTAACTTTTAATCAGAGTGCCAAGTCACCAATTCACAAGAGAATTTGGTGATGACGGTGCCGGTGATGGCAAATCCAAGTCGTTTGCTTACACCAAGATTGTGTGTGGCAAGCACGCACGCAGGCAGGAGGAAGGTCTGGTCCGCCGGGAACGATGGTGGATCGTAACTGCTGATCGATTGGCTTTGAGAAATGATTTTTCCCGTTTATAATAAAAGGGTAATTTAGGAAAGATAGAAAAATGTGTCCTTATAAACAAATAAGATTTAAGTGTGTCCTAAATGCCTATTAAGTGTTCAAACTAGTCCTTATAAACAAATATCCATTTAATAATTAATTGATGGAAACCAACTTTACAGTACATTTCTGTACAGTTTAGCCCACGATTATCACATTTCTGGCATGTCTCGGGTGATTTTAGACCCTATTTTGAGTATGAAATGAGGTTTTATTGCACGCGAGTAGTGGTATCGGTTTTCCGTAAACTCGACCTTATTTTAGCATTTTATACTCGTTTTTCCCGAGCACCCGTAGTTTGCGGGGTTATGCGTTTGTTTGTTGTTTTCATATGAATGCAGGACTAGGGTGTCTCGAGAAGGAAAGGCGAATATTTATGATGATAAGTGTGATCAAGGTGCAAGAATGAGCCAAGGAAGAAGAAAGAATAAGAAAAGGAAGAGAAATAGTTGTTGCTCTCACCATCTGTTCTGTTCATCGGCAATTTAACCTATGATGGAGGCATTTTCAGGACCTGACTTCTTGATGAAAGTTGTAGACAATTCAAAGAGCTTTCCAACGCATCTTGAATCACTCCAATCAGAGCTCGGATGAAGAAGTTATGAAGGATTTACTGCAGCCCAGAAAAACTGAGCATCTGTCCGTACGGACAACACTTTCTGTCCGTACGGATAACTCTCTGGTTGCGAAAAAACTCAAAAAATGAAGAACTGTCCGTACGGACAACCTTCCTATCCGTACGGACGGCTTTCTGGGTTATAAAAAGAGCCTCAGAACAGCAGGTAGTCGGGGAGGAGGTTTTAGGCGACTTTGGGCCTCTTTTGGGCGATTTTCTTCATCCTTAGGAGTTAGAATTAGTGCTATATATCATTAGAATCGTCTTTCGATCCTCTCTTTGATTATCTAACTTAGAACTTCGATTTGTTACATTTCGATTGTCAAAATTCGATCTTTTGGAGCACGAATTTGGTACTCTTAATTTCTTAATCAAGTAAGTTTATTCTCTTGTTCTTTTATGGTTATTGCTATGTTTTTCTACCTTGTTTGTTGTTTAGATTCGATTATGAGTAGCTAGATTTGTCGTATGGTCGAACCACGTGAATGCGGGTGAAACACCATTAGAGAGATGAACCGGGAGGTAGTGTAGCGCGTAATTTAACGTTCTAATCGATAATCCACATCACGAAACTTGTTTTGATTGTTTTAATAGCTTTGAATGAGATTGACAACCTTGTTCATTGTTGCACACACGTAGCTTATAAATGTATGTTGCGGCGACGTGTGGGAACGGGGTTTCGGGACCGTAGAAGTTTTGGGCTTGAAAGGTAGTCGACACTACCGTGTACTAGATTGACGCCCTAGTCATCAAGTCCAGTTCCAATACGGGGTTTGTCCTATGAGTTATCGTTAGATGGCAAGGTAGAGTAAGGCACACTTCCGGGGCAATCTTTCTGAGGGTAAAGTAATCCGCTGAAACGTAGTTCGGCCATACCTCTTTTAATTGTTTAGAATTTCGAGTAGTGTAATCTTTCTTTTATGCAATAGTATAACTTCATATCTATCTGTTTGACCTGAACTGAGTGCTAAGTCGACTGTGGTACTCAAAAACCAATCTCTGTGGGTTCGACCTCGGACTCCTCAAGCACTATCCAACAATCGACCGGTCGGTTGCGCGGTTAGAAAGTAGATTTTGCTAAGGTTTGAGTTTTACTTGTTTAACCGGACCGTAGAAAATCCGCTTATCAAGTTGGCGCCGTTGCCGGGGATTGGTAACGCTTTGATATCACAAAAGTTGACCGAAAGCTTGGGCTTAGGTCGTTTTCTTTTATTGTTTTCTTGTTGTTTGATTTGACTTGCAGTGTATGACCCGGAGTTCGGGACTCTCAGAGCCTTTTACCCGGAGATTGATAGGCACGCAAGCCAATTGAGGAAAAGATAAATCGCCTCGGCCCGATAATCGTGGACGGACAAGAAGCTTCAGATTCTTCTTCAAAGGAAGAAAGTATGACGACCAGTGGAAGAGATAGGTTGAATGGTGATGATACATCTCAAGTTGGAGGATTGGGCCATCTAAATACTCCTCCTCCACGTGAGAGGAACCCTCATTTGGTTGCAAGGACAGATGGGAGGAATTTGTTTGATCCCGCTTTGGAAGGGGATGTACAACTTCAACAACAAGCACTGGGTCAGGACAATCAGCAGTTACTTCAGTTGGTTCAACAATTAACGGCACAGAATCGAAACTTCTTCAAGCTAATCGAGAATAACCGAATCAACAAACAGCAGAATGGCCCACCCGCCAATCAAGGGTTTGTTTATTGCGAGAGATTATGTGGTTACTCCATACCAAGGGACTGGCCACAATCCAATCAGAATTCCCGCTATCCATGCTAACAACATGGAACCAAAGCAAAATGTTATAAATCTTATCAGTGAGAATGCGGTTTTCTATGGGCAAAGGAACGAGGATCCTAATGAATTTTTGGACAATTACCTACAAATAATCTCGACATTGAAGTATAATGGGGTGACCGAGAGGCACTCAAGTTGATGATGTTTGATTTTGCTTTGAGAGGGCTGCAAAAACATGGTTTAATACTCTACCACATGGATCCCTATCTACTTGGGCGGAAGTGGCGATGTTTTTACGAAAAGTATTTTTCTCGGCGAAGATTGAAGATTTGAAGCGTGAAATTCATAACTTTAGTGGGAGAAAAGGAGAGACTATGAAAGAGAGAGTTGAGAGGTTCAGAGCTTTGATGAAAAAGTGCCCTCCCACAATTTGAGTACGGTTGAACAAGTCATAAAAATATATCGAGCCTTGGATAAATCGGATAGAAATCTTTTGGATCGCGGCAAGTGGAAAGGGTTTGACAAGGATTGATCCCGAGTTGGCTATGCAACATATTAATGATGCAATTGAAAGGGAAGATGAATGGGTTTCAAGTTCGAGGGACGAGACAACCCGAATGAGTCTCAACAAACCGTCAAGGCACTTGAAGAACGATTGGACAAAGAGACGGTGCACACAATGAGTTGTTGTACTTTGCAAACCAAGGTGAAGAAAATGGAAGATGCATTACAGTTACCTCGACAGACACCACAGCCGATTCCTCAACAACCTATAGCAAGTGTGTCTCAGCCACAACCAGTTGCAGTGGTGGAAGAGTTGGTAGCCGCACTCAGCAGAGTTGGGGTGGGAAGCCCGAGTGGTAGTAGTCAACAAAGTCCCGGGAAGAACCTTCAGTTTGGGCAACAGCAGAGTTTTGATGGGCCAGTGAATCCGAACAATCAGTGGGGTAATAATCCAAGCTTGCAAGCTCCACCATACTATCAAGATTTTGAATCATCAATGGGGCTTGGCATGGAAGAAGAGATGCAACCGAATGATGTAAGTTGCATTGGGAATAATTCTGGAGGGAATTGGAATCAGGGCAACAACAACCAAGGAAGCTGGGATCACAACAATTCTGGGAATAATGGGAGGGACCAGAATTTTGGGAATTCATGGAATAACAACCAGCAAGGCCAAAATTGGAACCAAGGAAATCAAGGTGGCCAAGGGAATTGGGACCGAGGCAACCGAGGGTGGAACCAAAATAAACAAGGCCAATGGGGCAATAATCAGAATAGAGATCATGGGAGTCGAGAGCAAGGCCAACAAAACGAGCAACCGGTTGTGGATGATTCTCAATGTTATGAGGTGAATTATGTGGGGCAAAGTCAAGATGGTAATTATGATCAACAAAGTGATGGTTCTTGGAGAAATAATAATCAAGGTTGGAATCAAAACCATCAAGGGCAGAATTGGAACCGGTATTTTGACCAAGGCCAGAACCAAGCTTATAGGCAAAATCAAAGTTCATTTTATCAAGCGCCTAACCAACAAGCCCAATACTATCCTCAACAATCTCAACATCAACAACAAGGGGGTACTTACCAAGCAACTCCTTCACCACTTGCTCCAATTCCTCAAAAGAGTGCAACCGATGTCATATTGGAGCAAATGAACAAAAACTTTGCGGAGATAAAAAGGGACATGGTTGAGATGAACTTCAAACATGGGTCCGCCATTCGGAATCTCAAAACACACATGGGGCAAATCACCGATAATGCCATGGTGAACTTGAAAGGAGGCTTACCGAGCGACATGGAAAATAATCCCCAAATGTGAAGGCCCTATTTTTGAGAAGTGGTAAAGAGGTGGGTGTTGATAATGCTCGAGGAGGAAGGACTCAAAATCATCAAAGAGAGAAAGGGTATTGATGAAGATGATGATTTCTATAGGCGGTTGAGGAAGAAGATTTGGAAAAGGAAATATTGAGACAGAGTTGGAAGCAATGAGAAGAGAATTGGAAGCCGTAAAGGAAGAGTTGGCGATTGCAAAGAAAGAGAAAGTGACAGACAAGGAGAAGGAATTTGTGGCAATTGACATTGAAGATGGGGAACCGAGTAAAAGCAATGGAAAGGAAAGAGCCAATGAAAAGCCGTCTTTCCCACGCGCCAAAGGTAAGAAAGGTATAGTCCCTCCTCCTCCTAAAGATTTCAATTTGAGCACTCTTCCCTATCCCCCAAAGAACCATAGGCAAAGTTGCTTGAATAAAGCACAAAACCGGTTCATTGAAATATTGCGAAAAATTGACTTGACCATTCCCTTTCTTGAAGCACTTGCAAACATGCCCTCTTATTGTAAGTGTTTGAAAGGCTTGTTAAATGATAAGAGTAAAATGGAAGGTTTGGTATGTTTGAATGAAGAGTGTTCAAGCGATTTTTGATAGTAAGATACCCCGAAAATGAGAGATCGAGGTGGGTTCACCATCCCTATTACTATTGGCGATCTGTGATTGAAAATGTGTTGTGTGACCTAGAGCTTACGTGAGCTTAATGCCTAGGGCCTTGTACGAAAAGTTAGGGTTGGGTGAGCTAGAACCCACGGGGATGACCTTACAAATGGCGGATAGGTCGGTTAGGACACCTATGGGGGTAGCGGAGGATGTTCTTGTGCAAATAGATAAATTTACCTTTCCCGTAGATTTTATCGTCTTAGACATGGCGATGGATTCTAAGACTTCGGTTTTGCTTGGTCGTCCTTTCTTGACTACGAGTGATGCTAGCATAGATGTGAAGAGTGGTGATATTACTTTTCATGTGGGTAAGGAGAGCGCGACATTGAATGTTTATAAGTCTAAATCTCTTGCTTGTCATTCTGTCGAATCTACTTTTGCTTGTGTTGTTGCTACCACTAACCCACAGGTTGATAAGGAGTTAACTATAGAAGACATGGTGGATGCACAAAAGGTCGTTGATGGAGTGAAGATCAAGACCAAGGATAAACCGGGATCGCCCGTCGCACCATCATTGTCTCATCCGGACCATAAGCCACTCATCATAGAACCGGGAATTGAACTCAAAGGAAATGTGAAGAAAAGAAGCACCCCAAGCAAAGGGCACCTTAAAGAGAAACCGGAGCGGGAACCAGAAAAGAAAATATTGAGTGTTTGGCAAAAGGTAACTTCACGAGCTAGAAGAGGTACCCCATGTGTTAACTCCACCCCTTTAAAACCCCCTCGCGGTGTCTCTCATGAATATACTTATAATTGATATGCTATGTGATAGGGTGCTTTGTGATGCTTTGTGGTTCGGGTCGTTGTTTTGAGTCTTTTGTGGTATGAGTCTGTTAGGTGCCACTACGTCGATGCTAACGACGTTAAACAAAGCACTTCTACATTTTCTCGCCTGTGCCAATAGTATAACTTTGAAAAAATTGGCACTGTATAAGTCACTATGTCGAGCCAACGACATAAAACAAAGGCGCTCGGTGGGAGGAAACCCATCATTTCCTGTGTTTTTGCTTGTTTTGAATTCGTTTTGCTGTGTTTTGGTGTTGAGGATTGAATCCGGATGATCCCGAGGGGCCTTCATGCAAAAAAAAAAAAAAAAATCACTTTTCCTCTGTTTTTACCCCTGTCCGGACGGACAACCATACCCATCCGTCCGGATATCTTACTGGTTTTTACAATTGCTTGGCAGACACCTTTCCGTCCGGACATAAATTCCATCCGTCCGGACGGTTCATCCCTTGTCCGTCCGGATAGAAACCTTATCTTTCTGGTTTGTTTTGAGATGACTTTGTTGCTACTTTGCTCTTGATCCGTGATTGTAAGCCATAAGGCACCCACTTTCCATCTTTTCATGCCTCATGTGACTTGTCTTGGATTTGTGGATTTTGTGTTGGGCACGTTTGGACGTGATTGGTTGTTTATTGTATGTTTGAATCATATTTGACTATCTTTGTGACATACTTGTTCAAGTTTTCTGACGTGACGAGGTCGTTTATTTTTATCACCCCCGGATTCTCCCCATATTATATGCTTTGGCACGCGGACCATGTCCCGTGCATGTATTTCTTGGATGTTTTTCAATGACTAGGGATTCGGGATGGACTACTTTCCACGACCGTTACGGGACTTGATCGCGCCCGTTTGCCGGGCTCATAAGCTAAGTCTTTCTTTTTCTTTCGTTCACACACCGAGGACGGTGCTTCACTTAAGTTGGGGGGGACGACTTAGCTAATTCGCTTGTTCTTAAAAGTATTATGCCGTGATGTGATAAACTTGGTTTTACTCGTTTCGAGTCGATTTTAGGCCGTTTTCAAAATTTTCCAAGATTTTAACACCACGTTACATGCATGTTTTTCACAATTGAGTGGTGAAAGGTCTTTAGTTTTGTGAATGTCTCACAGTGAGTCTATATTGTCATGATACGGAACACTTTTTAGTACACGTTTGACGACGGTTATGCTTATCACGATTACTTTACACACCTGTACCCCTAGTTTCGAGGCGAAATAGAAGGATTGGCCTTGGTAGGAACACGGGATGACAGTTTTGGCGTTCTTTTTGACCCTACTTGAGCCAAATAAGCCTGAGCCGAATGTTTGACCTTCGTAGCCCCTCTCAGCCTTGATAGAATGGACTGACCACCATTCGCTTTATAGCCGTTTCGTTACTTAGTCAGAAACCTACCCTTGAGCCGTATTTTTGGTCACATTCCCTTCATTTGACCCTACGAGTGTACTTAGTCTCTTGTTAAACCACACTTGCCAAGGCAAGTGTGGGGTGGGGGGAGATGTTGTTTTGGTTGGAGTTGGTGTTTTCTGAGCTGTGTAAAGAAGGGGAGGAGCTCGAGTGATCTTTTTATAAGGCCTTTGGTTAAAAAAAAAAAAAATGAAAAGAGAAGAAAAAGAAGTGAAATAAAAGTTCGAATAAAGTGAATAAGTTTTGAGTCAAAGAAAGCCTTGTGTGGACGTGTATTGTTTGTCCATGTAATGTTGAGTTCGGAAGTTGTTTTGATTTGTTTGATGATCGGAGGAGTTTGGTGTTGATTTGTGTGGTTGCAAGGAGGAGATACACTTGTTGATTTGGTTCACTCGTATTTTCTCTTCTCAGGTTCCCAAATTATCCTTTCGGTTAGCCCCTCCCGAGCCTAACGTTATAACCATTCAAGTCCTCTTTGGACCGTGTTTAACCTTGGTTAGTCCCGATTAGTGGAGATTCTAGGAAGGCCAGGATTGTGTAAAGGCATTTGTCCGGTATTCCAAGCCCGAAATCGTATTAAGCATAAGTCGTCGTCATTCAACACACACTCACTCCGTGTCATGATCTAGTAGAGTCAAAGTAATGTATTCACTTAACTAAGTTCTTTTCACCTCGATATTTTGAAATTCATGCATGTACCGTAAAGTTGATTCCTTGGTATTGTTTGAACGCCTAATTTACTCGAGGACGAGTAAAGGCTAAGTGTGGGGTGGTGATGGGAACCAACTTTACAGTACATTTCTGTACAGTTTAGCCCACGATTATCACATTTCTGGCATGTCTCGGGTGATTTTAGACCCTATTTTGAGTATGAAATGAGGTTTTATTGCACGGCGAGTGACTGTCGGTTTTCCGTAAACTCGACCTTATTTTAGCATTTTATACTCGTTTTTCCCGAGCACCCGTAGTTTGCGGGGTTATGCGTTTGTTTGTTGTTTTCATATGAATGCAGGACTAGGGTGTCTCGAGAACCCGGAAGGTGAATATTTATGATGATAATTGTGATCAAGGTGCAAGAATGAGCCAAGGAAGAAGAAAGAATAAGAAAAGGAAGAGAAATAGTTGTTGCTCTCACCATCTGTTCTGTTCATCGGCAATTTAACCTATGATGGAGGCATTTTCAGGACCTGACTTCTTGATGAAAGTTGTAGAAAATTCAAAGAGCTTTCCAACGCATCTTGAATCACTCCAATCAGAGCTCGGATGAAGAAGTTATGAAGGATTTACTGCAGCCCAGAAAAACTGAGCATCTGTCCGTACGGACAACACTTTTCATCCGTACGGATAACTCTCTCTGGTTGCGAAAAACTCAAAAATGAAGAACTGTCCGTACGGACAACCTTCCTATATACGGACGGCTTTTCGGGTTATAAAAGAGCCTCGTAAGCAGGTAGGTAGTCGGGGGAGGAGGTTTTAGGCGACTTTGGGCCTCTTTTGGGCGATTTTCTTCATCCTTGGAGTTAGAATTAGTGCTATATATCATTAGAATCCTCTTTCGATCCTCTCTTTGATTATCTAACTTAGAACTTCGATTTGTTACATTTCGATTGTCAAAATTCGATCTTTTGGAGCACGAATTTGGTACTCTTAATTTCTTAATCAAGTAAGTTTATTCTCTTGTTCTTTTATGGTTATTGCTATGTTTTTCTACCTTGTTTGTTGTTTAGATTCGATTATGAGTAGCTAGATTTGTCGTATGGTCGAACCACGTGAATGCGGGTGAAACACCATTAGAGAGATGAACCGGGAGGTAGTGTAGCGCGTAATTTAACGTTCTAATCGATAATCCACATCACGAAACTTGTTTTGATTGTTTTAATAGCTTTGAATGAGATTGACAACCTTGTTCATTGTTGCACACACGTAGCTTATAAATGTATGTTGCGGCGTGTGGGAACGGGTTTCGGGACCGTAGAAGTTTTGGGCTTGAAAGGTAGTCGACACCTACCCGTGTACTAGATTGACGCCCTAGTCATCAAGTCCGGGATTCAATACGGGTTTGTCCTATGAGTTATCGTTAGATGGCAAGGTAGAGTAAGGCACACTTCCGGGGCAATCTTTCGAGGTAAAGTAATCCACCAAACGTAGTTCGCCATACCTCTTTTAATTGTTTAGAATTTGAGTAGTGTAATCTTTCTTTTATGCAATAGTATAACTTCATATCTATCTGTTTGACTGAATCGAGTGCTAAGTCGATCGTGGTACTCAAAAACCAATCTCTCGTGGGTTCGACCTCGGACTCCTCAAGCACTATCCAAAGAATCGACCGGTCCATGCCGGTTAGAAAGTAGATTTTGCTAAGGTTTCGAGTTTTTACTTGTTTAACCGGACCGTAGAAAATCCGCTTATCATTAATCAATTAGTTTTAAACAAAAATAGACAAATAAATCAATTGATTACAAGTAGAAAATCGAAAAGAAAATATATAAAAAAAATCCTGGTTTGATTAATGAATCAATTAATCAAACGTACAAAACACTTAATCCAAGGATGAAAACACTTAATGAATTACAAGTACAAAACGAGGATTAATCAATTAATTTCATCCTTGATCGATAAAAACATACAAAATCAATTAATTAATTACAAGTAGAAAATCAAAATAAAAAATATAAAACATAAATAATCAAAATCCTTGATTGATTATTCATTAATCAATCATCACTAATTGCTTAAAATAGAAAAACGAAATTACAAATATCATAACAAAAAAATATAAAAAAAATCCTTGACTTAGTTAAAAATAAAGAAATATATATAAAACAAAATCATCGAGATCCTTGATTGAATAATTATTATTAATTGATTAAAAATAGAAAAATGGTTGAAAAATGAAATTACAAATATAAAAACTAAAAAATATAAAAAACATTCTTCAATTAGTTATTAAAATTATTAAAAATAAAAGTGTGGTGTGTTTCCCCAAAAAGTGTTTCTCCCAAAAATGTGCTTCTCCCTAATTTTAATAATTAATCAATTAGGTTTAAACAAAAATATAAAATAAATCAATTGATTACAAGTAGAAAATCGGAAAAAAAAATATAAAAAAATCCTGGATTGATTAATGAATCAATTAATCAAACGTACAAAACACTTAATTCAAGGATGAAAGCAATTAATGAATTACAAATACAAAACGAGGATTAATCAATTAATTATTGATAAAAACATACAAAATCAATTAATTACAAGTAGAAAATCAAAATAAAAAATATAAAAACATAAATCAAAATTCTTAATTGATTATTCATTAATCAATCATCACTAATTATTTAAAATAGAAAAACGAAATTACAAATATAAAAACAAAAAAATATTAAAAAAATCCTTGACTTAGTTAAAAATAAAACAATATATATAAAAAAAATCATCGAGATCCTGGATTGATTATTGATTGAATAATTATTATTAATTGATTAAAAATAGAAAGATGATAGAAAAATGAAATTACAAATATAAAAACTAAATAACATAAAAAAAATCTTGAATTAGTTAAAAATAAAAAAATATATAAAAAAAATCATCAAGATCCTTGATTGATTATTGATTGAATAATAATTATTAATTGATTAAAAATAGAAAGATGATAAAAATATAAAAACATTTATCAAATTTTTTTTGCAAGAACAACATTTGTTGTTGTTGTTGTTTTTTTTTTTTTGTGTTACGACAACATTTGTTGCAGATACCTTGATTCAATAATTAATAACTTTTAATGCAATTATCATTTATTAAAATCCAAAAGATAATAATTAAAACAAAAATCAATTAAAAACCAAAAGTAATTAGTGAAATTTTAAAATACAACCGTTGTAGGAAGGTTTTACTAAGTGGCATAAATTACAACCACTCATTTTTAACCTCTCACACACGATAAAAGTGTATTATGTGAAAGAGAGTAAAAAAAGAGAATTTCTAATGTATGTCGCCACTGGCAGTATAACCTTCCTACAACCGTTGCACCATAAAATCTCTCAAATAATTATTACTACAAAAATCAATTAAAAACCGAAAATAATTATCATTGTACGTTTGCAATTAAACCAAACGAATATATACTTAACTCTAAACAAATACACACTTCACAATTTCAATAGCTATTGAAAATCCGGAAACATAAGAACAATATGGTGAAAGAGACATCATCCACTAAAGGTAAATGTAACACAATATCCGTGATGTATATATTTATTTATTTTGTAAATTTTACAATATAGTTAAGCACAATATGAAATTTGCATCACACACAAGCGGTATGAAAAGTATGTTATTATTTTTTATTATCATCTTCATTATTATCGCATTCACCGGTACACTATGAAGGTTTTTCTGTGAAGGTAAAGAAAAAAATGTGCACAGATTAGAAGTTAAAAGGAGAAAATATTCTCAACCGACCAACGATGAACAATGCAATAAGATTAAAAGTGTCCATGGAAACTAGATAAAAAAAAATGTTGAATTGATACATGCTCTAAATCCCAATGGCATGTGAAGATTTCTTTAAAATATGGCTAAACCTTTTTAGTTCTTATATAAAAATATATACATGTAACACAAAGTAGAATATATAACAATCTCATCACCCCATTCAAATGAGAGATCAACACAAGTAATAATTGATGGTGTCATTACACGCCAGTCAAAGACTTGATCAGCAAAAGAAAGAAACAACAAGAATAATAAGAAAAACAAAAAATATACTAATGAAACAAACATGTCAAATGCAATAACCTCATCGCCTTTATTAATATCAATTGCATAAACATTCATGTGAGTCAAGTCTATTATGTTATTTCACCAGTTTCAAAGAAGCTGCATAGAAATGAGCTTTATTAGAATCCGACCAGAGCATCTCAGAATGCATAAATGAAGCTACCCTCATTCAAATGCCTAATGCATTAATAAGATTGTTTGCAATGATGGAGGTGATTTTAGACAAGTGATTTGGAGGTGATTTTAGACAAGTGATTCATGTTCCAAATGAACGAAACTACAAACAATAACGGAAAGCCTGGTGAAGTCATATTTGTGGTCAATGATTGAAATATTATATCTTTCTAAAAATATGAGAGCAAGAGTAGATCTACATTTCAGTCAATATTTATTAAGGGTTGGATGTGGAGAAGAATCAACAAACACTAAAGCAGACATAGAGTTACCTGAAGAAATAATCATTGTATATGATGAAAACGATGATGAGGTTTCCGAAAATCATTTAATCAGTTCCATTTTCCATTTATATAGAATAACGCATTCTCTGCAGAATACATTATAAGCAGAGAAATAATGGTCACGACTTTTGAATATGTTGATAAGTTGAATGAAAATCGATATCAACCTTTCCAGGGGATGGATATTGTTTCAACATCTTTGATAAGGCTATTGAGTACACTAATGATTATTATCAAGAAGAATTTCTCAACACGTTGACACCAAATGAATTGCCTCATCACAAATCTGTGTTGAAAAAGTATTCACCGATGTTGTTGTTAAGGAACTTAGTACTAGCAAAAGGATTATGCAATTATACATGCATGATATGTAAATGGTTCAAAGGAAACATGATTTATGCTGAAATCACAGTTGGGCAACATTATGGAAAGCGGGTTTTAATCCCACATATTCCATTTTTACCGGCAGAAAACGAAGGATACCCATTTCAGTTTACAAGAAAGCAATACCCTATACGTCTTTGCTTTGCAATAACGATCAATAAAGCGCGAGGATAAACAAAACCATTTGTAAGAGTTTAATTGCCTTGATCGGTGTTTACTCATGGACAACTATATGTTGCACTTTCAAGGGGAACTTTGATATCAACAACTTAAGGTGTTGATCAAACCAAAAAATCAACTAGACAACATCCACAAATGTACAAAAGCATTGTATTCAAACAAGTTCTACACTTCGGTACGTAAATATTATATTTCTTTATTATTATTATTATTCTATTATTTTCACTACATAATTGGAATTTTGACACTTTTGGTCCCTCATGTTTGTTTCAAAAATAACCCTTATGTTTCTGAATGACACTTTTGGACACTTATAATTGTATTTTGTTTCAATTTTAGGACGCCTTATGTTTCTGACAATTTTGGTCCCTTATATTTGTAGTTTGTTTTAATTTTAGGACAATTACCTAATTAGTCATTGATGAGGGAAAAATTCACTGTTATTATTATAACAATTTACCCCACTTCTGATACCATTTTGAGCGTTATTATGTCATTTCGAGTCATAAATTCCTTAGATTTATCTAAGTACGTTAGTAGTAAGTATTATATAAAATATAATGTTTTTACTAGTTTTTTGTACGGTTTAAGAACCGGAGTGTAAATGTCGGATTTCGTTTGGTGTTTTGGTGGTTCATTGCGAGGATTATACATTGACCAAGATTCCACGTAACGACATGTTTTGAGCCTAAAAATATGTATTTTGATGGATGGAAGAATGTGCCATAAGCTAACAAGTTCAAACGGATCAATTGTCCTGAATGCTTCTACCGTAAAATATCTTCGACAGACATTTGACCCAACTTAGAGGCATTTTCTGGGAAGAGTTCTTCATAAAAGTTGTAGATATTCAAATGAGCTTTCCAAGGCATTTTGAATCACGTCAATTGGAGGTCTACAACTCAAGTTATGACTATTTTATCGATAAGCGCCGCAATAGAAACGCCGGGAAAAGTGGAGATATTCTCCCAACTTGATTATATTCTCCCATGTGGTGATGTGAGGACATGTGAGGACTCATCATTACATCCCACATGCTTCTAAAAACTTTAGCATATCCATCGCATATTCTCTTGTATATATATATATATATATATATATATATATATATATATATATATATATATATATATATATATATATATATATATATATATGTGTGTGTATGTATATCTCTTCCTATATAAATACCCCCATTCCCATCCATTTTCCTTGCCCCTCTTCTTCCCCATCCTCCTTCATCTTTTCCTTTCTTTTAATTTATGTTTTGGGGGCCTAAATTAGATATATATGTAGTTATAATGTCGATTGTAATAACCCGACTAGTTATCGCTTTAATATAATTTCGTTTCCGTTTTTCTTCTATTGCTTTCTTTCATTTTTATGCAATTAGTATAAATACATATATATATATATATATATATATATATATATATATACGTATATGATGGGTATAAATAATTCCACCACCTCAACAAATGAGGACAACCCAGCTGCGGCCACCTCCGACATGACAAGAGAAATTGCCAAAGGGCGGCCATCAGAAACTCACCTCGCCGCGACCAAAGCATTTGCGGTCCCAGGCAAATGTGAGATCCTAGGAATCTCGCCTCAGGCAAATCAAGAATGGGCGAGGCCGGGAAAGGCTGGCTCCTTGCGACCTCAGAGAGATGGCCGCCGATTGATCCAGATCTTTTCCCCACTTGTACCTTAGATATTTCGTCTTGCTTAGTATCTAAGTTAAACCTAGCTATTAGTAAAATATCTAATAGATTACTTATTCCCTAAGTTACCCACCTCTATATAAGGGGTGGTCATTGTAAACAAGAGAAAGAGGAAATACACACTAGACTTGCAAGCCAAAGCTCTGTCCATTCTCATTACTCCATACCACCACCCGCCGGAGTAACACCACACCTTAAATACAGCCAGATATCCACCGTCTATACACCGCAAGGACACTGTGACGATTTATACATCATCAGTTGGCTCCGTTACCGGGAACAAAAACGGCAGATTCACCGACCGGCTCCATCATATAAATTACATATCGATCGCCAGAAGTCCGACTCAAAGCAAGTCCCGATCACAAACATAGTCATAACCTATGATCGAAGAAGAGAGGCAATCGAACCCCCAAACTCCTGCGCGAGAGGCGTTGTACAAACACATATACAAGCCGACGTCGCGATAGAGACACAAGAGATTACGCATAGCGGAATGGGGAAGGATCACAAAGGGAATTTTGGCCCTAGCGATGCCCAAATTTGATAAATCGAAGGCTAAGTCAAGAGAGGTCGAAGAGCAAAGACATTGGATGGGAAAATCGAGAGGAGCATCTCGATCGCGCAGCATAGCCGAGAGATCAACCCCAGAAAGAGCCGGATCTTCAAGAGGATCCGGAGATTGCGGAAATAAGGAATACGCGAGGTATCGCGGAAACTATGTACCTAGCCAATTCCCCGTCTGGTAGCAAAGGCCAAGCCCCAATGTCGATCGACCCCAAATCCCCAGAGGTGAAATCGCGCCCCTGGCGGTAAATAAGGGCCGGCAGAGCGTGATTCACGGATCGAGATAAGAAGAAAGTGTGCGCTCCTCAGCCGCAAAGGACCTAGGAAAAACGTTGTTCGGACCGGTTCTCCCGGATCGCGATCATCGGGAGGAAAAATCGCACGAAAAAGGTTCGGCTCTCAAAGGTTGGGTGAGAAGGACAAGGCCTCGGCCCCAAGTCGTCTCAGCCTTCCCAAGGGAGGATCTCTTCTCCGACGAGACAGGGACGCACCGGACGCCCGCATAATCATCCGTGAAAAGAGGGCACGTCGGGAGGAGTCGGAAGATCGCGAGGAGTCGAGCTTGAGGCGAGAAGGCTAACACACAGCGTATTTGTTGCCACCGGATTTCGACTGCACGGGCGAACAAATGGAGATAATGAAAAACGAGCTCGCCGACTTGAAAAAATCGAGGCCAGCCGAGAGAGCCGCTCCAATTTCAGGAATCGACGTGCTCGCCAAGAGAATTACAGAAACATTGCCTACCGGTCGCGAAAAAGTTAGCTATCCCAGCTATAATTACTACAATGGAAATTCTTGCCCAAACGACTGGCTCACCGCTTTCCAAGGTCGCATCACCCTGGCAACCCAAAATAAATCCGCCTGGTGCATCGCCTTAGTCGGAAGCATGCAGGATAGGGCCGCCTCTTGGATACGTGGACTTCCCCGTGGCTCAGTAAAAGGCTGGGAAGATCTCTCCGAGAAATTCGTCAGAGAGTTTGAATCGGCGAGTAGACCAAAGAAAACTATAGAGGACTATCATGAGGTTCGCATGGGAGGACATGAATCCGAAAAGAATATTACGAACGTTTTCGCCGTAATATACGATCAAACAAGAAACATTCCGGATGATGCAGTTGTCACATGTTTCCTCACAGGGATCGCCAAGGGTCCAATGAAAACTGAGTTCAACCTACGGCCCCCTAAAGCGGGTCTCAGGGAAATGTTGGAAAGGGCTCGAATGATGGGAGTCGTGAGCGCCGTCCTCGGCGAGGCGAAGCCAAAGCGGAGCGACCTTCACAGAAGAGAGAGCGCGCGGAGAGAAAGAGGGAAAAAGGCGAGATGCTAACCACGACCGCGAGGTAAAAAGCCTTATAAATTCGGCGAGGACAATTTTACCCCGCTCAACACCAAAGCATCTCAAATATTGTTGAAATCCGCGAGCACTTTGACAAGCCCAAACCCATGAGAGGCGATCCCGGCGATCGCGACAAGTCCAAGTAATCGTGACTATCACAAGGATCATGGTCACATCACGGATGAATGTTTCACGTTAAGGCGAGAAATAGAAAGGCTAATCCGCGAGGACCGGCCGACTAAGTATAAGCGAGATGGGAATACCGGTACCAGTCAAGGTCGCCCCGCGTCTCATCGAAAGAGGTCCAAGTTATCCACGGGATATCCTCAAAGCAACGATCGGTGAAATCTCGGATACACCCAGATCAATACGCGCGCCTTGAAAAGCGAGATAGTATTGGGGGAGAACGAGAAGGAATCATGTTCACTAAAAGCGAATTGGCATAGCGAGGCCCCAATGGAGGTACCCCTTGTTCTCAAAATCGGAATAAATGACAAGCATGGAGTCAGCAGAGTAATGATCGACACAGGGGCTGGTCGCGACGTCATCTATTTCGACTGTTTAAAACAGATCGGATTTGGAGAAGCTAAGTTGAAACCTTACCTCGGGGTGCTCGAGGGCTTTACCAACGACACCGTGCGGGTCAAGGGAACGGTCGACCTCAACGTCACTTTGGGCGACTATGAGCCATGCAGAACTGAGATAATCACATTTTTAGTTATTGATCTTCCCTCATACTACAACATTATCTTGGGGATCCCGGCCATGAAAAAATTTCAAATGGTGGCGTCCGTTCCCCACCAAAGGGTCAAATTTCACGTAGGGGAGGAGATTGGGGTCGCCATCAGCCGACCTGGAGCTTTCCTCGACTATATGACCAAAAACAGGGTCGATTCTAAGCGACCCCGACTGGATGGTTTTAGCACGGCTCCGGATCAGATCGCTATGATGAAAGAAATCCCGGAGAAAGCAGTAGAGGTGGAAACATTGCAAGTTCGGGACGAGCCCGACTTCACCGCTGAGGATGAGTTGATCGAGGTTATAATAAACGACAAATATCCTGATCAAAAGATAAAAATAGGATCAAGGACCACCGAGGAAGAAAGGGAAGAATTGATCGGGCTTCTAAAAGCCAACTTGAGCGCCTTTGCATGGGAAGTAACAGATATGAGGCGTGGAGTCGAGGTCGCTTTGCACTATCTAGATGCCGACCCCAACTTCGCACTAATACAAAGAAAGAGCACGCCCAGTTCCTCCGGAAAAAGAGATCGCAATAAAAAGCGAAGTCAAAAACTTTAGCAAGCAGGCATTATCAAGGAGCTCCAATATCCCACATGGCTGGCAAACGTAGTGATGGTAAAGAAACACAACGGCAAGTGGCGGATGTGTGTCGACTTCACAGACTTGAACAAAGCTTGCCCCAAAGACCCTTATGCGCTGCCCCGGATTGACAAAATGGTCGACGGGATCGCCGGATTCGAAACACTGAGTTTTCTGGACGCATATTCCGGTTATCACCAAGTCAAAATGGCAGATGAAGACAAGGAAATGACGGCCTTCAGGGCCGCAGGTGGACTCTATTACTATGAGATGATGCCTTTCGGCCTGAAGAACGCAGGTTCGACATATCAGAGAATGGTAAACCGAGTTTTCAGCACACAAATAGGCAGGAACATGGAAGCCTACATTGATGATATGGTCGTAAAATCAAGTCGCCAAGGTCACCTGGTGGACCTTCGCGAAACCTTCGCCAATGTAAGGGGCCACTCAATGAAACTAAACCCTGCGAAATGTACTTTTGGGGTCCAGGCGGGAAAATTTTCTGGCTTCATGGTGAGTCAAAGGGGATCGAGGCAAATCCCGAGAAAATCGAGGCCCTAGTCAACATGAGCGAGCCCACCAGTATTAAAGAAGTACAGCGGCTTAACGGCAGAATCACAGCTCTGGGTAGGTTTGTCTCAAAATCCGCAGAAAGAAGTCTGCCTTTCTTCAAAATTTTGAAAGGGGCTGGTACTTTCTCTTGGACAGCGGAATGCTCCCAGGCATTTAAAGACCTCAAAGAATACTTGTCAAGACCGCCGTTGTTAACCAGCCCAAGGCTCGGGGATATTTTGTTTTTGTATTTGGCAGCCTCAGATAGGGCCGTAGCCGCAGCACTTGTAAAAGAGGAGGAGGGCTCGCAGAAGCCAGTTTTTTATGTTTCCAAGGCTCTAAGCCCCGTTGAAAGTCGTTATTTTAATATAGAAAAGTTGGCTTATTGTGTTGTTATAGCTGCCCGCAAATTAAGGGCCTACTTTTCATCTCACACCATCGTAGTCTTATCAAATGCATCGCTAAGACAGGTTCTTCACAAACCAGACCTGTCCGGTCGACTGCTCCGGTGGGCCATCGAACTCACTGAGTTCGATATCCGATATGAGCCTCGGAAGGCTATAAAGGCCCAGGCTCTCCCAGATTTCATAGCAGAAACAAGCTTCAACGAAGAGGCGAAAGAGCAGGTCTGCTCCAAATGCGACCAGGATAAGGTCACCACAGAGAACGAGCCTATCAGGCCAAGTCACTGTTGGCAGCTCTACGTCGATGGCGCCGCTAATCACAAAGGGTGTGGCGCGGGAATAATCCTGTTAGAGCCGGACACATCGTGAAGAAATCGGCAGGCTCGAGATTCGATTTCACCGCCTCTAATAACCAGGCAGAATACGAGGCCGTCATTGCTGGGTTGAAACTCGCCAAAGCCATGAAAGTCGAAAATATACAAGTATTTTGCGACTCACAGTTGGTGGTTAATCAAATCAATGGGTCCTTTGGCATTCATTGCGAAATTTTACAGAGGTATATTAACCTCGTCAAAAGACTCGAAAGCAGCTTCGCATATTGTCAATTCAAAAACATCCCTCGAGAGGACAATCATAGGGCAGACTATTTATCCAAATTAACCAACGAAGACGCGTCGTGCGATCCCAGCATCATGGTCGAACACCTATCGAGCCCGCCATCTCCCAGGTTGAGATCATGGATTTCCAACCCAAGAATTTCCAACCCAGGAACACTTGTTGGGTCGACATCATGAAGTCTTATATTGAGTTAGGGGAGCTTCCCAGCGATCCTTGCAAAGCTAAGGCCTTAGTAAAAAGGGCCGCAAGATATATGATTATGGACGATGTGCTTTACCGTCATTCATTCTCGAAACCCTTCGCGATGCGCACGACCTGAGGAGGTGACGGGAATTCTAACAGAACTCATACGAGGAATGTGCGGCGCCATCCCGCCAATCGAACACTAGCACACGAAGGTACTCTAGCCGGATATTATTGGCGAAATTAGCGTAAGACGCCAAATCTTATACCCAAGCATGTGATGCTTGCCAGGAGGTTCGCAAGTATCCCCAGGCTACCCTCATCGAACAAAGCATAGTGGTAGCTGCCTGGCCTTTCGACATGTGGGCGGTCGACCTCAT
Source organism: Gentiana macrophylla (assembly GCA_026214975.1). Classification (NCBI taxonomy): domain Eukaryota; kingdom Viridiplantae; phylum Streptophyta; class Magnoliopsida; order Gentianales; family Gentianaceae; genus Gentiana; species Gentiana macrophylla. The sequence goes on from CM047806.1 coordinate 143,123,193, forward strand.
CGGACCTTTGAAGAAGGGTCGCTTAGGTTGCGAATACGTGGTCGTCGCGGTGGATTATTTCACTAAATGGGTCGAGGCTAAGGCCTTGGTAAAAACCAATACCAGGGACATAACATACTTTTTGCTCGATCAAATATGGACAAGATTTGGTGTTCCGAGAGTGATGGTTTCCGATCACGGACCTCAATTAAGAGACGAATTCGACAGATTTTGTGAAGAGAACAATGTTAAACATTGGCAATCATCCGTGTGCTACCCGCAAGGAAATGGGCAAGCCAAAAATGCCAACAAACAGGTCCTAAGTGTGTTAAAGAAGAGCCTGGGTGAAAGCAGCCACGGCCGGATCACCTTCCAGCGGCTCTATGGGCACTCAGGACGTCGCGAAAAATCACAATGAGGGAAACTCCTTTTGCTTTAACATATGGATCTGAGGCTATGGCGCCTGTGGAAATGGCCTTACCAAGCCCTAGGGTCGTTTTTTACAGCGAGGTCAATAATACAGCGGCGCGTAAACTCAAGCTTGATCTAGTAGAGGAACGGTGCATCCAGGCATACAGTCGTCTAGTCAATTATAAACAGGCGGCAAAGCGTCATCACGACAAACGTATTCGCAATCATCACTTCGCCGTCGGGGATTACGTTCTACAAAAAAGACAAGCCACGGGCCATGAAGCGAAAAAAGGAAAGCTATCGGAAAACTGGGAGGGCCCCCTACGAATTTCGTGAGTTATCAAAAAGGGGACGTACACGCTAAGTGACAAGGAGGGCCGCGAGTATAATAGGCCATGGCATGCAGACAATCTGAAAAAATACTATATGTAACAAGCTAATTCAAATAAAGCTGTTCTTCCAAATTGTATTTACATTCTTGTCTTTTCGTCATCGTCAAAAAAAAAAAAAAAAAAGTAAAAAGTTTTTTCAAACATATCGATCAAGCCTGGACAAACTTCCATCAACTGCAGGATGGTTATCTTCCTCCGATCACATGTGTGGAGGTCCAAAAACGACACCACGCTTGCAAAGGGCTCCACCGGATAAGTTTTTTCAAACATATCGGTCGAGAGTATGGAAGGGAACCCTGGCGCCACTGCATAATTTGGTTATCAGCGACGCGAAAGGCATGCGGCGACCTGTACCTCGGCGAGCTTGACCCACCGAGCACGCATATCTTAGTGCCTCGCGATGGATCAACACTCCCCAGTCTATATCCACTCGATGGTCGCGAATGGCGCAGCGAAGGAGCGCCGCTCTCACTAACAAAGATCGGCGATCGGCAAAGATAAGAGCGCGGGAATTTATAAACTTCTTCCACGCACGGTCGCCTGCGAGAGAGGTCGGACGCAGATACTCCCTAAAGAAAACGCGCCGATGCTCGGGAACAGCTCGCACATTGCAATACCTAGACGAATCTGCCTATTTTCCTCATCTGCAAGGTCCCAGGCGGTCTCATAATGGGAGGAGGGATTTATAGCGGGTATGTTAAAAACTTGGTTAATTCTCTCCGGAGTAAAGATAACGGAGACACCCCGGAGAGAAATGCTACTCACTGCCCCGCCAGAGGCTACCTCAGACAACACGGAATAAAATTCCCGTATCATGGTAACATTATCCATTGCGGAGGCTTAGCAATAAATTCCCACCGGCCCTAGAAAGCGAGCGCGCGCAAGCATGGAGCCGTCTTCTATTCGTTGTTCATTTAAACCCCTCTCCCTCATAATATCACGCCACTCAAAATAATCCCAGAAATAATTCTTGGCTAAGGGGAGGCAGGTGAAAAAGGGAAACATCCCGGATAGGACGAGCTTTCCATGTCCGAACCGGTCACTTTCCCTGGATGAGACATAGAGTCGAGGGATAAGCGGTAAAGAGGATAATGAAGCGATTGAGGAGAAAGAAAGCAAATTCAAGATGAGGCAAGAGGTAGAGTGAGTTCCAAAGTAACCCCTTTATACCGAGAAGGGACATAATCAACGGTTGGGATTAAGCTGGATCCTAGGGCGGATATGCAAAGCGCCCAAAACCAAGGCAACAGAGCTGGACCATAAAGAGACCGAAATTTATGGCTACGATTACAACCGACACCTAGTCATTAGGGGTCATAACTCTGCGTTAATGACATAGTCAAAGGTCGCTCTCGAGAGGCTCGGATTTTACGGCAGAGCACCTTTGCTCTCATAAGGCATTGAAACTTTGAAAAATTAACGTCGCATAGCGACTATGGTTAGAATGAGACGCGACGACGTTTCATGACTGCTTGACGCCACCAAATTATTGAGCAGACCTCGCACGAATCAAGAGGACAGCACACAGAGAAAATAAAATAACTCATCACGACCTCGCGAAAAGGCCGCCAGATCGAATCAGGGACAGGAAAAATCAAGTTTTATAAATTGAAAAATGCAGAAAGTAAATTGTCAAGATATTACAACTCAAGATTCAGTCAAATCACAAAGATAAATAGTCAAAGTTACAAATCAAATTTTCAAGGGCTCTGAGAAAAATCCAAGAAATCTAGAGAGCATGAGGGGTAGGCGGGTGTTGATGAACTCGTCGCCTTGCTCGGAGGCGGCGGCTTCTTCAACATCTCAAAGTTTACAGAGGATTAACGAGGCGGGATCCCAAACAGGCTCGCCACGTTTAAAAGTATTCGATCACCTGTGATCGAGGTAACAAGCTCGCTTGCATAAGGGATTTCCGGGTGAAAAACCACTAAATCGGGATGACCTTAGTGCGTGTTCACCCACCGCAAAGATATCTTCCAGAGTAATGTGCTCCCCGCCTCGATCGGCCCAGATACTGATGAGCTAGGTGACTAAAGCCCTGGTCAAAGCTATGCTCCATGAGGTCGAAGAAGTCATCCGAATTCTTGTAGCGGCGACGGCCCCAGACTTGGCCTCCTCGACAAACCTCGGCAATTTTCTTTTAGTGGCCTCACCGTTTTCTTCAGACTTCCTCAATAGCTTTCTCAAGCCTCTTTGGCGGCCGTCTCGCCTCAAAGCAAGCTTACCCCTCAGCGTGGCGATCTCCTCCTGCGCCCCGCAAGATAATCCTTTGTCAAAGATGCAACTTTCTCATTGATCTCAAAGATCCAATTTAGAGTGCTCCTCCATGATTGCTTTCATCTTTTCCACCTCGCCAGCCGATGCTTAGCTTTCTTTTCGGCAGTGACCCTTGCCTTATCAGTCGCTCCCAGCTGCGCCGTCACTTTTCTCACCTCTGCCTCACGCCTCTCAGCGGCCTCAAGTACCCTATTTAAACGAGCACCGAGCTGTGGAAAACAGAGGACGATTAGCCAAAAAAAAAAAAAAAAAAAAAAAAAAAAAACTGGTCTTACTGAGAGAAGCAAACAAGCCCAAATCGGCCGAGATCTCTAATTCAAAGCAATCTCATCTTGAGGCGAAGAGTTGTCTTGAGCGCAAAGCGGGCTAATATGCCCGACCAATCTCCACTTGAACGAAGATCGGGGCGGTCAAAGGAAGTGGCCCTAGAGGAATCACATCGGCGATTGCTTCGCCAATCTGGCGAGCTTTGGGACAGTCGAGACCCTGGGTGAAGCTTCGGATCCAACCAGAGGGCCTCTTTCCTGAATAGCCTCGAGGCAAAGTTTTTGTGGCAAGTGTCTCTCAGAGGCGCGCTCTTCTCCACCGAATTTCAACCTCTTCAAGATGTACCGGATTTGGGAGCGGACCGTTTGGGTAGGCGATCATCCTCCGCCTTCTCCTGGTTGAGGTCGCTTTGACGCCGTGCGACTCTTTAGCAGGGGGATGAGTCTTTTTCGAGGCACCAGCCTGACCTGGGCTCGCAATAAGGGCAGATGATGTCGCAGCCTCCGGGTTAGGTGTCTCGGCGACAATCGAGGCATCCACAGATCGGGGCACTCTCCCTAGAGCTTTCTTCAGAGCCTCCTGTCGAGCATTGGCTGCCTTGTCTGCCTCCGCATTAAGCTTGTTTCGGTGAGCCCTGCGAGCATTTGGATCCATACCTACAAAAGGAAAGCGGTTTAGAGCCCAACAAAACAAAATGAGCATTTACAAATAAATACAAGTGGACAAAGAAAGTTACAAAGCGGCCTAAGTATAGGATCGCCCCCACATTCCGGACACTCGGAGGGAAAACATTTGTTGATATGACAATCCCCAATCCAGTCCGGATCGCAGCTCTCAGACCCATTCGTACCAAGAAGCGCGGCGCATTCCTCGCCCACTAGGCCCGCCATACATACAAAAGGCTCGGCCAGATCAAGTTCAACCCAAGAAACATTTCTCCGAGATGGCGCCGCCCCGTCCGACTGAATTAACGTCATCAGCCCCTTTACATAGCGCCGCTCACTCACAGGGGGGTCAAGGATTAAAAGCGTGGATTTGCCTCCGCGGACTTACGCGCCTCAGAAAAGGCCAACCTACCTTCGACTCGATTTTTCGGTACCTCACGCCCCATTTGTGAAACTTATTGGGAAGCGGGAATAGTAGGGGAGTCTTCGCCTCGGGAGACTTGTCCAGAATAGGCGTCCCACGAAGGAATAAAATTGCCCCAAGTAAAGTTAACGTCGGCTCGATCTTGAGAATCCGCACATAAGCGTGAAGGCCATCAAGCTGGATAATAGCCCCGACGGCAAAATCGAGGGAAGCGCCGCATCTCCTTGCAGATCTTCACAAAGAAAGGATCGAAAGGCGGTCTCGCAGACCGCATGCAAATGATGGAAGTGGAGGATAAGGGTGTCCTCGGAGCGGCGCGCGCACTTACGTAATCCTTATGGTCCCCGGTTTAAATTTATCGGACTCCTTCTCATAATCGAAAAAGAAAACCGATACACACCGGTGTCGATTCCGAATATGCTATTAATGGTCTGTTGAGATCATTTGCTCTTGCTGATCGGGACCATTTCTTATCAACGTCCTTCTCATACGCCGTCATGATCCCAAACTCTCGCATAGCTTCGTGGATTGTTAGGGACGAGAACTCTTCGGTGGGTAGCGGCGCGGCGGCCTCACCAATCGTCATGATTTGGCTCGCAATTTTCTCTCTTCTTCTTCTCGCTTTGCGGGCATCCGAGATATCCTTCCGAGGCAATTCAGCATTTTCATCCTCACTGGACCCCATTAACTCATGAAGCTGCGGCGCCACGAACATAAGCTTCGTGCGTGGTCGGGAGCGCCGCTAGTACTCGGGACCGCAGATTTGTCCTTCGGCCGGGACGCGATCTTTTCGACCCGTGAGCAGTTGAGATTTTTGAGCCCGCTTTTCTCCTTAAGGCTCACTCTACGCGGCGGATTTCTAGCGAGAGACAAAGGCCTCCAACTCAAAAGGGTCGGCATCCATAGTAGCGACCTCATCGTGATAATCTCGCCAATATCTCAAGCGCGAGCATCGCCCACTTCAACCTCGCCCGAGTAGATCGCCAACCGAGGCCGCGAGATAATATGGGGTCATCTCAAGATAATCGTAAACCTCCCTTCCAGAATCATCGCGAGAATGATCATTCCCCGACATCCTGCAAAAACAAGAGAGGAAAAAGGTGGAGCTTTTGGACTGGTATAATAATAAATTAGCCAGGAAGGTGATCGCACCCACTTCAATACCGCCTCCGTTTTTGCAAGAGAGATCGCAAATAAAATTACGAGAGGATAGCGAGGGAGCGGGTGAAACCCCAATTTTCCCAGAAAGCTATAATCTCTCCCAGGAAAAAACCCCATTATTAATCGGAAACAAGGCAATGTTGCATCCCGTAGCAAAAAGAATGACAAAATTGATATGTATGGAAAAACAAGGCAGGGATGGATGAGTAAACGAGTTAACAGAAAGGATTTCTTACCTGATTTGCTGAGAAAGATGGGAAAACCGCGTAAAAACTGGGAAATACTCAAGGAGGTGGCCGGAATCTTCAAAAGAACCACCGTGAAATCCTAGAACCACCGCAGGAACGCCGTTGAACCTTCAAAGCTCTGCCGAAAAACTTGAGAATTCTAAATCAACAAACAACGGAGAAAATAAGAAACGCTAAAAGTGTGAGAAGGGTGAGAAGCGAAAGCTTTATATAGGCAAAGGGGCCACGATAAATGCGGTTGGGAACGCTTCATCCAACGGTTCATTAGAGGCGGCGGTTGTCGGTTCAAATATCTGGCGTCCCATCGGTGCCCACGTACAACTACCTGGCGATTCTTGAAAACGGCCGCATCATTCGCAGAGGAGAACCTGGAGGGTCGACGTCCACCACGATTGGCGGTCTCGCCCCACAAAACAGGCCCAGAGTTACTTTAAGGTCGCTTGCTTTGAAAGCACGGCCCTTAGAGAACAAGTCGCATCAGACGACAAGGTCGCAAAAACTGAACCAAAGTTACTTTGAGGTCGCTTGCTTTGAAAGCACGGCCCTTAGAGAACAAGTCGCATCAGACGACAAGGTCGCAAAAACAGGCCCAGAGTTACTTTAAGGTCGCTTGCTTTGAAAGCACGGCCCTTAGAGAACAAGTCGCATCAGACGACAAGGTCGCAAAAACAGGCCCAGAGTTACTTCGAAGGCCGCATGCTTTGAAAGCACGGCCCTTAGTGAACAAGTCGCATCAGACGACAAGGTCGCAAAAACAGGCCCAGAGTTACTTCGAAGGTCGCTTGCTTTGAAAGCACGGCCCTTAGTGAACAAGTCGCATCAGACGACGAGGTCATAAAAGGTGTTGATAATCACTCCATCCTTCATATCCTCAGGGAATATCGTTAAAGCACGGAGTAGGGGGCCATTGATGGGTATAAATAATTCCACCACCTCAACAGTGAGGGACAACCCACTGCGGCCACCCTCCGACATGACAAGAGAAATTGCCAAAGGGGCGGCCATTGTGTCTCACCTCGCCGCGACCAAAGCATTTGCGGTCCCAGGCAAGTAACAGATCCTAGGAATCTCGTCTAGGCAAATCAAGAAGGGGGCGAGGCCGGGAAAGGCTGGCTCCTTGCGACCTCAGAGAGATGGCCGCCGATTGATCCAGATCTTTTCCCCACTTGTACCTTAGATATTTCGTCTTGCTTAGTATCTAAGTTAAACCTAGCTATTAGTAAAATATCTAATAGATTACTTATTCCCTAAGTTACCCACCTCTATATAAGGGGTGGTCATTGTAAACAAGAGAAAGAGGAAATACACACTAGACTTGCAAGCCAAAGCTCTGTCCATTCTCATTCCTCCATACCACCACCACTTGGAGTAACACCACACCTTAAATCTGACCCTGGATATCCACCGTCTATACACCGCAAGGACACCTGTGACGATTTATACATCATCAGTATATTATATATATCTATATCTATATATATCTTTATATATATCTATACGTATATCTATATAGCTGTAGTTATTTTATTTCCGTTTTGTTTTCTTTCGTTTTGTTTCTTTTCTTTCTTGTTATATATATATATATATATATCTATATACACACATATATATCTATATACTAGTATTTATATATATATGTATGTATTTAGATATATATTTATATTTCGTTGTTTTCTCCGTTGTTATGAATAGCTAAACTTATCATAGCCGAATCATGTAAAATTTGGTGAAATCAACCTTTGGAAGATAAAATAGGGAGTGTGTAGTGCTTTTTATTGTTATATCTCACATATTTCACGTCTTAGAACTTGTTATAACGGATTTGGGCTAGATTAGCTACCTAGGTCAAAAATCACACACATCATTCTTGAGAGTTGTTCAGAGAGAATGGTGTGGGAAAAAGGGTTCTAAGATCGGGAGGTAAAACATACCGGGGTTTTAGGTCGTGAATTCAAGCCCGCGCTCATCGGTGTTTTATTATCAACATAGTAACTTGAATGTGGTAGTCTAGATTAGTGTAGTTTAGTGTTAGACCCCGGGGTTGAACTATGAAGTGCCGGGTGGTTCTTGAGCCAACGATGACAAGTTGTTTCACGGAGTCTTTCGGGTAGACCATGGATTAGGTAAAGCTTCGGTTTACTGCTTTGACACATTCGCGTTAAGATGTTTGGTGTAGTACGTTGATGAGTATGAATCGGTAGTCACTTCGACCGAGTAATTTTGGACTTGTTTCCATAACGAGGGTTATATCAAGCGTCTCACAGCAACTTAATCATGTTAGGATAATCGGTTTTCTAAAAAGAGAATTAGTTAACCTCACATAGGATGTTGAAGGAGAGTTGTTCAGATCTTAACATCAGAATTAGGAGCACGCACCCGTGAGATTGAATGTGAGAGTTCATTTGTTATAATGCACACTTCCAGTTTTGTCTATCCGTAGGGTTGAAATTAGCTATTTTGATCATGGTTCGGCTATGTCCTTTATTCTCTCTTTTAAAACCCTTTCAAACCTAGTAGTTTAACTTTCTTCTCTCCTTACTCCCTTTAGACTCGTTAACTTTCTTCTCTCCTTACTCCCTTTAGACTCGTTAATCTTCTTCTCTTCTTACTCTCTTTGAAACCTAGTAGTTTAACTTTCTTTCTCTCTTCTCTCTCTTTAGACTCGTTAATAAAATCTACTTTAGTATCGTAACAAAAATTCCCACGACTTTGATCGCCTAGACTAAGAAACACGTTCACTTTGGTACTTACAACCACGTTTCCCTGTGGGATCGACCTCGCACTCTCTCAGTAGCTATCCTAACAATCTGACCCGGTACTCTGCTAGTTAGAGAGTTAGTTTACCCACAGTTTCGAGTCTTTATAAATATATTTTCGATGGGTAAATAAAAGCTCATCAGTCATCTAAGTTAACGTCGACTAAATGTTGGATCAAACTTTTAGTCGACATTAACTTAGATGGTTAATTAGGCGATTGTCCTAAAATTGAAACAAAATACAAACTTAGGGGACCAAAAGTGTCATTTAGAAACATAAGGTTATTTTTTAAACAAAGCTAAAACACGATGGACCAAAAGTGTCAATCCCTTAAATAATTCATACTTACTCTTATGAGTTCTTATAAAAAAAGAACGATCCTTCTTAATGAATAATGAAAGCGGACAAAAATTTTAAACTTATTAATAACCCAATTTATGCTATGGAAGTGGATGACACATAAAGAATGAAGGAGCACAGTATCGACAACTGCATCATTAAGTATTGAGTTCCAAAGTGGAATTTTATTTTTCTTCAAATTGCTATTGTTTTATTTTATATATATTCAACTGCTTACCCTTTTATGTTTATCTTGAAATTCACATAGTGTCAAACGATGTCTAAAATTGTCAATGATGAAATTGGTTCATTAGGCAGGTAATTAGGAATTGTAAGGATAATCCAATTACCTGACTAGTTTGTGATGAATTATAGCTGAGTCAATGTGATTGAATGCCTATGTACCCAGAGGATTTGGGATCAAGCTATTAATAAAGTTCTTAATTTGTTAGGAGTGAATCGTTTTTATATAATCCTCATTCCGGAGAAGATGCCTTGGAGCATATGATTAGGGACATGACTGAAATCATGGGACGGTTTACGGTTCGTGCCATAATAGAGTGGGAATCATAGAGACATTATTGGTGCAGTTATAGTCTGCTAAATGACCTGACCGGTCTTTTCAGAAACATGAAGTCATCGATGATGATATGCCTTGAGCTGAGACACTTCATATCAGACTGAGACATCTTCATCAAAGTTATCTAGAGTATGAGGCCCTAACTTGGGCTGAACTTATGTGGCTCATATGGTAATATGATCTGATGTAGCCTATTAGGTGCCATATGTATGCCTTCGGGTCATACCCACCATCAAAATACCCACAAACCTGAGCTAGAACGGAGGTCATAGGTTTGGTCTGATTGGGGATGATGTGGCACTTCTTAAGAGGCGGGAACCCAAAGGTCTCTGACATGAATGTGTTTTCCAGCTGTCTTTTAAAATTCACGTCTCATTATCAAATTTTGAGATCCCGATTCACTTGCACCTTGGCATACGTACTAATCATTAAATCATGTAATCAAGACGTCTCTCTGACTTTACCATTATAAAATAAAACTATTTCTATTTGAATCTTTCTTCGCTTTTTCCATTATAGTCAAAGTCCTTTTGTTTTTCAGAGTATGCGCATTATTAACAAAGTCATTAATTTTTTCTTCTAAAACCGAAATCCCCCCCAAAATCTAAACGGCCTCTATTGAAGATTATGGTACCTCAATTCAAGAAGTTTTGGGTCAATTTGAAATTAAGTCCTCAACCTGCTCAAAAGAAAGGTGCAAACTCATACAAGGTGGGAGGTTTCCGATTGCCTTTGAATCCAATCCCTCATACATGTCCTGAGAATTTTTAAGTATCCATTCTTTTATAATTCAGCTTGTTTATATTATGTTGTAACAATAAACGAGTTTATAATGTTATGTTGTTTAGATTTTGTTTGTATTAATGTTTATTCCACAATTGAAATTACAATTGAAACAATCAACTCATACAAGTTTATCATTATACACTACACTATTATTTTATAGTTAAACACGTACATCTATAACGTTAAATTATGTTGTCAAATTTCATATAAATATATAAATTTCACTAACACCAACACGTGCAACGCACGTGCATTTTGCTAGTTATATAAAACGTGACACAATGAGCGATGAGAAGGACAAAGTATAGATTAAGGTTGTGTGAGGTAATGTATGATATGGTTCATGTAGTATGATATGGTGGAAGGGGTGGGGGTAGCCTTACCCCACCGCTCCCTAACTCTCTACCCACCCTGCCCTACCCTATCTCACCCTATCCTACCATGTGCATCCTACCTACCTTACTCCACCACCTACTCTACTTCACCATCACCCACTAATACCCTACTCTACCCACCCCACCATATCCTACTCTACCTTACCTATGACCTCACCCTACCCTACCCGCCCAAGCTTACCCTACCTTACCCATCACCTCATCCTATCCTATCCTACCCTACCCTACTACCTCACCCTACTCTATCTTACCCCCTACCTCACCTTATCCTCCCCCTACGCCTCCTAGCTACCTTACCCCACCACCTACTCTACTCCACCATCACCCTACCCTACCCTACCTTACCCTACAAGTGGCGGACGTAAGATCTCGGGTAAGAGGCGATAAAATTTTAAAGGCAAATAAAAAATTTAAGGGGGGACAAACGATATGCTTTGTACATATATTAGTGTAATTTTTCGGATCAAAAATTGATTGTTCCATTGGTTGTATGTAAGCTCCGCTAACGCTACCAACCACATACTCTTACTCCATCACCCATTTATTTTGTCGATTTTCATTTTATTCCATCACATTCCATCCATTTTTGGAAATAATGAAAATGAACTTTTTCATTCCATTGTAATAAAATCTCATTTAATTCCATTACCTTATAATCAAACACAAACATTAGAATGGAATGAAAAATTATTCCATTCTCGCCTAACAAACATACCATAATTGTGGTGTCCTTTTGGGTATTGTGTGATTATAATTGCATGAAGCGGCAAAATCACAGCAAGAACAACACATCTTGTATAAAACACGGTTAATTACCCTCATTTATCAATAAGTCTTACGCCATAACCAATGATGCCTGATGTGTTGTATTTTTTTGTTGTGCTTATTTTATTATATACGTGATATTATATATCAGTGTGCAGCAATCCGTACGTTGCAAGCAAATGAGAAAGCTCTTTCAAAAATTAGTCAAGCCGTTGACAATTGTAAGATATTTATGTTTCAATTCCTTTCTATTGTCTTTTCTAATGTTAGACATGTGGGGAATGCCCCAACATATCTCTTAGCGAAACATGATTTATCCACCTCTTCTTTTGTAGAATGGGAAAGCTTCCGTTTGCTTTGAATTTTGTTTTTGTTTGTACTTATTATAGTGCTTAATGGTAGATAAAAAAAAAAAAAGTCTTTATTCGCACCATATTAAATCTATCACTACATCACACCTAAATGTAAAAAATTGACATCTACTTTTTGCACCATACATATTATTTCAATATTTCAAAATCTACTTCTACACCACATTTTCTCTACAAAGTTAAGGGAAAAAAAAAAACTATTTCCAAACATTCTTCACTACCACCAATTTTTTATAATATCATATCTTCCACCAAACTTTTAAAATTTACAAAAAAAAGAAAACATCTTCATCTTCATCTTCAAACCCAAATCAATTTCTATTACCAAATCATTTTTTTATCTACTTTATCCTCTTCATCTTTTCATCTTCATCTTCAACTTCAAACCAAATTAATTTTCCTATCACCAAACTCATTTTTCTATCTTTTTCATCTTCAGCTTCATCTTCAAACCAAATCAGTTTTCCTATCACCAAACTCATTTTTCTATCTTATTCATCTTCATCTTCAAACCCAAACTCATTTTCATTTCACCAAACCTATATTCCTATTTTTTTCAAGAAGAATACACAAAAGTACATTTATTTCAAATGTACATTACTATTCAATTTGCTTGAAACCCCAATTTCTCCAATTGGGTGTTTTCAATTTCATTGTTTAATTAATCTAAATCTTGGTTTATAACCTTCAAAGAGGCTTTCTTTTTCGTTTATTTTGGTAGGGTGGTGCATTGGTGATCAATTGTGGTGCGAATAAAGACCTTAAAAAATGATAGTGCTTGATGAAATTTGTGTATATAAAGAAATGATTGGTGAGAGAAATTACAATATCAAATCATATAATGAATAAAATAATGATAAAAAATATAATAAAATAGATAAAGTGAAATGATAGATGATTTAATATATATATATTTTTTTGTTCTCTCTAATTTTTTTAATCTGTGGTCAAAAAAATAATTGATAAAAGAATTATAAGAAATTGATGAAATAATAAAAAAAAAACTTCAAATCCAACCCAAACAAACACAAGTTTAAATTCTTTTTACCCTTAAAAAAATAAATTGAGCAGAGATATATTTTTTTCCTTTTCCATTTAACATAAATAAAATTAGTAAAGGAAAAAAATGGGATAAACCCTGGAATGAAACCATGGCGGCAGTTGTTCACCTGAGCTCTCGTTCACTCAACATACACTCCTCCTCACTAACCCACTGTCTTCTCTTTCCCTCTTTTCTTTCCCGGACTCCCTGCAATCCTCGCCCTGCTCGCTCATGTTCAACTGCAGAACCACCTCCAAATCCTTCTCGCCGTGGCCGGAAAAAATCAACCCCCACCTCCACAACTACCTCATCTTCCCCACTCACCACTTCCAAGAAGCAGACAAAACGCACCAAAAAGACCCCTCCTGACAACACTCCCCGCCTTCCCCACGACGAGGAGCTCCCTGATTATGATGACGATATGGATTTTTACGACGACCCTCCTTTAATTTGCTGTTTTGGTGCGGCACAAAAAGAGTTTGTACCAACGGTAAGGGTGTCGCCGGAGCAAATGCACCCTGATATCTATTCTCAGTGGAAGATGCTCCAGTGGAACCCACCTGAGTTCGCTAGAGCACCAGGTGGGCCGCCCTGTAACGTGGCGATTTCACACGTTAGGCTTGGCGGGAGGGCTGCCTTTATGGGGAAGGTTGGATTTGATGATTTGGGTAAGGAAATGGTTACACTCATGAATAATGAGAGGGTGCAGACCAGGTCGGTTAAGTTTGATTATAACATCAAAACTGCTTCTTCTTATATGAAAATTAAGTTCGATGAGGGTAAAATGAAGGCTGAAATTGTAAAGGAATCTGCAGAGGACTCATTGCTTATCTCTGAGTTGAATATTTCTGTGCTCAAAGAGGTACTGTATAATACTAAGCAAGCATTAGAAATATGAAATTTTTTTTTTTGGGCCAATCTTTTTTCCATCAGGGCTATTGTTAAATTAATTATTCTTTCTTCTACAATTTCTAGATTTCGTTCCCCTTCAATTGAATTTATGCTTTCTACCCATTCTGATTGATCGTGTTACTTTGCTATAGTGTATTTTGCTCATTTGATTTAAGTTCCCCTTCCCCTTCCCCTCCCCTCCCCCCAAAGAGTCCAGGCTGTTGTCTATATTGTCCCTTGATTATGAATTATGTTCCGGTAGTAGCAAACTTTAGGGTTATCTGAGTCACTCTGCTATGTAAAAACCCAATGATAAAGTGTCTTTACAAAAACATGATATTAGCAGTGAAATTCAGGACGGAGAAGAAGAGGCATTCCAATATGCATTGTGTGCTTGTTCATATCTTATTTATGCACACGGCATTACTAGCAGCAACTTGTTAAAGTGCCTATGCAGCATTGATACACTAACAAAGACAGCGTATCTCTGGATTTTGTCTTGTGAGAGGAGCACTTTTTTTCCATTTTCAAGACCTTGTCAGGAACTTCTATCTCCCTTTGAGCCAGAGTAACGATCTTGAAAACATGTAAAGATTTTGCTTGAATTTTTATTTTATTTATTTATAGGATTCTACTATATTTAGTGGCTTACATTTGGGTGGTTACGGCTGGAATAGTATAGTTGTATGCAGAAAAGACATGTAGATACACTTGTTACTCATTGGCATTGTGAGATACAGTAAGAGATTCATGGAGATGGAGAGATGATACAATCAAAAGGTTACCTGACATTTATCGTATTTGAATTGAGGATGGTTTAGTATAGAGTACAACAAAGTGATAAGCTTTTTATGGTTATGAAATATACTGATATTCCAGCTGCTGTTTCGCAGGCTAGGATATTCCATTTCAACTCTGAAGTTGTTACATCTCCTTCAATGCATTCTGCTCTTTATAGAGCTATCGCATGGTCTAAAAAGTTTGGTTCTCTTGTTTTTTTCGATCCAAATCTGCCGTTGCCATTATGGAAATCACGTGATGAGACCAAGGAAGTTATCAAAAAAGCATGGGAACTGGCAGATATTGTTGAGGTCTCAAGGACAGAGCTGGAGTTTCTTTTGGATGAAGAATATTCACGAGAAAAGGAACTACACCCCCAATACTATGCTGAAACCATCGAGCAAACAAAAATACAAGAAAGTATTATCACTATACCCGTGAAGAAATATCTCCCCTGTGGCACGGCGGGCTGAAGCTTTTGCTAGTAACAGACGGGACTCTAAGAATTCATTATTATACTCGAAAGTTTGATGGGGTGGTTGTTGGGACAGAAGACGTGCTGATAACCCCGTTCACATGTGATAGAACAGGTTCTGGTGATGCAGTTGTGGCGGGAATCATGAGGAAGCTAACCACTCAACCTGAGATGTTAGAAGATCAGGATACGATGGATAGGCAGCTTCGGTTTGTGATAGCTGCAGGGATTATATCACAGTGGACTATCGGTGCAGTTAGGGGTTTTCCTACTGAAAGCGCTACACAAAATCTGAAAGAGCAGGTGTATGTGCCATCAATGTGGTAACTATATTTGATTTATTGATTTACAATACAAGTAGAAGCAGCGCCTAGTAGTGTCACTGTCGTCATCATCAATTTACAACTCTGAATCATTCTAATCATCATTATTATTAGAAATTAGAATAATGAGTTCCTTCATCTTTCCTTTCCTTTCCTTTCCTACTGCTGCTGTTGGGATTATTATTATTATTATTATTATTATTATTATGAGTTGTTGGAGGGGAATTCTGGTTTCAACTTTCAGATTTGATCCATCTTTGTTTGTCTGTGAAATTGGCAGATTCCTCCTAGGCTAGGCTTAGGCTGATTTTAATGCCAGTGTTCGTGTAAGCCTTGTCTAGTTGTGCCTTTAAGGCAGCATAGAGGGGAAATTTTCGGTTGTGTAATATTCGCATGCGGATACAGAAAATTCCCCCGGTGTATGTAATGTTGAGAAGATGTGTCATATTAGTCATGGTTTGAGGATCCTTATTATTATTATTATTATTATGTTTTATAAATATAATATTAAATTTGTGTGCAAGTTATACTCATATAGCCAACTATCAGTATAAGTATGGATAGAAAAAGCAAGAAATTGGTGGAAACTTTGATATAGATATATCTTAGGTTTCAAACAAAGTAGTATCAATTTTTACGTTGCTAACAATTGGAGGAAAGTGACCGACTGTATGATAGGAATTTCACAACCAACAACACTTCATATACAGGGTAGGTATGTTTCTAAAACCTCTTTTTTTTTTTTCTTTGTTGGTATATATGTATACATCATCAGCTACTCTCACATTTTTATCTCTTCTCCAAGTTTCTATTGTTCAATAATAATGACAACTTTCCTGACATATCATCTACTCTTTTTTTTTTTTGATTGCAGTTTCAATCTTTTTGATGAAAACTTGTTTTTTTCTTATTAATTAATACACGAGAGGAGAGGAGAGGTCTAGAAAACAGCTAGGAATGATAAAGCCGAATATATAATATCGAGGGAGGGGATAAATGTAATGTTGTCGTGAAGCTCTATATTTTGAGCTCAATGTGTGTCTCACTACACTAGTGTGTGTATATTCTTATGAAACCGACCTAGCTACACAAAGGTAAATACACTTGGGAGGGCATAGACATTTGATTGTAGGTAGATAGATGGGTGCACTCTAGCAATCAAGTTAGTAGAGCGGGGATTAATTTATATGTGTTGGCCGCCGATGGAGCTAGTTGATTGTTTTGCATTGCATATGTAGTAATTCTTTATATGAAATGTGGTAATGTCCCTTAAAAACAAATGCAATGAGTAATGTGATGCCTGGTTTTCATACATCGTATTTGATGGTGACAAACCTAAGAGTGAGTGCTGTGCTGTGCTGTGTTGTGTTGTGTGAGTCACCGCAATGTCCGGAGAACAAAAAATAATGTTCAGCTTGGCTCATTAATAACATCGAGCTCGTTGTCTGAGTTTGTCTCGCTAAACATATTTTTTGTTCTCCAACTCTAGTTCGGCTCATTAATATTATAAGTTAGAGTGAGGTCAGACAAGCTCCCATGTATTGTTACACATTAAATTAATGTATCATACTCCTCTTGCTTCACAACATTTTCGATATTTAAGGGCTTGAGTGATTGTGGCAGGTTCAGAGTCAGAAAGAGTGATTGAAGTTGAGTTTATGAATGGGTTTGCTAATATTATTTCCTCCCTGAGATTGCATGGGGGATGTTATGTTAAGGGAGCGGAAGGGGAATGATAGTAGGGGAAAAGGGTGGCGGCTGCGGGTTGGGTGCATGGTGAAGAGGATAGAGGAGTTGAGGGAGGAGGCAAGAGTGAAGGAGGAGATGGTATTCCCTCAAAATTTTCAAGGGGGGGTATGGACCCAAAAGGAAAATACATCTTCAACGAACTTGACCTGACGAGATGTATATAGAGACAAGAGGCACCAAACATCATAGCAATAACAACCTTGTTGATTTAATGCATACCCAAGAAAAACGCACGCTTTGGACCGGGATTGTACTTTGCGATCAATATAAAAATGAAACAAGGGTAGCACAAACAACCAAAAATGCATGCGCAACTTAGTGTAGTTAGGTGAAGAGCCAAAAATGGAGATTGCATGTCAAAGGTAGTATACAGTAGTAGGCATTCAATTGATTAGATATATTGCAGTACTGGAGAGTGCATAATAAGCCCGAAAAGTTAATATTATGATGGAAGCATGAGGGGAGCCAAACCAGTTTCTGTCATTGTATTCAGGGGTGGGTTAACGTTGTGTGATGAGCTAAACATATGACCGCTAGTCAGTTTATTTGCCACCATTATTACTGTAGAAAATTTTAATGTTGATATAAAAAAAATAACGATGGCTTTATAGAGCATGAAGGTATTAGCCACATCGGATTTACGTTGAAGCAGGTAGAACCATATATATTTTGTATACTGATCAACGAAACTGACATAGTATTTAAAACCATCATTAAAAATAACCGGTGAAGTTCAAACATTAGATATATTATTTCAAGGGGTCGGGATGACAATAAAATACAAGTGCCAAACGCCAGTTTATGGCTCATAATTTTCTTGCGGCTGTCGAGGATGCATGTTGGATTGGGCCGGAGGAGGGGCTGCACCTGAAATGTTGAACGCCATTTTGCTGAGTAGCCTTGGGATAAACAAAGTTGGCATCGGTCCAAATAAGGTTTCTTGGGCCGAAAGTTTTGGCCAGCCGGAGGGTTGTGCACTGCAGTGGGGTTCCGCCATTGTGGATAGGAGGGGAGGCGTGAAGAGCTGAGAGCGAGAACCGGGAGAGAAGGAAAAAATGAGATTGCCGTAAATCAATTTAGATGAGCAATTGTTGTGTTGTGATACCGTAAACAAAATACAAGAACGAGGGAATGATTTTCGTATATGGATTGAGCGAACCGATTGTAGTATATATATTTACCAAAACAATAATATATTACAGTATCCTACAAAAAATACATGAATAATCAGTGTTCTAAAAATCGACAAAATCGATCGCCTAGGCGCACCCCGAGCGTCTCAAATATACCCTAGGCGACCTCTGCTGGACGATCCGGTCTGTAGGGCGGTGTTGGGCGCTCCTGGGCACCACCTATGCGACCCAGGCGATTAGGGTTCCTTGACATATATATATATATATATATATATATATATATATATATATATATATATATATATATACATAAAATAAAAACATTTCTATAAAAAAAAATTTTAAAAAAAAAAAAAAACCATATCTGCCGCCTCCCCCTTTTCTTCTTCTTCTTCTTCAATTGTGATCCCCTCCCCCTCCCCTCTTCACGCTGCCGGCCAAGGTGTTCACCGCCGACCTCCACCGCAGCCCGTCCGACGTCCGACCGCCGCCGGAGTTGAGTGGTTCTCTTTTTTTTTTTTTTTTTTGTATTTTAATCCAAATTTTTTATCAATTTGTTTATTTATTTTGTATTTAGTATTTACTTTTGTTATTCAATGCCTAATGGGTAGTAAATAATGACTAATGATTCTAGTAATGAGTAATGACTAACAAATTAAGAAAAAAATTTGGTCTTTGGCTAGTCGTTTTTTTAATCTTTTGACACATTTTTACTTGATTTTTATGTTTTATGATCATATGATGTAAGATTTATATGAGACAAGTAAAGAAAACAGTAAAACGCAGCTGGAAAAGAAAACAGGCCTTGATATTTTTATTGATGAACCAATTGTTGCTTAAATACAAGATGAAAAGAATCCTAGTACTCTGAAACTCTTCTAAAAAACAAACAGATAAACTAGAGTTTAATTTATTTAACTAAAGATAATCCTAACTTGAACTAAATTATCACTTTGTAGCTCAAACTTGTAACCATCGGATAACTTATTATTTCAACATATTCCAACATACTTCAAACTCCTTATCTCTCCAATTTATCACCTTATCACTCCAAAGTGGTGTAAGTTTGAACCATCAACAGATAAACTTGGATAATTCGAAGATGTCTTTGCATGGAAGTGTGATGTTCTTCGCATGGTCATCTTCTTCATTTGTGTAATTGATGTTGCTGGTTTTATTACCCTCCCTCAAACTGAGCCTGGGATGAAGGCAAAGTTTGCTGAGAAACCGATGAAGGGAGTATCTAGTAGAAGGTTTAGTGAATAAATCGACCACTTGAAGTTCTCATGGGAACATGTTTAGTAACAAGTTGTCCTAAAGCCACTCGTTCTCGAACAAAATGATAATCCAACTCTATGTGCTTGGTGCGAGCATGGAAAACTGGATTGATGGTCACATGAAGAGCACTGAGGTTGTCACTGAAAATAATGGGAGTGGGAAGTTTGTGTAGCTGTAAATCTTGAGCAATGTATTGTAACCAGGTTAATTCAATTTGCTTTGTGTAAGCGGGGGGCACGGTATTAAACACGTGCTTGACCGGGAAATAGTAGGCTGTTTCTTGGCACACCAAGAGATAAGATTAGTGCCCAAAAAGGTGCAGTAGCCAGTGGTGGAACGTCTGGTAGTAGGGCACCCAGCCCAATCTACATCTGAGAATGCAGTAAGGGCAAGGGGTGAATCTCATGTGAGTTGAAATGCAAGAGTGATGGTGCCTTTGACATATCTAAGCATTCTGTGAGCTATTTTGAGATGTGCTGTAGTAGGAGACTGAAGGAACTGAGAAGCATAATTCACACTGTAAGTGAGATCTGGTCTTGTGAATGTGAGATATTGAAGTGAGCCAATGAGCTGCCTATATTCTGTGGGATTCGACAGCAAAGGAGCACTTGGATCAGGTTGAGGATTAGCCTCAAGGGGTGTAGCAACTGGTTTGCAGTCCACCATGTGTGCCCTTTCCAAAATAGTTAGGGCATAGTGAGTTTGAGATAGCAGCAGCTTGTTACCTGTGGAAACAATCTCAACACCAAGAAAATGATGAATTGGACCTAAATCCTTCATTGCAAATTCCACACTGAGTGTATGAATGAATGAAGTGATCAGGTCATTTTGGGAACCAGTTAACAACATATCATCAACATACAGAAGCAGAAACATAGACCCTGTGGTAGTGTGATACACAAATAGTGAAGGATCTGCTAAACTGCAATAGAATCCATAAGTGAGTAAGAAGGAGCTAAATCTATCAAACCAAGCCCTAGGGGCCTGTTTGAGTCCATATAGTGCCTTCTTAAGTTGACAGACATGAGAAGGAAAGCTAGGATTGGACATACCTGATTGGACATACCTGGTGGTTGTGTCATATAGATCACCTCATTCACTGTCCCATGTAGGAATGCATTTTTAACATCAAGTTGCCTGACCTGCCACCTGTTATACAAAGCCACAGAAAGAACAAGTCTAATAGTGCCTGGTTTTATGACAGGTGAGTAGGTTTCAGTATAATCAATTCCATCTACCTGATGATAGCCCTTAGCTACTAACCGAGCCTTTAATCTGTCAAGGGTTCCATCAGGCTTTAGCTTAGCTTTAAACACCCATTTTGATCCTATGACATTCATGGAGGGCAGTCTAGGAACTAAATTCCAGGTTTGGTTGTCATGAAGAGCTTGAAGTTCATCCGCATAGCTTGCCTCCACCAAAGATGTTTGATAGCTTCATGGCAATCCTTGGTTCTCTTGGGACAGATGGGAAGGTGGAGACAGTTAGGCCATACTTAGGGTTTGGTTTAATGATGCCTGTCTGAGCTCTAGTGACCATAGGATGATGGGGAAGTATCTCAGAGAGTTGAATAGGAGGTGGAGAAGGAGGTGGTGAAGGAGTGGGAGCAGGAGTTGGAGATGGTGGTGGTGTAGGTTGAGGTGAGAGGGTTGGGGATGGATTTGTAGGAGATTCTGCAGTGGAGCTTGTGGAAATAGGAAGTGTAGCAATGGGAATATCAGGGATGGATTGGTTAGAGGGCTGTGTTGGGGTTATATGCATATGGCAATCTGGTATATTTGGCAGTGTCCAATCTTCAAACACACTAACAGGAAGTCTAGATTGTGTAGGGGATGAGGATACATGAGGCTGATAGGGAAAAAGAGACTCATTAAACACAACATGTCTAGAAATGATCACCTTTCTGGTGGAAGGATAGTAGCATTTGTAGCCTTTGTGTTGAAGACTATAACCTATGAACACACAGGGCACTGTTTTTGGATCAAACTTATTGGTTTTGTATCCCAAGTGTAAGGGAAGCATCTTGTGCCAAAAACTCTGAGAGAAGTGTAAACAGGATCTTTTCCATAAAGTTTGTGATAGGGTGACTCATTATTCAAGGCAGATGAAGGAGTTATGTTCATCACATAAACAGAAGTGGAAAAAGCGTCTGTCCATAGATAAAGTGGCACATTACTATGAAAAATCATGGTCATGCCTAGTTCTCTAATAGTCCTATGCCTCATTTCTACTAAACCAGGTTTGTTGAGGTGTATGTGGGCGGGATAATTGGTGTATGATTCCCTTTGTTTTGGAAGTGAGCGACTAATTTATTGTTAACAAATTCCCCCCACAATCGAGAATGGAAGATATTTATGTTTTATCAAATTGCCTTTGAACATAACTCTCAAAATGCATATAAGTGTGATAGAAATCTGACTTGTGTGCTAAAGGAACAAACCAAGTGAATCTTGTAAAATCATCAACAAAACAAGCATAGTAAGAAAAACCACCAAAAGATTTAATAGGGGCTGGACCCCATAAGTCACAATGAATGAGTTCAAAAGCAGAAGTAGTAACATGATCTGAATCATAAAAAGGCAGCCTATGAAGTTTTCCTAATTGTGACTTTCACAAATGTGATCCATCTTTATTTTTCCTAAGACATCAATAAAGCCCTTTGCTTGCAATTGTTGGTGTGGACATTTGAGAGTGTCCTACTCTCGATGCCACAACTCACTTGAACCGACTTTAAATCTATTTGAAAAGTGTAGTTCGGTGTGTTGGGGAAGGACATATAGATCACCCTTTCTTTTCCTGTTGTCAAGGTCACTCCTGTTGTGGGATCCTTTAAGAAAAGCAGATTTATTAGTGAATTCACAAGAGATAGGTGCATCAAGTAGTAAGTTGACTCATGACATCAAATTTTTTGTGAGTTCAGGAACAAGTAACACATTATTAAGTGGTATTTTTGTGTGTGGTTGTGTTAGGGTTGCTTGTCCAATGCCTGTGATAGGTAAAGTAGAACCATTGCCAATGATTATAGCATCTAATCCTGTAAATTTATGAATATCATAAAGCAATTTTGACTTACCAGTCATGTGATGTGAGGCACCTGTGTCAACAGTCCACTCAGTGTCTGCAATCCCATTATCCAAGGTAAGTGCTGCTAAAGCATGAGGCAGCTGATTATTGGCCTGATCTTTTTTAGGAATCCACCAGCATATTTTAGCAATGTGTCCCATGACACCACAGTATTGGCACCTCTCATTTTGGTACATCTCCCTTTCTTCAATTGTCATCCTCCTTTCACCTGGTGGAGGTGGCCTTCTCTGATTAACACCATTGCTGTTGTTGTTGCTTGGAGTGTTATTTGGCCCTGAGTTGCCCCTGGACTGCTGTGCTTGGAAGCCTCTGCCAGAGGATACAAATCTGCTATCTTGGCTTGCAAACCGGTTTATCTTGGTGGTTTCTTTGGTTGTTGTGCCCTTGTAAACTCGCAAACTGTTTGGGTGATTTTGGCCATAAAAGGCCATCTGTGGTTGGTGTGTGTGTGGAATGTGTGTGGAGAACCAGCTTCTCCTTTGATCCAAGTTTTGCAGATGGGAAACCAACTCAGCATAAGTTGGCCTAGGTGGCTTTAACATGGTTGTAGTGAAAGTCTCATAGCTGGGGCCTAAACTGGTGAGCAAAAAGTAAACTTTTTCTGAATCAAAAACAGGTTTACCTATGGCAGCAAGGCTATCACATAGCCCTTTGAAATCTCTGATATGATCTGAAATGGTTTTTGTCTCATCCTTTTTCAAATAGGTGAGTTGTTGCTTGAGAGTGAACTCCCTTTCTTGGGAATCCTGAGCATATGCACTCTTGAGTGCATCCCATCTGACTTGTGGCAAATTGTCTAAACCAATCACTAAGCCTAGTGATTTCTCCGATAGTGATCAATTAACTGACCTCTTAGCAATCTGTCATCCTTCTTCCATTTGGTGTATTCTGGATTTGTGACCATAGCATCTGGTGTGGCTGGATTGGTGCTTTTGATTTGTTTTTCAGGAGCTGGTGTTTCATTTGTTAGATGATCCACGAGTTCCTGACTTTCTGCAAGAGCAAGTGCCTGTTCCCTCCATAGGGGATAGTTTGTTTGTGTGAGTTTGAGTGTGACAAAGCTGCTTACATTCAAAGACAGTGTAGTCATGATTTTGTTGTGTTTGTATGTGTTTTCTGAGTCTGTTTTTGTACAGATCGGAGGCTGATCTGTTTGTGTTTTGTATTTGTGTTTGTGTTTGTGGAAATTAAGAACAATTTAGCTCTGCTACCATAAAGAAAACAGTAAAACGCAGCTGGAAAAGAAAACAGGCCTTGATATTTTTATTGATGAACCAATTGTTGCTTAAATACAAGATGAAAAGAATCCTAGTACTCTGAAACTCTTCTAAAACACAAACAGATAAACTAGAGTTTAATTTATTTAACTAAAGATAATCCTAACTTGAACTAAATTATCACTTTGTAGCTCAAACTTGTAACCATCGGATAACTTATTATTTCAACATATTCCAACATACTTCAAACTCCTTATCTCTCCAATTTATCACCTTATCACTCCAGTGGCTGTAAGTTTGAACCATCAACAGATAAACTTGGATAATTCGAAGATGTCACTGCATGGAAGTGTGATGTTGCTGCATGGTCATCTTCTTCATTTGTGTAATTGATGTTGCTGGTTTTATTAACAAGCGTTATTATTAAAAAAAACAAAAAAAAACCGCTTAGGCGCCATAGGCCCTAGGTGCCCCAGTAGCGCACCGACTTCGCCTTGCGAGTTTTAGGACATTGTGAATAATATACGTACGTTACAGTAAAAAAATATGTTATATATTATCTTAAATACATTTTCCATTTGCTTTTTAATATATGTATACTAGTATGAAAACCTGTGCAATGCACGGAGGACGTAAAATTCAAAAATGTCTATTAAAAAAATGACTACATATTTTCAAAAATACGTTTTGTTAAAATTTGGAACTGACGGTGAAAAAATGTGCACATCGAGTGTTTTTATGTTGAGTAATGAATAATATATTGTATTAATAAGATAGGAAGCAAGTTGAGTCTTCCATTTTGATGTGGAGATTATGCTCTCTTCTCTACGTATGGTGTTTGTGTTGATCGATAAATCTACATAACATCGACCCTGATATATGCCTAAGGCATTGCAATGCACGGGAGAATTCAAATTTGAAAATGACTATTAAAACCTAATAACAAAATCATTGTATTATATTGTCCAAACACTAAAAAATAATATAAAAACACACCAATGGTATGTAAGCTAAAAATACCCCCACCGTCCTCAACCAAGGGAGATCACCGAAAGGTTACACAACGGGGCAACAATGTTTTCAAGCTAAAAATTCCTATGCTATGAAACGCACAGGCTAAAAAAATCCCTGATTGCTGATACACGGAAACGCACCAATGCTATGAAACCTAAAAAACTGAAGTTTTCACAAAAGGTTACACAACGGGATAACAATGTTTTCAAAAATAGAGTAATAGTTTAAGTTGATTTTATGCAAGAAAAAAAACCTTCCATGCATCAGGGAATGAAAGGCATAAAACATCATAAAACAATATCTAAGAACAATATAAAATACGTAGGTGGCGATACCCAAGCCCTTCTCTAAATTTAATACCATACCATCATCCTTAACTTCAAAACTACCTTATTGTGAAGCCGTAACGTTGGATTTGGTGTGACCAATCAAAGCAATTGCGATTCGTTGTCTTTGAGATTAATTATAGGTCACAAACTTTGTCTTGCATGTACCCATCATGTACCAAACAGTAAGCTTTGCTTTTTAAATGATATGTTGCATGTTTAACATAGTAACATTATATATATAAAAAGATGTTTTATACTCGGAAGATAAATTGATGTTCCAATTGATGCTACACACGAGACATCAATAATTGTGTATTAGAAATTATAGGCAATGAAATATGAGAATAAGACCAACAACATTCTCTTACTCAAATGATGAAAACAAACAAAGCGAATGAGCAAAAACAAAATATGAGAATCAAAATACCCTTTGAATGTTGTATATTTTAATCATATGCATGCTCTTCAAGTTCTTGTAGCGCATATCAAAAATCACCCTAGAAATCTGCAATGAACAATAAAATGCTATGTTTCACATGTAAAACAACACGAAAAAGTGCACACGAATCTGATCTTGAATACAAATTGATTTCAATTCAGACATAAAATTTGTTTGAAATCATTAATTCAAATAACATAGACATTAGATATATAGGTTGAATATGTATATGAAGTGCATATGCATGAAACCTTGATAAAACACTCCTTTTGGACATACCGTATGTCATATATAATTCAAAATTGTAAAGCTTGCAGCATTGCAGAAACCACGGAACTCTCCGCATCTTTCACCGTGACTTGTCTTGTGTATGCATAACACGCTTGCCCTCAACAGTCTCGATTTTCACCCAACACACAAATCGCCTATAATGAGGGGGGCCTATTTGCTTATCGATTTTGCAACCAACCATCACTACTCAAGCAATATCACCAACAAATTGTTTAAAACTTGAATGCAACTAACATAAAGTGAAAGAAAAATAAAAATGCACCTGTGAATTGGTCTAGGCCATCTTTTTTTGTCACAAAGCTCATGAAGCTTCTTTTTGGGACATTCCTTGATGTTATTTGTTAAGGCCATATTTATATGATTATTAAAGGTTTATTTCATTATTATTTTCCCCACATTTGCGTAATTTACATAAGAATTAAGGGTTTAAGTGTAATTATTTAATAAAGATGATTTTAAGAGGGTTGTATGCAAAATTGATGATTTTAAGTGTTGATTTAATGGAATTATTATTATTTGGATTTTATTACATTTTTGCATTGTTTATTTATCATGTAGGAGTTAATTTTCGTGCATATAATGAGGATAATTGAAGCTCAAGTCGAATTATAAGAGATAGAGTTGCAATTGGCTTGAAGAAATTGGATAAAGATGATGAAATCCGACCTCAAAGAAGTCCAGCCGAGCGTCTGCATCCCGTCCACTGGACGGGCGTTTGATTTCATGGACGAAAGCGTCCAGAGAGAAATCACATCTGAGAGAGTTTGGACGCAGCATGGACGGACGTCTCAGAGCAAAGTCAAGATCCACCGGACGGCGCCCACGAGACCAGGCAGCGTCCGTTGCCGACTTAGTCATAACCGACTCAAAACTCTATATATAGCAAAGCTGACCTCTTAACCCTAATTCATACCACATAATTGAGATCGCAATTTTACACCAAAAAGCTGCGCGCCACAAGCCTTTTCCATAGAGATGAACTTCTCCAACTCAACAATCATCTTCAACATGATTGTTGGCTAAAAACTTTCTGCAGTGAGTCGACGGAGGAAGCTTTATCAACAACACAAACCAACTAGAGTTCGATGCTTAAGTTTAGTGAGTTTATTTCATAGTTTTTCATTACTTTGGATCTGCATTTTGTATTGTTTAAGTTTTATTGAATTAAGATTTGATGAAACGATCTATGTTTACTTTATGCTTGAATAAATTTATGAAAGTATGTTTATTTAAGTTCTCTTTTATTCAAAGTAATGCATCTAATCATGTTATAAGAGATTAGGCATGTTTAGTTGAGTAAGAGTTTGGAAACGATCTCGTGATTTCGTGTTGATTGCATGTTTAGTTTGTTTGAAAAGATAAACGAAACCTAGAATTTGATTGAAGATATTTAATTGAATTCGTGAATAAATCACTACTAAAAACTATGTCTTTTTAATCACCATCTAGTTGGGATTGTTGGTTGATAGGTGGAATCTAGTCGCCTTCTTTGTGTTTTCCTTTAATTGTTTTAATCAAATCGTTTAGATTAAGTTTAGTTTAAGTTTTAGTTTTATAAACCCTAGTTTCTTTGTTTTTTCGCAATTTTCGCTTGATTCATAATCAGACGCTTCGTCCGCAATAGCGAACGCCCGATCCATTAGCTTTAGTTTTAGACGCTCGTTCACTTTAGTGAACGTCAGTCCGCTTTTTTCTGTTTTCTTATTTTTGACTTGTTTTTATTTCTTGTTTTAGTTTCAATTCTTAGGTTTAGGTTTTAGTTAGTTTTGACCTTAGTTTAGTAGTTTAGTTAATAATTGTGACATAATTGATATAGATTTATATTTGAATCCGATAAACATTCCACTCCCTTAGGACGATCCGTAAACACCCTATACTACGATCCTTATACTTGGGGTGTTTCGGTTTATAAATTATAAAACTAGTTTTTACCGAACATTATTATATTGCCATCTTTGTCCAAGATGTGTGTATCGACCTTCAACCTTATTTTGTCCCCTCCATTGCCATCTTCGCATGCATCAACAAAAAAATAGTTAAACAAACAAAACTATGACCAATGAATGCCTAGATTATGCATTAAATCGACCATTAAATTAGACATAAGCACCCTCTTACCTTCCAAAGTTTTTCCACGTTCATGCCACAATCCACATACATAGCTGCTGCGACAATTGACTCAACGATGTCTGCAAGAACCCTCGGAGCCTTTACCGCTCCTCCGTACAATTGATCTTCTTCTCCCTGCTTTACGGCCACAACAAAGTATCTAATCTTCAAAGAAAAAAAAACATAACGCATAGAGATCAAACAAAAATCTTGAAAATCCCCAAACTGATTAAAAACCCATGATAATAGAAAATGTAATGAAATAATTAGTGACAACAAAAAGAGGATAAAATGATTAGAGATGAAGGGAAAAAATAATCCACAAAAGCACAGAAGTATTAGCTTTTATTATCATGTCGCTTAATTAAAAATAAAATATCATTTACCAAGCAATTCCCGGACTGCCAGTCTTGGAAAGTGAAAAGTTCATTTCGTCTTGATTCCCCTTGTCTCCTCCATCAGCAATAGGTAGAGATCAAGTAGGTAAGAACGCACACACTCACACAAACACATACACACACACACACACACAAGTAGTAGCTTTCACCATGTCCCGGTAAAAAAAGAAAAGAAAATAACATGCAGTTCTGGAACGTTCCTCCGGGAAAGTTAAGGTTCATTACGGTTGAATTGCACTTTTTTTCTCTGGCAAGCAATTAGTATATTATTTGTTTTCAAAACCAAACAAATTTAAAGTAGCAGATTTACAGATAAAACAAACAAACAAAAAATGCAGGAAGGTAGAGTGGGATGATATGTGAAATTAATGGGAAGTTGAGGAAGTTTAAGGAGGGAGAAAGAACGTGGGGAAGTTTTTTTTTAAGGGAGATGCGGAGAAGTTCAATCGTGGAGCTGAGGTGTCGTATAGGTTTTATTTTTTCTCTTTTCTTCTGTAAATTACCTTTTTTCCTTTTGGGTTTGGGTCGGGTTAATTCACCAAAAATTAATGAGTCAATTGACAGTTTTTCGCTCTCAAATATTAATATAGATATTCACAAATGTTAAGAGATCAATAGGACTGGTGTAACTCCGGCAACCCAACAAAATTAGCACTAACGTTGTAATGTACCCTACGTGGACATGGCCAACCAAACATATACTACTATATATCTTACATAACATAACAAATTAAGCTTCTTGAGGGATCGATCCATGGCCCGGGGCGGGGGTGGGTGGGGAATGGGTTGTTGAAGGAAGGATATATATATATAGTGATAAAGTCAAATAGTAATTTTGTTTCACAAATTAATGAAAACCCCACATATATATATATATATATATATATATATATATTGGAATGCAGTTCGATCCACTAATTAATGACAACAGTTGTACGTAATGCCCAACAAATCCGTAGGTAATGATTCGTTAGAAGCAAATGAATCATCTTTAACAACTTAATTAATACATACACAATATATATGCTCGATCAGGAGGTTTTGGGGAGGAGGGGTGGGGCCGGGGATCTTTGATTAATTTCTAAGGATCCGGCCATCAAACACTCACCTAACTGAAGAAAAAGGACATTTCAGCTCACCCCTAGGCCCTAGCTAGCTAGCTATATAAACTTGAGGTAGCATGTCATATTTGAATGCAAGTACAAGCTATATATCCCCCTAGCTATAAAAAAAAAAAGACATCAGAACTACAAGGAAAATAAACGCCCACTCCTTGCATAAATATATATAGCTTAATCTACAAATTAAGAAATGATGACAAATATGTGGGGGATGAGATATTTGTCACTTCCTTTTCTTTTCTTTTTGGCAACTGCAGGGTTCTTGTCTCTCCCTACTTTTGTTGAATGCAGGGTTCGCCATTATACCTTCAATGTAAGTTTTTATATAGATATGATGTGCATCATATATATTTTATAGCGCGCGTGCAAGCATGAATATCAATACGTGTGTATTAATTGTGTATATATGTAATATATTAATGTAGGTGATAACAAGGAACACGTCCAGATTGTGCTCAAGCAAACCTATCGTGACAGTGAACAGAAGGTTTCCGGGACCAACTTTATATGCAAGAGAAGACGATATTGTTCTTGTTAGGGTCATTAACCATGTCAAGTACAACGTCTCCATCCACTGGTAATTAATAATTAAGACTTTCCCAATTCCCTATGGCTAGCTAGCTATTAGATTTAGACAGTTTTATATATATATATATATATATATATATATATATATATATATATATATATATATATATATATTGTTTTAATTTTGTGTTTTATTTGGAACATTATTATACGTACGTACAATTGAAGTGCATGTGATCGAATGGACACAGGCATGGGATTAGGCAACTTAGAACAGGATGGGCGGATGGACCAGCATACATAACACAATGTCCGATACAACCAGGGCAAAGCTACGTTTATAACTTCACAATTACAGGGCAAAGGGGTACCTTGCTTTGGCATGCCCATATCTTATGGCTTAGGGCTACTGTCCATGGTGCTCTTGTTATCTTACCTAAGCTTACTGATCCTGTCCCATATCCATTTCCAAAGCCCCACCATGAGGCCGTTGTCGTTTTAGGTACTACTTATTTATCCTTTCTAATTTTTATTTGAAGGAAAATCCTTTCTAACTTTTAACTCTCGTATGTATTATCCTTTCTTTTATTAATTATTCATGTTTTATCAAACTCAAAATAAGATTAATGGTTTAAAATAAAAAAACAAAAAAACTAATTATATAAACAGCTAGAATATAGTAGTGATATATTTATTGTACTATAAGTTTCGAAAAATGGGATGGATGCAGGTGAATGGTGGAAATCAGACACAGAAAATGTGATAAATGAAGCAATAAAATCGGGTTTAGCACCCAATGTCTCTGACGCTCACACCATCAATGGCCACCCCGGAGTTGTCCCATCTAATTGTCCTTCACAAGGTATTTATCTTTTCAATTTTTCGGGTAGCTAGCTAGTATATATATATATATATATGCATGCATGTGTCATGTGTTGTTCCCATAGCTAGCTAGTATGTGGGAAATACTTGCGTGGGAGAGTAAAACTAAGTAGCGTGGAATTATGCATGCATGCTGCAGGTGGATTCACGCTGAGTGTGGATCAAGGAAAAACGTACATGCTTCGCATCATCAACGCTGCACTGAATGAGGAGCTCTTCTTTAAGATCGCCGGACACACCTTGACTGTTGTTGAGGTGGATGCCACCTACGTCAAACCCTTCAAAACAGACACCGTTTTACTTGCTCCCGGCCAAACCACCAACGTTTTAGTCACCACCGACCACCAAACCCCCGGCGCTAAATACATGGTTGCCGCCTCTCCCTTCATGGACTCTCCCATCGCCGTCGACAACTTCACCGCCACCGCTGTCTTACACTACACCACCACCGCAGCATCGGGAACCTCCTCATTTTCCACCACAACTATACAGCAGACCAATACTCCCCCAAAAAACGCAACTCCGGTCGCTAACAATTTCGTAAATTCCCTCAAAAGCTTGAATTCACCAAAATACCCTGCTAAAGTCCCATTGACAGTCGACCACTCCCTCCTTTTTACAGTCGGACTCGGTGTCAACCCGTGCCCGACTTGCAAAGCAGGTAACGGAACCCGCGTAGTGGCCAGCGTGAATAACGTTACATTTGTTATGCCGACGACGGCACTGCTACAAGCACATATATTCAACATGAAAGGTGTTTTCACCACAGATTTTCCCGGGAATCCTCCATTTGCTTATAATTACACCGGGAATGGGCCGAAAAATCTACAGACAACCTTGGGAACAAAAGTGTATAAACTGAGTTACAATTCAACGGTACAAGTGGTGCTGCAAGATACAGGAATAATAGCACCGGAGAACCACCCGGTACATCTGCATGGCTTTAACTTTTTTGGAGTAGGTAAGGGGCTAGGTAATTACAATCCAAATGTTGATACTAAGAAATTCAATCTAGTTGACCCTGTGGAAAGGAATACAATTGGAGTACCCTCTGGTGGATGGGTTGCCATTCGATTCCGTGCTGACAACCCTGGTACGTACCTACGGCTACCTACCTACCTACAACTACAAGGGTTTTAATTAACGAGTATATGAATTCAATCAATTATTTATTCATATTTGTGTGGATGCATGTATCTATTCTATATATATATATATAATGTGTACTTACGTAACGTACTGTGTTAATTTATATTAATTGCAGGAGTATGGTTTATGCATTGCCATCTAGAGGTGCACACAACATGGGGACTTAAAATGGCTTTTTTGGTGGAGAATGGAAAGGGCCCTAACCAGTCTGTTCTACCCCCTCCCTCTGATCTTCCTAAATGCTAGCTACACCCCCGGCCCCGCGCGCACTTCTTCTTCCAACAATTGCATGATCGATTATTCTTCCATGCATGGTCCTTATATTATATATACATCACCTGAAACTAAGCTACAACATAGGTTTCCTCCATTTTTTGGACTCCAACTTTCATTAATGCCCAATCATCTACTGCTCAGAGGATTTTCCTAAGGAAATATCAACAGAAAAGTGCGGCTATGTAAAATGGGTCATGCTTTCTTTTATTTTTATTTTTTTTTTGGAACCTCCTTATATAAATAATTATGCAGGACGAACGTCCTGTAGGCATTTTTTTTTTATTTTGAAGGAACAGGCATCTTTTCTTATCTTCCAAAAAGAAAAGAAAAAAAAAAAAAAAAAAGGAAATACTATGTACGTATTACGACCGACCATGTAAAATCGCTGCATCTTTGTGGGTGGAGTAGCATTAATGCTACCCAAATCATTGTAAAATCCATATTAATGTGTTTAATTTTGGGAATTTCGTCAATTGATGTATGTAGTTATTTGGGTTCCATTTGTGAATTACTCCCTTGGTTCTAACCATAACTGAGACAGTTGTCGCAAATTAAAGAGATGAATTAATGTTTTAATTTAAATGTTAAAATGACTAATTGAGAAAAAAAAAAAAAACCTTTAGTATATAAGTAATGTTGTATGTATTCTCTCACACCTTAATAAATAATGGTAGATATAGAAAAAACGCAATAAATATTGCATTGAAATGTAACTGCATCAGTTATTTTGAAACAAATCTATTTAGCAACTGTATCAGTTATTTCGGCACGGAGTGAGTAAATCAACACGTACAAATTAATGCACCACTAAGCCTTAATATATAACTCCCTCTGTTTTTTTTAACTGTTGGTGTTAAGATATTGTTGACACTTGTCCTTATATAAGTGGAACAAGTGTAATGTTTATATTGGTACACCTAGAGATCTTATCTAGTATCATAGGTTGTTAAATCTGTGTTGTTATATTCCCTGCAAATGTACTGTTGAAGACACTTGAATGAATTAACAGAGAATTATTCCATCTCAGTTTCTTTCTTGGTATCAGAGCCACCGGCGGCCATGGCAACTTCAGGCCAGCCTTCCGGCGAGCCATACCCACCTTTAACAACTCAGATAAGTACAGCTTCAATCGGACTTATCTCCTCCGGCATCACAGTAACCACAAATCCTTCCTTCATACCCTCCATCAGCTCATCTTCCATTTTACTCCGACCCGGTACCAATACACATCTTCTCCGTTGATTCAATCAACTGGGATTACCTCGTCGTTCATGCACACAAGACCTCCACCTCTCTTCTTTACAGCTGCAACTCTGCAACAGACTTCACCATCTCCACCCAATTTTCTCCTTCCGGCTAAACCTCAATTTGGGTCAAATTTATCACAAACTATCACTGTCAAGCTGGATCGGAACAACTATCTTCTGTGGAGGTACACTATCCTTCCAATCATTCGAGGCCACAAACTTGAAGATCATATGTTTGGGACGAACATACCACCAGCTCTTAGACCTCCAAGTCTGGGATCTTCAACTCTACAAACTTTCGTCTCAAATCCTATTTATGAAGAATAGAAAGCTGTTGATCAACTTCTCCTAGGATGGCTCTTTGGATCAATGACAGAACAGGTTGTACAAGAGGTTGTTGGCTGCAATACTGCTCATGAAGTTTGGGTAACCCTTGAAACTCTGTTTAATAGTCAATCTCAATCCAAGATTCTTGAATACAAAGATGCTTTAACTAAAACTACTAAAGGAGCTAGATCTATGCCTGATTACCTTGCTGTTATGAAAGGATACTCTGATGGATTAGCTGCAGCTGGATATCCAATTTCTAGCTCAGAATTGATCCTTGCCACTCTAGGAGGTTTACCTAAGGAATATGAGTCAGCAATTGTAAACATCACCCTCAGGATCGGTGCCATGAGTTGGGCGGAGGTGCAATCCCAACTTACTACTCATGAGCGTCTCATTGCAAGGTTCAATTCAAAGAGCTCTCTTTGGATATGCCTCATCCTAATGCACTGATGGCACAAGGTCGAGGAAGGAATCCCTACAATCAGTCAAATTCTTCCAGAGGACGAGGCTCAGGAAATGGCAGAGGTAGATCAAGAGGTAGAAGTGGAGGTAGGAACAACAATTCTACATCTCCTGCTGGAAATGGTGCATCCAGACCAACATGTCAGATCTGTGGAAAGTCTGGACATGTTGCTATAGAATCTTTGCAGTGCACGAAGAGAATTATGTTCCTCAACATCCTGCAAACCAGCAAAACTCTAGGCAAATGGTCGCTTTATCTTGCTTTGCTCGAGAAATGTCAGGATTACGGATGGTATCTTTGTGATGGAGCTTTAATCATGTCACTTCGATCTTGGTAATCTGTCATTAAAGTCCGAGTATGAAGGTAATGACACTCACAGTGGTTGGTAATGGGAATCATATGCACATTGCACACACACAGGATCTCGCCACTTTAACTCCTAATCTTCACTTATCTAATATCCTTCATGTACACTAAAATCCATAAAAGTCTTAGTGTTTCAAAATTAGCTGCTTGATAATCCTGTTTCTAATTGAGTTTTCGCTTCTAAATGCTATATTAAGGATCAAGCAACAAGGAGGGTGTTCTTGGAAGGCATCTTTGGAAAATGGTCTCTACAAGATTCATCCAACCAAACTCACTGAATCATGTCTCAATGTCCACTCTCGAGCTCCCTCAATCCAACCATATCAAGTCTGTTTTCGTGTATTACTTCTTAGCAATCAAAGTAGTGAAGCCATTGTATGGCATAGAAGGCTAGGTCATCCTTCTGTTAGAGTTTTAAATCAAGTTCTTAAAGATTGTAATGTTTCTATCAATGAACAAATGCCTTTTTGTGATGATTGTCAGTATGGTAAACTTCATGCTTCCCCTTTTCCTGTGTCACATAGCAAGTCCTCTCATCCCCTTGAACTAATACACACTGATCTATGGGGACCATCCCCTGTTAGATCAACTTCTGGTTTTCTTTATTACATACACTTTGTTGATGACTTCAGTCGGTTCACATGGATATATCCCCTGAAATTAAAATCTGAAGCATATAATGCATTCACAGTCTTTAAGAAACTAGTAGAAAATCAGTTTAATACCACCATCAAAACTGTCCAATCTGACTGGGGTGGGGAGTATAGAAATCTAGAGTCTTATCTTGCTCAATGTGGTATTAAGTTTAGGCATCCTTGCCCTCATATCCATGCTCAAAATGGTAGGGCTGAGAGAAAGCATAGGCACATAGTAGAAACATGCCTCACCCTATTAGCTCATGCCTCCTTCCCCACATCATCACTTGGTTGGGAACAAGTGGATTTTTAAGATCAAACACAAGCCTGATGGTACTCTTCTCAAGTACAAAGCTAGACTTGTAGCCAAGGGCTACTCACAGCAAGAGGGGGTGGACTATGCAGAAACATTCAGTCCAGTGGCTAAATCTGGAACAATTAGAGTGTTTCTTGCCATTCTTTGTGACTAACAAGCGGCACTGCATAAGCAGTTGATATCAACAATGCTTTCCTAAATGGAAAACTACAAGAGAATGTATACATGCCACAACCAGCAGGGTTTGTAGATGCAGCCAAACCAAACTATGTATGCAAGTTAAACAATGCTCTGTATGGCCTCAAACAGGCACCTAGAGCCTGGTTTGAAGAACTAAGAACTCAGCTATTAATCTGGGGATTCTGACAAGCAGTTTCAGACACCTCTTTGTTTATCTTGAAAGAAGGCAGTGTCACATTATATATTCTAGTGTATGTTGATGATTTTCTCATCACTAGTAATTCTGATCAGCATATACAAAAATTTGTGAAGCTCCTACACTCCAAATTTCCTCTAAAAGAATTGGGAGAAGTTCATCAGTTTCTAGGAATGCAAGCACACAGAGATTCCAATGGTTTGTTTCTCAGTCAGAAGGTCTATGGCCAACAACTGTTGGACAGGCTAGGCATGAATAATCTAAAGCCTGTACTCACTCCAATGGTAACTGGTAAAACTTTTGAACCAGGTGAAGGCACACCTATGGCAAATCTACTCTCTACGGGGAGCATCGTTGGGGCACTTCAAGATACATGACATTCACTAGGCGGACATTGCCTATGTGGTAAACTCTTTGAGTCAGTTTATGCATGATCCAAGGGATGTCCATTGGCAGGCCCTTAAAAGACTGCTTAGGTATACCAAAGGCACACTGAACTACAGTCTTTACTTCAAATCGGGTGGCAGTATGGACATCATGAGTTACTCGATCTTTGGATGGGGATGTTGTCCTTATGATAGAAAATCGATGAAGCAGGACATTGTATCTACTTAGGACCATCCTTGGTCTCATGGCACTCAAAGAAGCAACAAGTGGTGTACAGACCCGAGCACATAATCGAGAATATAGGAGCTTAGCACGTCGCTGCGGTGATATTGCTTGGTTAAAGTCATTCTTGATGAACTTGGGATCAAAGTTACAAGGAAGCTCTTATATTTCATTGTGACAACACGAGAGTGAATCTCTTACCACAAGCCCTGTTCATCACTCCAAGACCAAGCATATTGAGATAGATGTCCACTATGTTGAAATCAAGTCTTGGAAGGAAAATTTGGATGTAAAGCACATCTCAACATGTGACCCGACCTGGCGATGTGTTTACTAAGGCTTTAATGAGAGTCAAGTTTATACCTTTGGGGACAAATGAATGTTCAAACTCTTCCACATTACGTTTGAGAGGGGTGTTAAGATATTGTTGACACTTGTCCTTATATAAGTGGAACAAGTGTAATGTTTTATTAGTGCACACCAGAGATCTTATCTAGTATCATAGGTTGTTAAATCTGTGTTGTTATATTCCCCTGCAAATGTCTTCTTGAAGACACTTGAATGAATTAACAGAGAATTATTCCATCTCAGTTTCTTTCTGTTGGAGACAGAAGAATTACACGGATTAAAAAAGTGATTAATGTGTCTGGAAAAAAATATAAATAAAGCAATTACCGTTCATTGCTTGTGTGTGAAAATTTGTACCAAAATTTGAGTTAATGAAATGAAAAGTAAATGTGCAGAAAAATAATAAATATTGTATTGAAAATATAAAATAACTGAAAAAAATAAATAAACAAATTATAAAAAATTACGGATAAAAAAGACAAAAAGTGTACGGGACAAATTAAAGCTAAATTCCCGAGAGAGGAGCAATTAATATTTTGGATCCCCACCGTTATTAATCATTCTGCCGGACCAAACATAAAGTTGGCACGGGATCCTCTGTCAAGGGAGACAAAACAGCCTGTCCAATTTCCCTGTCAAAGCAGTCCGAAGTCGTTTTTGTTACTAAAGTAAAAAAAAAGAAAAATTGTGTATCCCAGGCGGGCCGCTACTTTTCATCATTTTCTTTACCGTCCAATGTCCATTCTTCCTCGCTATCCTCCCTCTTTCCAAACCCTTACTGAAAGCGCAATCGAAACGATTTTTTCTCTTTGATTAATGTCGTTTCTTGAAATAGAAGTCCATTTCTCGACCACAGGAATCCATTATTGACAACAGAATCCGGTAGGTCTTAACGAAGCTATTAATATTTTTGGATTATGTATTATTGCGAACATTTTAAAAAAGCTAATGTATTGATGGTATCTTTGGTAAATTAATTTTTTTTTTCAAAACTTACCCCCACAAAAACTTAGATTCCGGTGAGTTACACGTTTTCAATAATAGAACATTACACAATGAGAAAGTAGTTCCGTCAACAAACCCGCATAATGTATAGCAGTTGCGGCAAAGTTGGTTTTCATGGCAGAAAAGGTATTCTATTTGGGAAAGAAGACATAACAAGAAGAAAGTATGTTGTAAATGAAAATGAGGAAAAGTCAAAAGCACTAACAGAAAAACTGAATACAATAATTAAATTTTTTTTTTAACAAAAACGATGTCAGATTAGCTTTGACAGGGAAATTGGGCAGACTGTTTTGACAGAGGATCCCGTGCCAGTAAGGGGAGAAGATGAATTAAGAAAGAGGACGAAAGTTAACTTTATTATTACCTCCGTCCTAAAATATATGTTAATTTAGATTTTTAACACATAATAAGAAAGCTGGTTATTTATAATTAATTTTGATTAATAAGTATAAAATGACATTTGACTATTATTAATGTAAAGTAGTAAAAAGTTGGTGAATATATAATAAATGATGATAAAAGAAGAAAAATAAAATAAATGCTTTATTGGTTTTTTAAATGAATTTACATTATAAGACAAAATAAAAATAAACTAAACGGATTTTAAGACGGAGTTAATATGATTTTAATAATCTCTACCACAACCACATTTCCTTTTGCACGAAATTAGTTTAGTTTGGTACAAGTGCGGACCTACCTGATAGGAGGGGTGGTCGGAAAACAATTTTTTTTATCTATATATTTAATCCGTGTCTATTTAATTGTTGTAGTTATCAAAATTAAAACTTCATTTTTA
The DNA here is from genome assembly GCA_026214975.1 of Gentiana macrophylla. Taxonomy (NCBI): domain Eukaryota; kingdom Viridiplantae; phylum Streptophyta; class Magnoliopsida; order Gentianales; family Gentianaceae; genus Gentiana; species Gentiana macrophylla. The sequence goes on from CM047806.1 coordinate 143,162,009, forward strand.
TTTGTCATAGTTACATTTTCAAAGTATTATTTATTGTATTTTTCTACATCTATCATTATTTATTAAGGGGTGAGAGATTGAAAATATCATTCCATTAATTATATTCAAGATGTTATTGTCATTTTGATGTTAAGTCAAAGTATTAACACTCTTCTTAATATTTATGTTTTTTATAACTGCGATGGGTAAATAGAAACGGATGGAGTAATTGTTTCAGTAATCGTAGTACACATTGAGTGATTGTTCGGTGGAATAGGTGTGAGTGTGCTTATAAATATTTTGTCAAAGGTTGGCTAGTTCGAAACATGGCAGCTTCATTTGTAAAATTGTAATAGATTAACACCTTATAAATATACCAATACTTTTTTTATTTACAATTTTTTTAACATCTTAACACCTTAACACCTTATACATATACGGCAAAATTTAACTTATTAAAGCTAATGTGGATTTAAATGTATCCTTACACCCACCAAAAAACTTGAGTCAGAATACCGAATGATCTCTACATGATTAGACTCATTGTATGTGAGCATCCTTAGTTTTGTTTTATGTGAGTACCTTATTACCTTATAACCTTACTGGCTGCGACCAAATGATCATTTCCAAGATCCCTTAAGTATCTGCCCAACGTGACAATAATGTACGCTTTATCCGGATGCGTAAAAACCTAAGCATACATTGGACTCCAAACAAAGGAAGCATGCGGATTCTACTGTATTTCCTCCTCCTTTAAATTAGTATAAGGGCACTGACTCAGACAAAATTGTCCCCTTAAACATAGGAGTATCGAGTGGTTTGCGATCCGCCATGCCGACTCTTTTACAAACTTCATCGATATAGAACTTTTGCGATAATCCAAGAATACCATGAGAATAATCCTGAACCCGATGTATTTGGATCCCTAATACAAAAGATGTGTCGTCAAACCTTTCATCTCAAATCCGGACAAGAGAAAGGATTTAGTTTCACACCTAAAATCTATATCGTTACTAGCAATAAGTATGTGATCGGCATATTAAACCAAAACATGAACCTACTCCCACTGAAATTATGGTACATACATTCATCAACCGAATTTGCCTGAAAAACCAAATGAGACAATATGATGATGAAACTTGAAATACCATTGACGAGAAGAATGTGTGAGTCAAGATGGATTTCTTAAGTTTGCAAACCATATTATTTGCGTTGCCTAATGCAAAGTTTTTTGGCTACACCATATGAATTTCTCATTAATGTCCCTATTGAGAAACTCTAACTTTGCATCCATCTAATGTAACTCAAGATCATTTGAGCAACTAGAGCCATGATTATCCTGAAAGAGTCTTTCCAAGAAACCAAATAGAAAGTCTTTATATAATCAATGCATTTATGAGCAAAGCCCTTAGTGACATGACAAGCCTTATATGTTTCCATATTCCCATTTGAAATCCTCTTGGTCTTTTATATCCATATGCAACCAAGAGGGTTCGTTCCGTCTGGCAATGGTACAAGATCTCAAATGTAATTGTCCTTCATGTACATCAACCATATTGCATAGCCTCAATCCACTTAAGAGAGTCAGAGCTTTACATGGCTTAGAGGACGGTAACCAGATTATCCTCCATCAGAGGCGGATTTACATGATCACTAGAAGTCCATGGACCATGAAAAAAAAAAAAATTATTACTATATATATGTATATTTTAGACATCGTAAAAATTATTCTACTTAAAAAATAATTACGGACCCTACGAAAAAATTTTTGAAAGAAAACTCTACATTTTACCTATAGAAAAATATTTTAGACACCGTAAAAAATTATTCTACTTAGATAAAAAAATTACGGATTTTTGCGAAAATTATTTACAGGTCGCCACTATCTCTCCATAATACTAGGATCCTTATGATCAATGAGATACACGATGTAATCATCATGAATTGTTGATCTCCGATATATAGTGGAGTGTCTAAGTTGTGGCACCACTGGTTCCTCACATAGTACCTCATGTGCTCACGTTGCTCCTATATATATTCTTGAGGATGTTGAGGTTGCCTAATAAGAGGTTCGGGAATATTTTCTTGATTTGTATCTGGCAATGGTATAACATCCCATTGGGAAACCAAATTGTTACCCACCACCACTGTAGGAAAAGTCATGTGATACTCTTCTTCAAAGAGAATATTTAAACCATATTCCCCCCCAAGATCAATATCCTACAAAACCTTGACCCATGTAGTTATCGTATAAAGAAAATAATTTGGAAGTATGATAATAGAATTTAAGCCCCTGGATATTTTAGAATACCTCATTAAATAGCAGTTAGTTTTTATTTTTTCCAATTTTCTTTCACTAGGCCTATAAGGCCTTGCTTTAAGTTGACAACCCTGAATATGAAGATATAAAATACTGGGTTTTTCCAGTCCATAATTCATATAGGGTTTCGGTTAATGCTGTAGTGGGTTCACTATTTATTATGTGTAAGCTGCTAACTTTAGTTTTCATAATGCATGGCATCTTATTTAATAGATATAGGTAATTAGACTGCAAATAATTGTCTATGAATTTTGAAACAATATTGATGGCCAATCCAGGATACCATAAGGAATGGACTTCAAATGTCCGTATGTATCAATTCTAAGACGTCTTTAGAGCAATCATTACATAATCTCCTTATATTGGTTTGTTATCCGTTAATACAACCTACACAGACAAAACCGTTTGACATATCAAAGGGACCAAACGTTCCATTTGACACAAGTCTTTATATTCTCTTTTGAGAAATGCGCCTTAGAATTGTTTGTCCTGACCTACAGGAACCCTTATTAGATGACTTTGTTTTGTGCCAAGATAACTTACATGTAGAGTTTCATCAAAAAGAGACAATGGTATCCACCAAAATCAGATAATCACTGAAAGATGAATAACTTATTTTAGGGGAAAAGATGAATAACAAAGACCAATGAAATATGGATACAGAGAAAACTAAAGGTATCATCTCTAATTGAACAAGAATATCCAGATTAGTCCAATAAAGAAATGAAAACTGGATTCCGCCTTAAAGACGGCATGATAAGTCTCTTTCAAATCCAGTGTCTAGTCATCACCAATAACCTAACGTCTCAACCTTCACAACATCACCATCACCCATATAGATGTACCTTTAAACATCAATTGCTGGTTAGTAATGCTAAAACCTTGCATAAACACACTTTTGTGAACAGTAGCACATGAATCTATCCACCAAGTGTGTTGAGACTCAAATTCAAATCAACTCCTAAACAAACCAAAAGAGAAGCACAACTTTATTTTTTCACCAAGTTACACTTGGGGAAATCCTTCATTGAGTTCCATCTTTTGGCAAAAGAGCAACTAGTATCCTTATGTTATTTCCTTTCTATTCAACCCTGTCTGCAAAATTTGTCAACCCTGTCTCCCAATTTTTTTTTTTGAGGCATCCAAATTACCATTAGCTTCACCAAATTACATCACTGATAGAACTTTTCTAGGCGTCCAAAATCGCCGGCAAGTATACTGGGTCAATAATAGTCTAGTAAAGGGAGTTAAGGTCGTATCCACGAGCATTGTGAGGTTAAGTAACGTTTGACTATATTATTACGTACTACTCCCTCCGTTTTTTTCAACCGTCACTTTTCAGAATTTGGTTTGTTTTATTTATCTGTCATTTTACGATTCCAAATTAGCATTTGTTATTTTTTTCCACCTTCACCCCCTCAATTTAATTATAATATATAAACAAAGTATCTACATCCAGTGACGGATCCAGAAAGTTTTTTCAATGGTATCACCGGACTGTAAAACAATATTTTTTATTCAAAAATTTGTTACAGTGGGGTCACCGGAGCCTAAAACTATATTTTTACCAACAAAACGATATTTTTAACACTAAAACTACATCGTTTTAATATTAAAAAAAATTCTCGAATCTCAGTTGGGTCGCGTGACCCCACCCTGATACACTTACCTCCTCCACTGTCTACATCTCCAATAAAAAAACGCCATTTTCCAATGCTAAAAACCCTAAAAATCAATTTGCAACAATATTATCCATGCATATACAGTTATACACATTTCCAATATAGGACTCCAGTTAACAAAAAATAATTAACATTTATAAGGTGTGTATATATTCAAAAAATCAAAAGACAAATTACTCATTTTATATTATATTATAAATATATTAATTACTTTTTTAATTTTTATGATTCTTCTTTATACGACAGACTAAAGTAAAAGAAAAACGGAGGGAGTACTTTATATTACTCCCTCCGTCCCAGAATCATGACATGGAACAAGTTGGTGTTTACTACTTCTTCATTTATATCAGAATAACGCGTGAACCAGCATAGTTTGAATATGAATTGAAGCTGTGTAGTGCAGATTTATCGCATGTTTTATTTTTTAAATGGATCCACCGTAAAAGAAAGATGTTATTGAATCGTTGTAGTGGAGAGGCATTAATAGTAGACGACATTTTTTACAAAATGGTAGGGGACCAGGAATGTCTATTTCAGTCGAAATGAGAACTGGTACTGGTACCGGTACCCGTATTTATTATTTATTACTTAGCCTCCGTTTGTTTTCGTTAGAGATTTTTCGGAGTTTTTTTATATCACTTCACTTATCATATCTAACAATCAATCATTTCTTCAACTATAAATAAATAAAAAAAAATTATCTCTCATCATTTCACTTTATCAACTTTATAACCTTTTTTACCATTATTTTATTTATTATACTACTTTATTTCACCAATCATTTTATAATCTACACAAATTTCAAAAAACGTTTTAACTTTATAATCATTACTTCAATCACTATATCTAAAACAACCCCAAAAAAACTTCAACCCAAAACAAACGGAGTCTTAGAGGTTCAATATTCATATATATATATACCGAAATTTATTTATCTTATCTACTGTGACAATTAAAAGGAGAAACGTCAACATGATATTTATTTACAGAAGTTGGGGCCAAATCTACTCAGCATGGCCGTTTCTAGGATTTTATCGGTTCGGGGCAAAATTAAAATAATAATTAAAAAAAACCCCTATTTATTGAACAAAATTAAAATTCATATATAATTGACGAAGTCGAAACACACTCAAGAAATTGATGCTGAATTGTCATAATAGTATCTAAAAACATTTTACAAATTTCAGAAAACACCAAAATTATTGAAATAATATCGGAAATAGAACGGTAAGCAATAGCACAAACAAAACAAAACAAACAACTATAAAACAACTCACCCATAATCCTCAACATCAGCAATCGCAAAACACCAACCAGTAACATAATTGCACTAACACAAGAGCAGCCGAGTGAATAGCGGAAGTATCAAAAAAAAAGTGAATAGAGGAAAAGACGTGAATTTTTTTTTACCGGAGACAAACGGGAAGTTGTAGAAAAAAAACGAAAATTTGATAAGTAATGGGAAAATGATGGTCTTGTGAATATTGGATTGGAAGGAATTTTCAAAGAAAAAAATATTGGATTGGAAGGAAGGGTTTGTTTAAATTCCTTTTTTTTTCACCGGCAATTTGTTTTTTACTTTGATATGTTTTTTTCCTTTCACAAACTTTTGTTTTCCTTTTCTTTTGAGCAGTGGTTTTATGGTGGTCCAGGACCACCATGTCATACTTATCTATCAATGAAATGTCTTATAAGAAGGGTAAAAACGTCAATACATGAAATTTATATATTTGGTGGCGCTTGTGTATTTATTGTTTTCATTGGTTGCCGGTTCATGAGTTATCGTTGGTCGGGAATCATAATAAAATTTCCTTCTTTTGAGAAACCTTTTTTTTTTTTTTTGGAACATGGACTTTTTTTATTTAGAAAATAGTAATATTAGTGCGGTTAATAGGTTAAAAGAATAAATTACTAAAATACTAAGGTACCTTTCAAGAAAAAAAAAATGCTTACGATCTATTTCAAAAGCATGTCAATAAAAATATAGTAGACAAATATTAATCATCGACCAAACCAATCTACTTATTGTTAAAACCAAAAAATTTTAGACCGTAGACGGTCGCACGCTCAGCTCTCCTTGCCTCAAATACGGTCCTCCACAAGGCCCATAGGAGATTAAAGCCATGTAGGCCAGTACATGGTTGTGCAACTTCAATGCAAATTGAGAACTAAAGAACAATCTCCAAATTTCAATTAACTTGCTTGATTACAAATTAGGTTTTGGACTCTTAAAAAAATCCAACATATAAGGTTGGTCTTATGAATTACACACACACACACACACACACACACACACATATATATATATATATATATATATATATATATATATATATATATATATATATATATATATATATTTATTTATTTTTTTTTTTTTTTTTTTTTGAGGAGATGAATTACAGATATTTAACGGACCATTAGTACAGTGTGGGAGGAAAAAAATCAATTAATTTAAGTAAAACACAACAATACAAACTATGATGTGAGAATGATAATAGTATTAGTGAATAAGTGTAAGTGGATAGAGTGTATCATGATACACTATCTTATATTAAACAGCTAGATTTACATTGTATGGGTGTGTATGCCACACTAATATATTGGATATGCTGTACTGATGAAAATAGATGAAAAATTATTATCAAAAAAAACTTTCTTTCTCTGCAAATCCTCTCCTTCTAAAATGGAGGATTATCATTCTTGTTAATTTCTTTTCTTTACTTGGTATCGGAGCTGTTAGATCGTCATGAGTATTGGGATTGTTGTAGCTACCGTTCCGGTGGATTCTACAGCACCCACCACCGGGATACCTTCTCTTTCGACCGTTACAACTACAACGCTCACCGGAAGCTCTTCCACTCTTCCTCAGACTGTAACAACAGCCACCGGAGGTCCGTCTGCCTTTTCACAGATCAGGCCAACATCTACATCACAGATTTATCCTGGATTTCTGTATTCCTAATCAGATAAAAGCTTTTGGGCAGCGGATAAGTCTCTTCTTAAAATGTTGTTTCAAAGTAGATTATGCAATCACAAATATATAGTACGCAATGAAATAAAGTGCTGACTAGTAAATTGCTGAAAGTAAATAGACACAAAGGTTTATAGTGGTTCAGGGTGGTGTAATCCCTTAATCCACTCTTCTCCTGTGATGATTGGAGGAATTCACTATTGTTTTCACAGATACAATAGTATGATTGTCCCTGGCTACACAAGCTTCACAATCTGCAAGACTATCACTCCCTGACTTCAAAAGCTTTAGTGACTCAGTCTCTATCACTGCTCTTTGAGAACAAATCTTTCAGCAGCTATCACACATGGTGCAACTCCTTCTCAGATTCCTCTGATTCAATTGCCTCAATGGTTGTGAATTGAATTCACAGATTTGTTGATTCGGAGTTGAAGTTCTGATTCCTGAGTTGATCTCTAGATATTTCCTTTTAGTACATATAGAGGGCTTTTCACTTTGACAGAGTTTCTGCTTGTATTTTTATCAGACTTGATCCTTATCTCTTTTCTGTCAATGCCCTCTATTTATAGCCTTGATGATCCTTAATTTGAATTTCCGTCCGTTGGCTATTTAATGTGAAGAATAATCCTTGATTTAATTCTTGATTCCCCCTCAATTATATCCTCCTTGATCTCAGTGATCGGATTATTCTTCAATGTTTATCAGAAAATCTATCCTTGATTGATCCTCAATCAATTGTGCATTTAATACCTGATTTCATCACTTGAAATCTGAATGAGTAAACTTTACTTGGCCGTTCCCTGAACGGTGGAGTAATTCTTCTGACTTGGCCGTTTGGTTCTTCCTTCACTGCTCTGTCTTTACTCAGCCAAAAGCCAGTTTACTTTGCCGGTTTACTGCATCATGATTTCTCTTTGATTCCTTCAAGTACTTTTTGTACTTCACTAATTCTTGATTTGAGTGAGATCAGTGTACACCATACTTGATAATATATTTCATTACTTAGACTTATCCAAGGTCATCACAGACTTTCTTGGTTATAAGTCAGACCATAATGTCTTCATTGCTTCTCTGCTGGTACTTGACTGGCTTTACTCTGCCCAATATATGTTCTTATTTAACCGTCCTACCAACTAGTACAATACTTGTCTGACTCAACTTATACAACATGTCAGACTCTAAGTAAAGACTAATACAGAGAATTTATAACTTATTTCAGGCTTGCTATAACAGCTAGTATGACCATCATCAAAATAAAATCTTCCTAACAAAGGTCAAGTTAAGACCAGATGGATATGTACTTGACGTCACCAAAACAAAGCCTTAGAAACGGCGTCAAGAAAGGGACAGACCTTTTCTAGGTTAGACGGATCCTAACCGGCAGTGTACCGGGTCAAATTGTAGTGATAAAGTGGTGAGTCAGGTGTCGAATCCTCAAGGAAAAGTGGTAATTTTTTTAAGTGTGGTTAAACACCAAAGAGCTGCTATTAACTCGATCTAAACCGCAATTTTATAACACAGATTACTACTATTCTAACCAACATAAAGTAAATACGTAATTTAAAAGTTATTCTAATAAAATATATATAGATATATAAATATATATAGATGTACATAAATAGTAAAATATATATATATATATATATATATAAATATATAGATACCAATATATAGCTTATAGACTAGACTAGCCAAAGTATATGTAATCAATTTATTCGGTCTTTTCAATTAATAGAATGTGCTCGATCTTCCTTTTATTAGGTCCAATTGAGTAAATGAAGCGGTATACTCCTATAGTTAACAATTCCTCCTCACACGGCGTATTAAATTGTCATATGTCAAATGTCATCGATCCAATGTCCACAAGCGCCCCATGCTAAACTTAGTTAGTCAAAAGCAGTGCAGTACAAATCTACCCCGGATAAAAGAGGTGATTCCGTTCGTCAGACGGCCGATGTTATTCAAGAGGCTCCGGTTGTCAAGCGGATCGATTTAACACAAACGGTGTAGTTTCAATTAAAGCTGCCGATTTTAACATTATTAAGATCTTGAGTACAAAGTTAATAAGATTTTGTTTTCTAGGACAATCGCTTTCGGTAGAAATAGGATTCCGTTAATCAGGACGGCCATTTTTACCCTCCGGTTTTTCTATTTTTACTCATATCCCGACTTCTGCGGTCAAGACATCGCCAGGTTATATGTGGTATTCATCATGGTTGATTACGTCATTCGAATATATTATCGATCGTAGTGAAATAGAAAAGATTCATTTTAACTCAATTTTAATCACTTTTACTTAGACATCATTCTTTTAACTAAAAGATCGAAATAATACGATTACATAACTTTGGCTAGTTATTAGATCTAGCCTAATAACATTATAAAAACTAAAAGAAGAAAATAACAAACATAAACATAAATACTTGGAAAAGTTACCCGATTACAGATCTTTGATTCGTAAGTCGTATTCTTCCGGACATAACAACAACTTTAGCAACTTTGGACTTCGATAATTTCCGAGCATTATCACGATACTACTACTACTAATTTATTCCTGGCTTAAGGCCTATTTACATACTAAAGAAAAGGGGATAGAGAATATATATAGAATATTGTATATATATATTGGTACACCCTAATCTGCAAATGTTGAGGCTCCCATATATATAGAGAAACTCCCTCCCGGACGGTCTCAAAACTGGCGGCGGATCGGTCCGGTGTAATCATTGCAATGATTACGATTAATTACAAGCATGTGAGCCCCATGTTACTCTAATCATCACAGATGCGTTGTAATTATATATAATTATATATAATTACATAATTAACTTCTAAAAATCGTAACTTGAGTTCTCGATATCAGAATGACATGATCAAATATCCGTTGAAAAGCTCGTTGAATTCTCTACAACTTTCATCAAGGCCACTTCTTCAGAAAATGTATTCTCAATGAGCCATTTGTATTACGCGTCCTTTTCGGGATTTTTCAATAGTACGAATCAATTAGCCACTTGACCACCATTTGAGTTGTAGACCTCTTATCTTCATGATTCAAAGTGCATTAGAAGGCTTATATGAAGATCTTCAACTTTCTGAAGAACATTTTCCAGAAAATGTCTTTTAACGAGCCATTCCCAATACGTGTCGTTTTTGGGATTTCATTATTAATAACCGATTAACCACTTGACCATTTAAATTGAGTGACGCTTTATAACTTCCTTCCAACGACTTGAATTGACTTCAAAAGTGTCTCTACTCGGGATTTGGTTCATCTTAGGATTACGCAATGAAATAAACACAAAATACCCGTGTAAAATAGACACAACACTCCGGTCACTAAAACCGGTACAAAAACTACAACTTTTTACTATAAATTACTAACTATACTAAACTATAAAGATTAATATTTCATCACAATTATATCATAATTTCATATATTTTACATAGAATTCGTCAATAAAACATAATAAAATCACATATAATTAATCATATAAAAATCATACATCAGTACTAAAGTACAAACTAGACTGGTAGCTAAGGGCTACAGTCAGCACTATGGAGTTGATTACACTGAGACTTTCAGTCCAGTAGCTAAGTCTTCCACCATAGGAGTTATTATAACCCTAGTTGTATCCTTGAATTGGCTGATAAACCAAATTGATATAAACAATGCATTCCTTAATGGGCCTCTACAGGAACTTGTATACATGGAGTAGCCTCAATATGTGTGTAAACTGAAGAAGGCTTTGTATGGCCTTAAACAAGCCCCTAGAGCTTGGTTTGATGCTCTGAAATCCCAGATGTTGAGATGGGGTTTTGCCCAATCAGTATCAGATAATTCTCTGTTCATGTTCACGTTAAAAGATCAGGTGTTATTTGTTCTGGTGTATGTTGATGATATATTGGTTACAGGAAACTCCCCCTTGCTGATTAAAAGGTTTATCAGGTTACTAGATTCAAGATTCTCCTTGAAGGATTTGGTGCAGGTTCATGGGAGTCAACTTTACTGTACTTTGGGGTGCAGTTTAACCCCCGTTTATCACCTTATTTGCATGTTTTGGGTAGATATAGACCGTGTCGAGAGTAATATCGGGAATTATATGAACGGGAAGTTAAACTGTCATATCGATAGTAAACTCCGCCTTTTTAGCGATATTTCACTCTTTTCCGAGCGCTTTTGTCTTGCGGAATTATGCGTGGTGCTTGTTTGTCTATGTTATTGCAGGACTTAGGTGACTCGAGGACCCGAAAGGCGATGTTTTGGACTATGAGACGTGATCGTGACCCGAATGTAGCATAAAAAGTGAAGAAAAGCCAAGTTTGGGATGAGGACAAGCCAGACGGGCGTTTGATATACCTCAGACGGGCGTCTGAGGGAAGGCCACATCAGACGGGCGTTTGCTCATTCCAGACGGGCGTCCACAGCATTGACACTCATTCAGAAAGTTATGTTTTTAGATGGACGGGCGTCCAAAAGACCCCCAGACGGGCGTTTGGGTAGGCTTAGCCCGATTCACGGCTCATTTAACTGCAGACGGACGTCGAGGTTCCTGCAGCAGCGTCAGGGTCGAAAAAGCCTCAAGTCATAAGTTTACCAGGGGCGTCCGGAGGAATGCTGACGCCCGTCCAATGAAAGACAAGCCCTAATATCTTCATATTTTCCAGCGGACGGGCGTCGACATGGACCAGACGGGCATCCGGGACCGACAGCAGCAGATTTCGACCTAATCTATAAATACGCAGCTCATTCAGCCCCTACTCATCTTTGGCCGACTTTAGACTCTTTTTAGGCGATTTGTGTGCGGTTTTAGTGTAGTGTGATCACCCTTTGATTCTATAAATTACATCCTTTGATTCTAAACACTTTTCATAGCTTAGATTTACGTTTCAAGTTCAAAAGATTGTCTTTTTGGTGGATTATTTCTTCGCATTGTTTCAGATCAGATTTTTCCTCATTTATATGGTAATGAATACTTTCTCTTTTATTATTTCTAGCATGAGTTCAATTCTTATTTTGTTTATTAGCATAATTATGAGTAGCTAAATTCATGTGTAGTCGAATTATGTGAAAGCGAGCAAAAACCCAAGGGGATGAGATAGGGAGTTGTGTAGTGCGTAAATTATTGTTTAAACGATTAATCCACGTCCTAAAACTTATTTTAACGTCTTTGAATTAGATTGATCACCTAGTTCACTGTCACACACATCAAACTTATAAATGCATTTTGCGGTGAGATGTGGGATAAGGGGTTTTAGGATCGTTGCGTAGATTCGGCCTAGTTGTTAGTCCGAACCCAACTGAAGGTTTGTCATCGTTGTTCAAGCGACTCTGAGCTTAATCATGTTAGGTTAATCGGTTTTCTAAAGGAGAATTAATTAACTTCACATAGGGTGGTTAGATCAAGTTGTTCAGTCTAATCGCTAGAATCAGGAGTTGGCACCCGTGGATGTCGTTAAACTACATTGGATAGGTAGGTCGGTTAAGACACGCTCCCTGTTAAGTCCTTCCTTAGGGGTAAAAGTAGCTCGTGGGATCATAGTTCGACTATACCCTTTAATACTCAGAAGTAAACTCGTTAGTATAATCTTTACTTTTACACTAGTATAATATCTCTCCACCACTATTTTGACCTAAACTAAGTTCTAAGTCGACTTTGGTACTTAGACATTACTCCCTGTGGATTCGACCTTGACAACACTATACTACCGTTGACCCGATACTCTGTCGGTTAAAGTTAGCGGTTAGTTATTTTGCTGTCACAGGTTTCTTATTTTCTGGGAATGCAGGTTTCAAGAGATTCAACAGGGTTGTATTTAAACCAGTCATACTATGCCTCACAACTTATCCAGAGACTAAACATGCAGCATCTCAAACCTTGTCAAACCCTAATGGTGCCAGGAAAGCAGCTTGTGCCTAAACAATGGGAGCCTCTTTAAAATCCTAGTATTTACAGAAGTGCAATAGGGGCATTGCAGTATCTAACATCAACTAGACCTGACATTTCTTATACTGTTAATGTGTTGAGCCAGTTCATGCAAGATCCTTATACAGGACACTGGCAAGCTCTAAAAAGACTGCTCAGGTTTGTGCAAGGAACTCTGGATCATGGCCTGCATTTTATTCCCAGCAAAAACCTAAGTCTACATGGCTTTACTGATGCCAATTGGGCAGCATGTCCAACTGATAGGAAGTCCACTGGAGGATATTGTGTGTATCTGGGGAACTCACTAATCACTTGAGTTCCAAAAGCAAACTGTGGTTGCAAGATCTAGTTGTGAATCAGAGTATAGGGCTCTGTCAAATCTGGGAGCTGAAATTCAGTGGTTAAATCAGTTGCTTAAGGAAATGCAGTTCACTCTTTCATCTGTTCCAGTCCTATGGTGTGATAATACAGGAGCAATCAGCGTGGCTCAGAATCCGGTATATCATGCTAGAACCAAGCACCTTGAAGTGGATGTGCACTTCATCAGAAACATGGTCATTGACAAGAAGATCAAAGTCTGCTACATTTCTTCCAATGAGCAAGTGGCAGATGTATTCACTAAGCCTTTGTCCATTTCCCTATTCAACTACTTCAAGAGCAAACTTAATGTGGTTACATGTTCGTTTGAGAGGGACTGAAAATGATAATAGTATTAGTGAATAAGTGTAAGATGGATATAGTGTACATGTGGCACTATCTTATTAGACACACTAAATTCTGTTGTATGGATGTGTGTACCACACTAATATATTGGATATGTTGTACTGATGAAAATAGATGAAAAATTATTATAAAAGAAAACTTTCTTTCTCTGCAAATCCTCTCCTTCTACAATGGAGGATTATCTTTCTTGTTAATTTCTTTTCTTTACTTGATGAAAGCTGTGTAAGTAGTATATGATGAGAGGGTTTAATTTGGAATAAATTTTTTATTTTAGATGATAATAAAAAATCAATTAAAATGAAAATAATAAATTGATTAGTATTGGTAAAAGTCAACTTGAATTTGGTGTTGAAGAGAAAGAGGGGGTTGACAACCTAGACATCACATGAAATGGGGTATAAAAATACGCAAATGTTATTATAAAATTCTCCGAGAAAACAGCTTCTTATGATTCCTTAAAATACATGTCCAGTCCAGCGTCCAGTCCAGTAGACACACCTTCATATATTTCCCTATAAAAGGAAACTTGAAAAATATTCTTAAAAAACAAAGATTTGTGTGGTATCGCCAAAACAATAACATTTGAAAAATATCTCAAAAGATTTTTAGATTCACGTATTCGCCACCAAATTGCTCTTAATAAACTACGTAAATCATTACACAATCGCTTTCTGGCGATATTTTTCGAATGTTATCTTTTGAGGCATACCACACAAATAAACAAATTTTTAATCATATTTTTTCAAGTTTCCCTATAAAAAATGACTGTGTGTGGTCTACACCCTCTTAAGTTAGCTGCAATTATTATCAGGCTAGCCCGCCCTGTCTACACTACAGTAGAGCTATTTTGTGTGCTCTGAGCCCTTTTCTGCTCTTGAGAGTTGCTCCGCCGTCCGTCTCTTGTGTGTTTATTTGTGCTGTTGTATTAAATTAAGAGGCTACCGTTCCATTCCATTTGATACTGATAATAAAAGCTTTGATTTTATGGTTCAGAGGTCCAGATTTTGTTGTTGAGAGATCATTCAATTACTACTCCATTTCTGAGCGAATTGAAATTAAAATAAATCTCTCCCGCCCATATACTGTAGTGTATTTTCATGTACTTGTTTGGTTCTTCTTGGTAACTGAAATGTCAAAGGAGTAGCTAGTAGCATCGATCTATCTCAATTAGCGAATCAAGAAAAGAGGGGTTTTTGTTTAGGAGTCCCTGAAGATCAATTTGTGCTTGAGAAAGAGACAAAGTCGTATATTTCTTCAAGAGCGAGCTGAGTAGAGTAAGTAGTCGTCTTCTTCTAGTCTCTTCTTATTCATTTTGTGTTTATGTTTGTGGACATCTTCCTTTTCTTTTTTCTTTTTCTATTTCTATTTCTATTTCTATTTCTTTTTCTTTTTTTCTGGGTTGGATCTGGCCTCTTGGAGCTTTTTTTATGTAGGGGGTGTGCATTGGGAAGTGAATGTTTTTGTGTTTATGGTTTGTGTGTGTTTGTTTGTTTGTTTCAGAGAGAGAAAAAGTCCCCGGGCAGAAGTTGGAAAGAATGACAGGTGAGAAGCAAGCAGAAGAAGCAATCGTGTCTTCCAACTTGAGTATTGCTGAGGGTAATAAGGTGGAGCAGAAAGAAGAAGAAGGAGGAGGAAGCCATTCAATATTGAGCGCAAAGAGCATTCTTTGGCATGGGGGCTCTGTTTATGATGCTTGGTTTAGTTGCGCTTCGAATCAAGTAATATGACCTACTATTAGTCTTTCAAACTCATATATACTCAGATTTTCCTTTTTTTATTGCCAGCAGTCAGCAGCAGCAGCAGCAGCAGCAGATAGAGATAGATGTTAATTAATCATACTAGTATACTGGAATGAACAAACACTACTACTACTACTACTACTGACTAATGACTAATGACTAATGACTAATGACTAATGACTAATGAAGATTGTTGTTACAACAAATAATAATGAATACACAGGTGGCACAAGTGCTTCTGACGCTGCCATACTCCTTCTCACAACTAGGAATGGCATCAGGTGTAATTTTACAGATATTCTATGGCCTTCTTGGCAGCTGGACAGCATACCTCATCAGTGTACTCTATATTGAATACCGTAGTCGCAAGGAAAAGGAAGGAATTACCTTCAACAATCACGTCATCCAGGTTTCTTCTTCTTTAATTTAATCTTCCTTCTTTTATACTAGTATATACTAGTACTAGTGTACTACTACCTACAAAAGATTGTAAAAGACCACAGTCGTCGACTAGTAGTCTTTCAACTCTGATCAATTTTGAGCTGCAAAACTGTTTACCTTTTACTAGTACTAGATATATAATGGAGTACATTTTATTAAGAATAGTAGTATTTGTGATTTTTTTTAAAAAAATAAAAATGTGCAGTGGTTCGAAGTGCTTGATGGACTATTGGGTCCTTACTGGAAAGCAGTTGGCCTCGCCTTCAATTGCACCTTCCTTGTATTTGGATCTGTCATTCAACTTATTGCTTGTGCTAGGTATTATATGCTTTTCTTTTTTTGGCCCCGTGGGGGATCGGGATCGGGATCGAGGGGGGGTTACTCTGTAAAATGTAGAGTTATGCTGATTTTATTTATTTATTATTTTGTTTGTTTGGGGGTCTCAAAGTAACATATACTACGTCAACGATCATCTGGACAAGAGGACATGGACATATATCTTTGGAGCTTGCTGTGCAACCACTGTATTTGTACCATCCTTCCATAACTACAGAATTTGGTCTTTTCTTGGACTTGGGATGACCACTTATACTGCTTGGTACTTGACCATTGCTGCTTTTACTCATGGCCAGGTACCCTAAAACTAATTAATTTTTTTTTGGTTGAGCTCTACTAATGATGATGCTAGTAGCTTAACTTTACCGGAAATTAAGGAAAATCATTTGTTGTTGTTGTTGTTGTTGTGGTGGTGGTGGGCACATGGTGGGCAATGCAGGTGGAAGGCGTACAACACTCTGCTCCAACAAAGCCTGTGCTGTATTTCACCGGTGCTACCAATATTTTATATACCTTCGGCGGCCACGCTGTCACTGTGTACGTATGCTTCTCTACTCTCTTTTTTTATACTCCCTCCATTTTTTATTTTTTTTTGGAGCCGTTACTTTTTAAAATTTGTTTTGTTTTTATTTATCTCTCGTTTTACATTATCAATACATCATTTATTATTTTTTTTTACTCCTTTACTCATCAATTTAATTATGATATATAAACAAACTATTGACATCTTCAATAAAAGAAGACATTTTCCAATGCTAACAAGTAACAACTTAAAAAGTCAAATTGATGCATTATTACTCATTTATATACACATTCCTAATACAATATTTCAATTAACAAGATATAATCACATTTATTGTGTGTGTATATATTCAAAGAATCAAAGGGCAACTCAATCATTTTATACAGTATTTTAGATGTATTAATTATTTTCTTAATCAGTGTGAATCTTCTCTATACGACGTATAAAAAAAAAATGGAGGGAGTACTGCATTACATTATACTCTCTCTCTCTCTCTCTCTCTTTCTTATACTACCCAGTCCTACGAAAAATGTCATTTTTTGAAAATGAATCGTCTCATAGAAAGTGTCTGTTTCGAAAATCAATACAACGTTTCATTTAATTTTTTCCAAACATACTCCTATCATAACATTTAATGTTTATATATTCATTTCATATTCTAAAAGTGCGTTTATTATGTCATAGGGGTATATATGTCCATCACTACTTAAAATACAACACATTAATTGTTTTCTTAATCTGTGTGCACCATAAAAAGTAGACATTTTTTGTGGGACGGACGTAGTATATACTACTCACGTTCTAAAAAGATAAGTCTATTTAGCCTTTTGTGTTTGTCCCACAATATAAGTCCATTTAACAAACCAATGAAACATTTATTATGTTTTTTTTTCTCTTTTTACCCCGTCATTAATTATTTACTCTTCCACTTTTCAATACAAGCAAAAATCATTTTTGATTTTTTTATCAAAATTAATTACAAATAACTAATTTAACCAATTTTTTTAATGTGCGTGAAAAAGTCTAAATGAATTTACATTTCATAATATTATTTATTTATTTATTTTTTTCTCGGTGGAGTTTGCCTTCTAAATATTACCATTATACCCCATGGTTAGCTAGCTGGACGCGTGTGAAAACAAAAGCTAATAAACTTTTTTTTTAAAAATTATTTATTAGACTTTGCTGTTATAACCCATGGTTAGAATTTCCCCCTTTCCACCGCTTTTCCCTACCACTGACAGAAACACGGAACCACTTTTTTATTATAATATTTTGGTTAGAATGAAAAGCATTAGTTTGGGGATGCTCATTTAATTAATCATGGTTTAAGTACAGTAGCTCATGCGTAATTGACTTTTTGTGGAGTACTTTCTGCAAAAAAAAAAAAAAAAAAAAAAAAAAAAAAAAAAAACTTTTTTTTTTGCCTTTTTCCTGTGGAGTAGTATTATTGTATCGTTGAGAAAGGCAATTAATAAAGGAAAAAATCAGAAGATTTAGGGGGCAGTTTGGTCCTCTCAAAATAAGATAATAGTAATAATAATAATGTATGTATGTAATTGAAGAAGTAGTATCTCAAAGGAAATTAATATTGGGTTGTCTGACTCAGAGTGGTCGTTTGGGTTGAATTAACAAGTGAGTGTGAATGAATTGGTATTGGTGTTTTGTATGATCTCTTCTTCTTCTCTTGTGACCGATGAATGATGAATGATGAATGATGAATGATGAATGATGATATATATCTGTGTTAAAAAAAAAAAACAAAAAAACAAAAAAAACAGGGAAGTGATGCATGCGATGTGGAAACCAAGAAAGTTCAAGTATATATACTTGATGGCAACAGTGTATGTGTTCACACTGACCCTCCCATCAGCTTCGGCCATGTACTGGGCTTTCGGTGATCAATTACTCACCCACTCC
Organism: Gentiana macrophylla; assembly: GCA_026214975.1. Lineage (NCBI taxonomy): Eukaryota > Viridiplantae > Streptophyta > Magnoliopsida > Gentianales > Gentianaceae > Gentiana > Gentiana macrophylla. The sequence continues at coordinate 143,180,570 of CM047806.1, forward strand.
AATGCCTTTGCCCTCCTCCCCAAGACTCCTTTCCGTGACACCGCTGTCATCCTCATGCTCATCCACCAGGTACCTACCTACCTACTCTATTTACTACTACTACTACTAGTTATATAATCCATCCATCCATCCATCCATCAATGCCCCTGCCCCCTGCCCCCTGCCCCCCCGCCCTATCCCCGCCTTGCCTCTAATAATGCTAATTAATTAATGGGTGAATGGAATTTTGCAGTTTATAACATTTGGATTTGCATGTACACCCTTGTATTTTGTGTGGGAGAAAGTGATTGGAATGCACGACACGAAAAGCATATGCCTGAGGGCTCTTGCTCGCCTACCCGTCGTAATACCCATATGGTTCTTAGCTATTGTCTTCCCTTTCTTCGGCCCCATTAACTCCGCTGTTGGGGCCCTCTTGGTCAGCTTCACCGTCTACATTATACCTGCCCTTGCCCATATGCTCACTTACCGCACTTCCTCTGCCAGACTGGTACTCTCTTTTTCCATTCCAATTTCTTCTTATTCGTATTAATATTAATGTTACTACTAATTTAATTCCCACTTATCCTTCTCATTTTTAATTGATCGCCTGTATCTATATCTATATCTATATCTATATCTATGTACGACAAACGATTTGATCACCACAATTGAACATACAAACGTATGACGATCAGTAGTGTAAGACTCTGTTGAGTACGTGGGTCTTACCATAATAATCAATAATACATCATAGTCTATTGACTTTCATGACATAAAAGTCTATTATTCAATGCTACTTGTCTAATTCCATGACCATATTGCACCGATTGGTGCCACAGTTTGGATAAGTTTTTTTTTTCTTGGGTGTGGGGGCCGGGGCCGGGGCCGGGGCCGGGGCCGAGGGTGTAGCAAAATATTGATTGTTGGTGGGGTTGGTTGGTCCATGCCAGTTGGGGGGGACTGGGGAGGGGTCAATAAAATAAAAGCATGAGAAGCAGTGGTACCAAAAGTATCTAAAACGCGGTGGAAGGTAGTTAATTCTAAAATTTGTGATAAAACAGTTAGGAAGCCTTTATGACTGAATTTTGGAGATATTTGCACCGGATGGATACACTACTTGTCCCTTTCCTTTATTTATAGTATACTAGTAGTTATTATTATTATTATTATTATTATTTTAAATTTGCAGGGGAGGTTTAGTATCATATGTAGGGCAGGCACTCTCTGCTCTGGTTGTTTGAACTATTATTAGTATATATTATTATGCATGTCATTGTCGTCCTAAAATAAATAAGAGTCATTCTATCATTATATATATATATATATATATAACATTTATTTTGGTTTTTTACTTAAATATTTAGAGATTTATTTATCAATCAAACAGGTATACCGTATACATGCAGAATAATTAAAACAATTGGATTGATAAGAGTGAATGGAGATTTTAGACTTTATAAAATAAAAATTGTGGGTGGATATTTATGGAGCCTCCTTTCATTTTCAAAATAATGATGATAAGAGTCGGAAGACACTCTGGATACAGCTAGCTAGCTTGCAATGAGTTAAGCGTCAATTATTACTACTATTATTAGTACACACGACTACTATTATCATATCATTATTAGGTGGTGTAAATTATGCGGGGATGCGCTCGCATGCATGCATGCATGCATATGTGGTTGATTATTAGAAAAAGGAAAAAAAAGAAAAGAAGAAGAGAGAGTAATGGGTTTGTTTGGTTAATAATTAAATTAAATTAAATTGGGATGATACATGAATGAATGAATGAATGTATGTATGTATGTATGTATACAGAACGCGGCAGAGAAACCACCATTCTTTATGAGGAGCTGGAGTGCCATGTACGCAATGAACATATTTGTAGTGATATGGGTACTTGTAATTGGATTTGGATTTGGAGGATGGGCCAGCGTCACTAATTTTGTCAAACAAATTAACACTTTCGGCCTCTTCGCTAAATGCTACCAATGCAAGCCCCCTCCCCCGCTCCCGCTGCCGCCACCCAACGCCACTTCACACCTCCTCCATTATTAACTGCCGCCGTTGCCGTCGCCGTTTCCCTACTTTTCCACCAATTAAAGCCAAGGGGAATTTCTTCACTCTCAACAACAGCAGCTGCATCTCTCAACAACCAAAAATATACATATTTTCAAGGAAGAAACATAAGGAGGTTTCTTCTTCTTCTTCTTTTCTTTTTTGTGGTTTTTATTTTATTTTATTATTATAGTGAAAATAGTATATTATTTATTTTAAATTAAAATGTGTGATGATTCCTTTGCTACCTAAAGCATTGGAGAATTATTTAAATCTATAAGGAAATATATATATATATATATATATAGAGAAGGTATTCATTTGGTGTTACATCTTATATGTATACTTTTGCCTTCCTCGATCGGTGGAGGTTGGAATTCCAATTAGTTTAATATGTACCGACTCCATCTCTATCTTTTTTTTTTCTTTTTTTTATTTTTTATTTTTTGCTCCTTAAAGAGCTTTTCTGTTACATGGTTATTCCCAAGGGAAGGAAATGTTGTTGCCTCAATGTATTTTCATAGAACAGAAGGAATGTTACATATAACAAATCTATCATAAAAGATGATTGGTTGTTGATTTTTAAACATTAGGGACTATCACAAAACATTAAAATTCTATTGGTTTGGCACATCAAGTAGCATCTTATGGCGCTTGCTTGTCCGGAATGAAGTCATATCCAGGAAAAAACGCCCGGCACACATATAATTAAAATTTAATCTAATTATATACGTAAGCCTTACGTAGTTAAATATCAGAGAACAAGACAAAAAGACTGACTCGGATAACTAAAACAACTAATAAACGATCGAAAGTAACACATGCTGCGACTTTACATCACCAAAAGACTTTACTATAACCATCAAATACCATAAATCCACTACATGTTGATAACCTTAACTCAACTCAATGATTTTTATCTTTACAAGGGTAAGGAAATCTACACCGAACGTAAACCGAATAAAAAGCAACAGACTTCATCTGCATCATCTTCGGGTCACTACTTTGTGGCCTCGAAAACAACCTACAAATACACCACCTTCTCGGGGTGGGAACAATAAAGAAGAGGGGGTAAGTATATACGTACTTATTAAGAGGTAGAAGAAACGGTTACAATAAATAGCAATAAACGTATATAATTATAACATGGCATATTGTTAAGGGTGATTTTATACGATTTATTCCGTTATATTTTATAATGATTTCCTCCATATTTGTATAATTTGCATAGAAAATGAGCGTTTAAATGGTTTATTGAGCAAGTGAGGTTTTAAATGGTTTATTCACAAAATTGGTTAATTTATGTGTTTTATTGATGATTTTATGTTTATTTGGATACTATTACACTTTGCGATGTTTTTGATGACGTGTAGATGCATAATTGCGGTTCAAAAGATGATTAAATGAAGATAAATGTCGGATTTAATGGATGAAAAAGAGATAAGGATGAAATTGGCTAGAAGAAAAGAGATAGAGTTGAAGATTTCGAATTTGGATCTAGTCGAATCAAGCGTCCAAGTCCCGTCCGGCTGGGATGGCGTCGAAGCATGGGTGGCGTCCACTGGAGCTACTCGATTCAGGAAAGCATGATTTTTACCCAAGCGGGCGTCGAGAAGAGTGGGTGGCGCCAGGGAAAAGTTGGATCGGGATGTTCAGATTTTTAGTGGACGGGCGTCCAGAATTGCATAGGACTGGCGTTTGAGAAGATTCGGCCCGACTCGAAAAGTTTACAAAGAGCTGAACTGGCGTCCAGAGGCACTGGACGGGCGTCCAGGCACCGCCTCAGCCTAAACCGACCTAGAAATCTATAAATACACGCGTTTTCTGCAACCCTAAACACCACAATTCGATCCCTGGCCGCCCCAGGCCCCGCCGGCGCCTAGCCTGCGTTTTCCCACCATCATAAACATCTTTTTATCCTCTTTTTATTTATATGATTTGTATTCCAACGATGAATAAAGGCTAAGCGATTTGAACAAGCGTGTGAAGCCAATCTCTGCAACAACTTGATTTCGACTTTGGATTTGGTTTTGTGAGTTTTTATTTAAAGTTGTTTCTTTATTACGTTTTGTATTGATTTTGCAATTTATATCGAGAGATGGTTGCTTTGCGATGTTTAACGTTTGATGAAAATCGTTGTTAGACCTAGATCACCGTAGTAAAGATTAGATTTTTAACCTAAAAATAACGAGAGTTGCTAGGTTAAATTTCTAGGTTGCTAGATTGAGAAATCTTACACCTTGGTTATGGAAGCGTTAATCTTTAAGATCGAAAGATAGAAGATTAATAGGCGAATTATTTACGAGAGTATAAATTCATACCTTTGATAGGTGAACCACATCTTTATTAAATCTTCACTAAACGATCTAGGAAAGAAATTGAGAGTTGCGAGATAGGTGGATCATTGCTTGTTCCTCGTTAACTTAATTGAAATTATCTTTGTGCCTTGTTCTACGTTGCTAGCTTAGAATTTTATTTCCGTTTTAGTTTTTAGAATAGATTTTATTTTCATTAGTTAAGTTCGTAACTTTCCTTCCTGGCTTTGGACTGACAATCCTCTGTCCAGTTTATTTTCCGTTTTAGTTTAGGTTCAGTAATAAATAGTAGTGACAATCTTAGGAAAATTAATGAACTAGATACCTCGATTCCCTGTGATCGACTCCTGTATTAATCGCTATACTACGATCCCTACACTTGGGGAATACCGGATTTATAAATATTTATTACTTGTTGTTTTGCTTAGATAAAATCCGTGACACATATCTACAATCACTACCACATAGGTTGTAATAGTAGAGTTCTCTCATCCTATACTAGCTCCGTAGTATATCCTCACACAAATAAGGTTTGTTACATCAATATCAAAGGACACTGTGCATGGTGAGAATGCACTGAGACATATTAAGCACCTCTCATGGGGCATGGACTTAGGTCTCCATGTGGGAAGTTGCACGTTGTCCCTTGACACATAACTAAAAGGGTTGCAAGGTTCCCATGCTTCGATTTAGAAACGTGCCTTACCAATTATATTGATGTTTTAGCTTTTAGACAACCACATATGTATTTAAGAGTTGAGTACTAACCACCTGATTCATTCACGTATAAGGCTCCTTAGGGCCTTCTAGTCCTAGACAACTAATTACACTACCTAGCACGTTGTAAAGAGATCATTGACTACTAAGTCAATGTCCCACAAGGCCTAAACAACGCCTTCCGATGCTCCCACCTTCTCCCCGCAGAGGGTCTCAGTTATGGTGCGATTTGATACCAACACTACCAGAAGTCGATGTTAGACATTGTCAATTAACATATAATGTTCCATAAGAACATACAAACCATATCGTATCGTGTAATACACGTAAAAGCACAAAATTAATATAATATACTTTTACCGTAATATATATCACACTTTTACTATGACCATTAAGCCTATATAGTACTTTGTTGTGCATACCTTTTTAGTACGTAAAACAAATAAATTTGCTTGCCGTACATAATATCTATTACTCGACTGAATCAAGTAAATACATATATAATTTAAATGATATAATAATTTAATAATATAAATAAGTGAAACTTGTATTCTGCATACCCTTTCTTTTTCGACAGCATATATACCTGGGTGCCAATCTCAACCAAGAAATAACAACATAATAATATTGATAGTAATTACTAAAGTTTTCTCAACTAAAAAGTAGAACAATCTATCAGCATCGGCCGAGCATATATATAACCTCAGAATAGGAATTAATACGCACAATAGATGATCTTTAACAGTTTATTATACCGATTAACAATAACACAACAAAAGACCGATTGAAGAACACACCCTTACCTTTGATTTTTTGCTTGCAAAAACGAAATCAAAGGATTGTGAAAAGCTTGAAATCCTCAACACCAAACCTTTCTACGATTCACCTACGATATTTAATCATTACTACGATTAGGCAACCTTTCTTATCCATAAAAACGCAGGTATATCTCAAGAACATAAACGGATCTAGATTTAGGGCTAAAAAGGAAAACTTACCGAAAAAAAAACGGCTAGTATCGAAACGATCGTCTCCTCGCGGTGATCAATTTCTTCTATTATGGTCTGCCCCGAAAATCAACCGTTAAACCCCGAATTCGGAAAACAGCGACCGCACTTTTTTTTCTGCTTCTTTCCTGTTCTTGCCGTCGGCTTGCCCCTAGAGGTGTTAAACGAACCGAACGTTCGCGAACAAGGCTCGAGCTCAGCTCGTTTAAGCTTGTTCGAGCTCGTTCATTTATGTTATCGAGCCGAGCTCGAGCGAGTTCTCTGCGCCGTTTAGTAAGCGAAGCGAACACGAGCCTGTTTCGTGAGCGCTTCGTTAGTGTTCGTGAACATATATTATATATAATATAAATAATAAATATATAAAACAAATATCAAATATCTATTGAACGAGCTGAGCTATTGAACGAGCCCTTAAAAAAATTCTATTGAACGAGCCGAGCTCGAGTTCGAGCCTGTTCGTGAGCTTGATCTCGAGCTCGAGCTCGAGCTCGAACATTTTCCTTTCTTATCGAGCCGAGCTCGAACAGGCTTTTAGGCTCGTTTGTCTTAACGGGCCGAGCCGAGCATGCTCGATTATAAACGAGCTCGAGCTTGAACATCAGGTACTCGGCTCGACTCGGCTCGTTTACAGCACTACTTGCCCCCTTTTTTATCATAAAAGTTTAACGTAAAAGAGTAATGGGAATTAAGGGTGTTTTTCTTTTAAAAAATCATTTAATAAATCTTTAATTAAATAATTAATACCCTTATAATTATTTTCTTTTGGGTTAAATATAAAATAGGAAAATAAATAATTAAATTCCCTTTTCACATCTTTACCCTTCTTGAATTTTCGGGGTATTACATCCCTCCCCCCTTATAACAAGTTTCGTCCTAAAGCCCGAACATAACAGGAGGTATTCATAAACGCCTCGTCTTCTATAACCCGTGTTGCCTCTGTCGGTGTGACTGCTTTAATGACCCAAGGCTAGCTGTGCGTCTTCCTTCTTAGCTTTCTTCTTATTCCGCTCCAAAGTGCACTTGATTCTCCCACATAGGTCAAAGTCTCTTCAACCGTTTCAAGGTCAAAGCTTGACTCACATCAACATATCGGCTACACCCGTATCATTATCACATGTAGAATGTCATACACCTGTGAAGGGATTTTGGTAGCTCCAAACATATAAGCAAAATGGTCCTAATTTAGCCACTATCATGTAAAAGCCTTCATAACTAGGGTTTAGTTGCATGTCTGCCCAAACCGTCTTATTCCTTTAATTTGGGAACGTCTTTAGATACACTTTATCTTCAACTTCAAACTCTATCAGTCTTCTTCTTCTATCTTCCCAACTCTTCTACCCGTCTTGCGCCATCATAGGGGTTGTGACGATCCACATCAATCTTCTCGTTCGTTTTCCGTAACAACTCTGGTTTTGTATTCTATTACTGATCCACTTCATCCCAGAAATCTAGCTTTTTACGCTTTCCTCCAAGCAGAGCTTCAACGGTGACATCTGGATGTCGATGTCAAAAGCAAATCTACTTTCTTTATCTTCGTAAAAGGCCTCAAACATTGTTGTTTCAACTCTTTACACGTACTGGTTTCTTCGGGATGAACTGCAATGGTATCTTGTGGGATTCATTCATCACTATCTTCCTCAGCGTATTCAGAATGCAAAGCCGAGTCTGTTTTTGAAGATTGCCATCTTCCTATAACTCGTGACCACTGGCTAGTTTGGTTCTGGGCACTCGCTTGTGATTGACAACATCTGGATCTTCATATTGTTTCTTCACGATCTCATCAACTGCCTCAAATATTGCAATTAACGGTACAACACACTTTGCTTCTGTTTGCTGACTGAATCAGGGTTGTTTAGACTTCCAACTGGACTGCAACGCTTGGGACTATCGACTTCTTTTGATCTTGACTTCCTTCACTACGGCACAGGCTTGCTTTAAAACTGCAAGGAATCCGGCAGGAGGGTTTCTGAGACTTTTCGGGAAGGAGATACACGCATTTGCCATATTTTCTCTATGTCAGCCTGATCCAATCCTTGTGGCAAGGTTAAGAAAAAAAACAACATACGCAAGAAGTCTTTGTAGAAAGTGGTCTTTGAGGCGGCGACCTTTAGACGTTTCAATTATACCAAGGGAGCTCATGCTGGAAACAAAAATAAGAAGATAGGAAATAGCTGACAAAAGTTCTGAAGATGGAACCGTTGTGGAAAACAACGAAAGCTGAAAGGTGGAACAAACAACGCAAGGAGAGATAATTGTTTGAATTTAAACTAATTGGTTTAGGCTTAACTATCATCGGTTAGACCCTTTTTTTGTGTATGGGCCTTGCTTGGAAAACTGAGAACATTGAGAAGTGACAAGTTGAACACCAGAGTGGTATGTCAACTTTGTAAGCCATAGAAGAGCATAATGCAGTTGAAACAATAGGGTCTGCTTGGGTCACAATCAGGACAAGAGGACCCCGGGTTGAGGGAAGTTTCGAAAAGCGGTTCAAGATTGAAGGATGAGCGTTATATAATGGTACAAAATATCATCACCAAGAGGGAGAAAACAAAGATCATCTTGAAGGTGAAACTCTTTTAAGAAAGTGGAATTCTGCAAGATACGATGGTTTACAAGGAAACTCAAACCACTTTAAAAAAGATAGTGAGCTTTTACATACGCCCTTAAGAGTGGGACGTTAAGAGAAACATAACATGATGGCCTTGGATACATTTAACACAGGAGGAAAAGAATATATGACTTGAAAACATTAAGCAAGTGACCTTATTCGTTAATAATTTGATTAACAAAATGGTTGTTGGCGAACTAAGAGAGTTCTAAATTCGCATGAATGTTGTAGAGGAATCATTCCACAACAGAAAAACAATACAAAGGTACAAGGCTGAGCACCTCAAGGACTAAATAACTGGGAAACGCAAGAAGAGTAAGAGTCTCAACATAAAGAAGTTATGGGGACAAAACGAGTACACCAAACAGTCTTAGAATGAAATGAACACTTGTCAAGAAGTGTCCAAGTTTGTATTAGTCAAAGTGAGGTCATTCAAGATTTAAAGGGTATAGAGTTTTCCTCAAGATAATGTAGAGGAAAATCAAAAGTTTTGAAAAGGGGTCTGCGATAAACGAGCTTTGGAGTGAAGGAGAATAGAGACTTAAGAAATGTCGGATAAAGTTTGATTTCATAGAATTAGTTCAAACTTTCAAAACAAGTGTGAAAGATTGATGATCCAATTCAAAGGGTTCAAAGTTGCACCACTGAGAGGAATAGTACACTGCTAATGAATAAATGCTCAAGGTTATCCCTTATGTGGGAATGAAAGGTTAAAATAAAATAGACATTTCAACCGGTGCCACAAAATATTATAGGGCAAAAATACGGACGAAGGAACGTCGAAAGGTATGTCTGTCGGTTCATGGCTCTAAATGGCCCGAAAGAGATTTAAAACTGAAAGATACAAGGTGCATTCCTCGAATTGAAATTAATAAAATTTTGGGTGTTCAAAAGTTGGTTGGCTAGATTGGTTGAAGGCTCTGGTGACGGCCATATCCTCGTATGAAATTGGTTTAGCATAAGTTGTCGAGAATGTTGACGGTAAGTAAAGCGAAAAGGGTCTCATGGTAGGATTAAATTTGGTGGCACAAAAGAAGATATGCATACCGTAGAGAAGCAGCAAAACATTAGGTGAAAAAGTTACAACATCGACACTACCCCTAGGAGGGAAGTCGTTAATGAACACAAGTAGGAGAATGTTTTAACGTTGGAAAGGTTCAATAAAATTGAGCTTGAAAGAAGGAATGGGAGTACAACAATACAAATTAAAGGGTACTTGCTTCCTCGTTTTGGAAAGTAAAAAGTTGCGAACTTTTTCAAAGAAAGAACTTATGGAGATAAGTCTCTGAGATAATTCATGACACAAGATGGGGAGTAGTTGCTGGACTCAAGGATCTCGAGTAAGGAATCAAATGGGAAGTAATTTACTAAAAAATGCATGATTGAAGAAAGGCATAAAAGGATTAAACTTCATGCGTGCGATACCAGAAGGTAACGTCTTGGTGCTTGTTTATATCTACAAAATAAACCATAACGTTAGCCTCACAAACACCCTTCTAAAAGACCTGACTCAGGGGGAGATCAAACTCCAGGGATCAACTTCTAGAACATAAAAGTCATAACTTATCACTCTCTTAGCCTTGGCCTTAAGTCAGGAGGTGAAGGTTCTTTTTTAGGCGGTTGGAGTTGAAATTTACTCCGAATCTGTCGTTATCGACTTGTGCAGCCCAAAATAAAAGGAATTTGAGCATGATCAAAAGAGGAAAGATTTAGGTACTGGAGTTTCTCATGTGATAGCAAAAGGTTAGAATTTGTGAATGTCAGGAAGTTGGTTAAAAACAATTATTGTTGCCGAGTGCAGAAGCTGTCAGAATTTCTAGATTATTAAACACCGACTCAGATTGCAGTTTGTGATCAAACGAAAAGGAATTTGGACTTGATTCCAAAAGGAAAGTTATAGATAAAGGTGTTTTCTGTAACATATCAAAAATTTAGGTCAATTGAAGGCATTTAACCTGTTCAAAACAGAAGAAGAAGTGAAAATTCTGCTGCAGATTTTCTGGACAGAGTGTCCGGCATCAACATGGATTTTCTGAACCATCCACAATGATTATCGAGTTGATGTAAAAAGAGAAATTGTAGACAAAACAGTGATCTACTATTCTGAAAATTTTCAGGATTGTTGGAGCAATGGAAACTGTTTTACATGAAAGGCAAAACACAGGAACAAAATCATTGGCCCGTGTTGGATAAAGTTAACTCCAAGGACGATGAAAACCATGTATTAAAGCAAGAAAACTTTAACGCTGGTGTTTGAAATGAATGATAAGTACTTGCAAAGGATATAATTGTATATGGAGTTCGTGTGGAACCCATATCGAGCAAAGCAGGGTCAAAGAATTTTAATAAACACAAACCAAGCAATAGTGAAAAGAGAAAGTGGAGGATTCATAGAGCTGAATCAAATGTCCGTCTCTACAAAGTTAGGCCAGCCAAAAGTAGGCTTAGATATTCGTTTGTTGAATAACGTGAGGGGATCACAATGGGAAGTGTAAAGAAAATTCAACCAAGAGGATCTCAACTTAATGGTGTAGGCATAAGACTCCGATCCCAAAGCTTTACTTAAAGAGGTTTTACTTAGGCCTAGGTTACATGGTTTGGCTTAGAGACTTCAACCTTAAGAGGTTCATTGCTTAACGGACTAACTTAAGAGGGTCTACACTTAAAAGATCTAACTCCAAGATTCCCATCTTAAATTTTCTAAACACGACTAGACCATATCTTAAGAGTTTAAGTCCTATGCAACGGTGTTACTTGCCGCTCTGATACTAACTGTGACGCCCCTGTCCCGGATACCGAGTCCTTATCCGGAAAAAAACGCCCGGCACACATATAATTAAAATTTAATCTAATTATATACGTAAGCCTTACATAGTCAAACACCAGAGAACAAGACAAAAAGACTGACTCGGGTAACTAAAACAACTAATAAATGATCGAAAGTAACACAGGCTGCGACTATTACATCACCAAACGGCTTTACTATAACCATCAAATACCATAAATCCACTACATGTTTATAACCTTAACTCAACTCAATGATTTCTATCTTTACAAGGGTAAGGAAATCTACACCGAACGTAAACCGAATAAAAAGCAACAGACTTCATCTGCATCATCTTCGGGTCACTCCTTTGTGGCCTCGAAAACAACCTACAAATACACCACCTTCTCGAGGTGGGAACAATAAAAAAGAGGGGGTAAGTACATACGTACTTAGTAAGAGGTAGAAGAAACGGTTACAATAAATTGCAATAAACGTATATAATTATAACATGACATATCTACAGTCACTACCACATAGGTTGTAATAGTAGAGCTCTCTCACCCTCTACTAGCTCCGTAGTATATCCTCACACAAATAAGGTTTGTTACATCAATATCAAATGACACTGTGCATGGTGAGAATGCACCGAGACATATTAAGCACCTCTCAAAGGGCATGGTCTCCATGTGGGAAGTTGCACGTTGTCCCTTGACACATAACTCAAAAGGGTTGCAAGGTTCCCATGCTTCGATTTGGAAATGTGCCTTACCAATGATATTGATGTTTTAGCTTTTTGACAACCACATATGTATTTACGAGTTAAGTACTAACCACCTGCTTCATTCACGAATAAGGCTCCTTAGGGACTTTTAGTCCTAGACAACTAATTACACTACCTAGCACGTTGTAAAGAGATCATTGACTACTAAGTCAATGTCCCACAAGGCCTAAACAACGCCTTCCGGTGCTCTCACCTTCTCCCCGCAGAGGGTCTCAGTTGTGGTGCGATTTGATACCAAGGCTACCAGAAGTCAATGTTAGATATTGTCAATTAACATATAATGTTCCATAAGAATATACAAACCATATCATATCGTGTAATACACGTAAAAGCCCAAAATTAATATAATATACTTTTACCGTAATATATATCACACTTTTACAAAGTTTTTTGTATTGAACGTGTTCATTCATTTTGACTACTTTTTTATCTTAATCTTTTCTATTCTACCTTCCCGGAGACTGAACTCTGGGGGGAGTGGACAGTGACTTACGGGAAAGCATTGAAAGAACATGGGGAGTGGGCGGTAAGACCTTCGACCATCCTTAGTCAGTGCACAGAGAATAAATATAGGTGCGCGTACAGGTACCAGCCACTCGTGAGAGGTGCAATAGCCACTCGACTTACAGGAGAGGAATAGGGGGTGTGGAACAAGCTCAGAGGGAGGTGTGCCACAAAACAAGAAAAAAAGACTCCCATCTCGTCAAGTTTCGTCCTTTTCTCTTCCAAGAAGTCTATCAACTGCTTTATGATAGTGAAACCAACCAGCAAAAAGCATTAACGCTGCAAAGACCAATGCACCAATTGCTGTACAATATAGTTGTAATTTTAATCTTATTCGTATTCTGATTCATTTCTTTGTATCTTTGGTCGATTGTCAGAATCGAACGAACCTTACAGTCAAGAGGTTCGCCACTTTCCGGTCTAGCTTCACTAACTGTATTCACTTATCGGCCTTGGAAAGTTTTAACATAAGCGGGTGGGATTCGTAAATCTTCCAGACGTAGAGAACGTAGGGCTTTGAACCCAAATACATTACCTACAATGGAAGTAAACGCCAGCTAGCCGTCAGTCCGTATCCAGAAGTAGCCGGGAACATCTCCAGAAGTACCATGGGGCGCTACAGTCGAGGATTATATTATAATGGGTTATGAACCCTTCTCAGAGAACCGTACGTGAGACTTCCGCCTCATACGGCTCCGTCCCGAGCTTCAGTCGTCGGCCTTGGCATTGGACCACTATCACATTTTCTGTCTTTCGACTAGCCATGTGTGTGCAGTGGAGGAAGCAAACCGATATCGGATGTGTGCGTTCTTTTCTATTGTAGTGTGCCTACAGCGCTGTGGTCGCGGTTAGGTGGTGGAAAAATACGCGCGGCACTTCACTCAAGTTCAAAGGGGCTTCTTACTTCCCAAACAGATCCTCTTTCTAAGAAGCTACTTTTAGCAACAACGGCTTTGGGATTAAGGCAGCACCGTCCGCTCAGTAATCCCTTATCCTTCACTTACTTTCCTGAGTCATCGTTTGCTAGTACATCGCTCGCTGCAACGAGAGAAATACTTGACACATCCGTGGTCACCTTGTGCAGAGGATCCGCTTAGCGAGTTATTAGAGCGAGCGTAGCTTAGCGAACGCAGTTCCTAATGGAATAGGTAACAAAGCTACTTTGCCCCCGACTGCTACTAAATCACCACCTCCCCAAGTTAAGCTGGTGCTTGCTGTTGCGCCGGGAGCCATCCCACCCGGTGCTAAAGCGTGGGTGTTTTGTATCCATTGAGCAAAAACGGGTTGTAATTGGATAGCGGTATCTGAAAACATACTAGCACAAGCCACTCGACTGATAAGTCGAGGATACTATAATGCTCGGAGAGGTATATTTGAGATCACAATTCAATGTAAATTTCAATTCAAATTTGAGATAAGTCTGGTCGCTTGGGCCGTTGTACCTTTTGCACCTTACGTTCTTGAACCGATAACCATCTTTCGGCTAACCTAGCCTTCTCCGTCCCTCGGGACCAACAAAGGGTAGTACAGGAATATTCACCTGTTGTCCATCGACAGTATGTGGGAGTGTGCCATCAGAATGATCGCGGAGTGGCGTATCGACCGGGGCCTGCTGAAATTTATGTGGAATGATCCTGTCTTCAAATCCTATTCAGTCTGATTAGATATGTCACTGAAAGAAAGTGATTCCGTTCTGTCTTTTTTGATTTTTTTTTTAATTAGTTAAATTTGAGTTAAAATTTGATATTCTATTCTTTTATCTAGGACCTCTTTTTTTTATTGATTTAATAGAATAGGGGAAAAGATCGTACAGTTCCCTACCGAGACAAACTCTCCATGAAGGATTATAGACCCATTAGTTTATGCAACTCTGTCTACAAGTTATTGTCTAGAGTTATCTCCAACAGGTTGAAGACCATTAAACCTATATAGTACTTTGTTGTGCATACCTTTTTAGTACGTAAAACAAATAATTTTGCTTGCCGTACATAATATCTATTACTCGACTGAATCAAGTAAATACATATATAATTTAAATGATATAATAATTTAATAATATAAATAAGTGAAACTTGTATGCTGCATACCCTTTCTTTTTCGACAGCATATATACCTGGGTGCCAATCTCAACCAAGAAATAACAACATAATAATATTGTTAGTAATTACTAAAGTTTTCTCAACTAAAAAGTAGAACAATCTATCAGCATCGGCCGAGCATATATATAACCCCAGAATAGGAATTAATACGCACAGTAGATGATCTTTAACAGTTTATTATACCGATTAACAATAACACAACAAAAGACCGATTGAAGAACACATCCTTACCTTTGATTTTTTGCTTGCAAAAACGAAATCAAAGGATTGTGAAAAGCTTGAAATCCTCAACACCAAACATTTCTACGATTCACCTACGATATTTAACCATTACTACGATTAGGCAACCTTTCTTATCCATAAAAACGCAGGTATATCTCAAGAACATAAACGGATCTAGATTTAGGGCTAAAAAGGAAAACTTACCGGAAAAAAAAACGGCTAGTATCGAAACGATTATCTCCTCGCGGTGATCAATTTCTTCTATTATGGTCTGTCCCGAAAATCAACCGTTAAACCCCGAATTCGGATAACAGCGACCACACTTTTTTTTCTTCTTCTTTCCTGTTCTTGCCGTCGGCTTGCCCCCTCTTTTATCAGAAAAGTTTAACGTAAAAGAGTAATGGGAATTTAAGGGGTGTTTTTCTTTTAAATACTCCGTTAATAAATCTTTAATTAAATAATTAATATCCTTATAATTATTTTCTTTTGGGTTAAATATAAAATAGGAAAATAAATAATTAAATTCCCTTTTTACATCTCTACCATTTTTGAATTTCCGGGGTATTACACATTTGGTCCAGGACCATTGTAAAATTTGAGTTCATTTATCCTAACAATCGTTTTTTTTGTCATTTTTGAAGAAAGTCAGAAGACACACACCAAATGTTTTATTGATTTTTTTGTTTTGTTGAAACATCAATGTTTTATTGAATTGATGAATCAAAATGAGTACAATGCTTCTCTTTATATAGAAGAGAAGTTAGACATAAATTATATTTTAACTAAAAAACAGAAGATAAATTTTTAATTAATCGTAAGATAAACTTAAAATAAACTACCCATATTTTATTTAAACTAAACTTAAATCTATAGCAATCTTATCTTTTCTTCTTGACATTATCTTCTACATTATCTCTTTTGATATTATCTTCTATTACCCTCCCTCAAACGAGGCTGGGTTTGGACGCCGAGTTTATCTTTGCATATTTTGGAGGGCATCTCCACTACGGAGGCTTTTCCGAAGTCTATTAGTTGTGATGATTTGGAGGGTATCTCCACTCCGGAGGCTTTCCGAAGTCCATTAGTTATGATGTGTTGGAGGGCATCTCCACTCCAGCTGTTATCCAAAGTCCATTAGTTGAGATGTGTTGGAGGACATCTACACTCCGGCTGTTATTCCGAAATCCATTAGTTGTGATATATTGGAGGACATCTCCACTTCGGTTGTTTTTCCGGAGTCCATTAGTTGTGATGTTTTGGCCCTGGGTGCATGGAACTGGTTGTATTATTGAATTGATGAAAATGCATACAATGGATCTATATTATATACTTGAGAAATCATATGAGATAACCCTAAAGAATTATCCAAATATAATTTTAATTAAACATCTCTATCTTTATACATCATTTATTTAAATTAATTATCTCTATCTTTTGTTTGATTTTTGACTCCATATTTATCTTCTTGTGACTTTTATCTCTAATAATTTTATCTTAACATTAATAAATCACAAAACGTACCAAATTTGAATGTGGTAGAGTTTAACCATCGCATCATAAAATTTTACAAAATGAATACAATTATGCAATTTTACAAGTATACTTACATTATATGCTTTTTGAAGGTGTACATTATATGCTCAGGTTCCATGCATGTTTTATGAAATGTGCTCAGCTATCATGTTTTTCTGAATGTGAATACATATATAGCTTCGATAGATGATTCAGTTTGTAAACACATTTGGTGGATCATTTTCTTTTTTTATTACACAATAACTAATGTGAACTCTAACAAAACCTAATATGGTCATCTAACCCGTTAAACATACACAAGCATTAGGAAAATGATACCTATCCAACACATTTGGTCACAACATATACCAACTACACATAATTTCGACATTGATTAAATTGTGAGACATATTAATTGATTTAGATCCCACCATAATCAATAATGAGATCATGTATAGTGATAAATGTTGTGACCAAATGTGTTGTGCATGTATTGAAGAAATCCTATGGATTGAATTGAAGAAGACAAAAAGAAAGCTAGGGTTTTGAAATGGGAATGGGAAGAACCCGAACAGAAAGAAAATATCTAGATATTTTTTTATTGCATCCGTTTTTCTTATTACAAAATAAATGCCAAACTCCCTTATATACTTTGGGAGAAAAGACACTGTATTTTATTTTGTCTTTTCTCCCAAAGTATATAAGGGAGTTTGGCATTTATTTTGTAATAAGAAAAACATATGCAATAAAAAAAATCTAGATATTCTTTCTGTTCGGGTTCTTCCCATTCCCATTTCAAAACCCTAGCTTTCTTTTTGTCTTCTTCAATTCAATCCACAGGATTTCTTCATGGTATCAGAGCGTTCGATTTGAATTTTCCTGTTGATATCGAAGGTTATCCATGGCAGATTTGGAAGTTATTCCGGTTTCTAGTCCTTTTTACATTCATCCGAATGAAAATTCAGCTCAAACCCTAGTTCATCCAATTTTAGAAGGAAATGATTATCATGCTTGGAGCAGGTCAATGCGAATGGCGCTCGTTGCTAAAAATAAGGTAGGATTCATCGATGGAACAATTCCTAGGCCGGATGAAGGAGATAGGAGCTTCACGGCATGGAATCAGTGTAATACGATGGTCACATCATGGATTCTGAACTCAGTTCATAGCATAATTGTTCGCAGCATACTTTGGATCAACACCGCGCAGGAGATTTGGGAAGATCTGAAGGATCGGTTCTCAAATCTGGATTCGTATCGTCTATCAGATCTACTAGAGGAATTGAACGGTCTAAAGCAAGGTAATCTCTCTGTTACTGAGTATTATACAAGGATGAGAGTCATTTGGGATGAGATCTGTATCCTGAGGCCGGTTCCGAAGTGTAATTGTGCACCAGACTGTAACTGCAAAGCGATAGTCAAAGTTTTTGTGGAGTATTTTGATACTGAGCATGTCATAAGGTTTCTCAAGGGTTTGAGTGGCACAAGTTAGCAATCAAGTCATGATTATGACTCCTATGCCTCATATTAAAGCTGTTTTTGGCATGGCAATCAAACTGGAGAGGCAGTTGATGTATGCTAAGAGTAACAACAATGGATCCATGGTGTTTGCTAACAGAGTACAGGAAAGGAATTTTGGTGGTCAAAGTGGCTATAAGGAGAGGTTTTCCAATGTTCAGGCTGACAATAGAGCAGGGAAAGGATATGGAGGAGGTTCATATCAAGGGAAAAAGGCTCAATGCACACACTGTGGGTTCTATGGTCACACTAGTGAGACATGCTACAGAAAGCATGGCTTTCCCCCAGGGTTCAAGTCTAAGCGCAAAGTGAAAATTGTAGAAGGATCAAATGTGGGGGATGCAGTGGAAAATGATCTACAAACAAATGAGAAACAGTTAACACAACAAGGTGGCTCTACAAATTTTACTAAGGTACAATGTGATGAGATTCTCAAACTGGTACAGGGGACTCAGATTTCTGTATCTAATGGAAAGGCACCCATGGTGAATCAAAGGACATCACTCACAGCAGCTTTCAATCCTATTGCTGATCGTGCAGGTATTAATACTGTTCCTACATATTGTTGGATAGTAGATTCTGGGGCAACAGACCACATAGTCTGTTGCAGTAATATTTTGTCTCAATTTAGACCTGTAAAGGGAATTAAAGTGGGACTACCAAATGATAATGAAGCTGTTGTGAGTCATATAGGCACAATAAGACTTAAAGAAAGCTAGGGTTTTGAAATGGGAATGGGAAGAACCCGAACAGAAAGAAAACATCTAGATATTTTTTTATTGCATCTGTTTTTCTTATTACAAAATAAATGCCAAACTCCCTTATATACTTTGGGATAAAAGACAAAATAAAATACAGTCAAAATACAAAAAAAATATCTAAGTCAACAACATGTATCACTACCAACGCCCAAAAACACTTTGACATGAAAACAGTTCGACGAAGCTATGGGAAAAAAAAAAGACAACGGCGAAAAAGAATAAATCGTCCCATATGTTTAGAAAAAAAAAACCTACCTATTCTAAAATATGTTTTTGATAGAGAATGTGATGAAATGCTGGTACCATAAAATCACTGTCCACGGATATACTTGGTTGTTTTCGTAAACTCTGGTTAATTGTTAAAGATAAATTAATTATAGATTAAGGAAGATTTACACACCAGCGCGAAAAAAAAGAAGATAAAAACAACATTCAAACAAGCATTTAGGACATTCCGGAAAAAAAAAGGGCTTAAATTTTTTAATGCATTAAGGACAAAATTAATTTACATTAGACCAAAATCCCCTTGTTGTTATTAGAGCAATAGGTAGCTTCTTCTACCAGAAAAAGAATCTTAAATTACTTTATCTCTTTTACATCATTAAAATTACTCAAACAATTATATATTTTGACCTACATCTCAATATATCGCGATTGTTTAATTTTTCAATTCTCCGTGCTCTTAATATTTAAATATCATTGGAGCCAGGGGCGGATCTATGTAGGGTTAGGGGGTCACGTGACCCCACAGAGATTTGAAGAATTTTTTTAGTATTAAAACGATTTCGTTTATTGTTAAAAATGTAGCTTTAATCTCCGTTGACTCCAATGGAACAATTTTTTGGATAATAAATATAGTTCTACGATCTGGTGACACACTAAAAAAAAGTTCTTGGATCCGTCAGTGATTTGAGAAAATGAAAAGTTAATGTTTTGAATCACATTAAACGATCCAATATTTTACACTTATACTCCCCATGTTCCAATTTTTCTAAGGCAGTTGGTTTTTTTTTTAAATTTTAATATTGAGGCAGTTGTTAAAATCACGTATATTAAAAATATGAGTCAATGCATTGTCTCTAAAGTGGAATGACTAAAAACTACTTAGGTATAATTAATGATACATTTTTTTTATCTATATTATTGCAATAAATAAGAGTAAAGCAATGAAAAATACCATAAATGTTGCATTGGAAATGTAACTGCATTATAGAACAAATGATTTTGACCAACGCGATAAATTGAAATGGAGGGAGTACTTTTTAAGTTGTTGAATCAGTTAATGGTACATAATTTTTATTATAATTATTATGTGAATGTGGAAGGCATTTAAAGAAATGTATCAATTAAAAACAATATGGACACTTATTTTGTGACATCCTAAAAAACAAAGACAATTAAGATAAGACGGCGAGAGTAAATGATAAAATCATATTTTTAATCCAATGAGCAAATGAAACAATAAGTAGTACTCCTTTCGTTTTAAAATAACGGATGGAATTGACAAAAATAAGTATATTTTCCTTTTTGAAGGAACAAAAACAAGTATATTAAAGATATGAGTTAATATTTAATTTAATTTAAATGTTAAGATGACTAAAAAAATCCTTTACACCATAATTAATGCAATATTGTTTCACTTCTTAATCAATAAATGTAGAGGTAAAAAACACAATAAATATTGCATTAAAATATATCCGTCTCACGTAAAATTGAACAAATAATTTTAAGAAGTGCATTAGTTATTTTGGAACGAAGGAGGTACTACAAATACGTTCACATACAAAATACAATTATATTACCTGCTGACAGTTGTATTATAAAAAAATAATGATCCAGTACCCACCACAACCACGCTAGATACGGTATGAGAATATTTAGCGGTTACATTTGACTTTAAACTAATTTTGACAGACGTGGACATTTGTATTTGTGAATGCATCTTATGGCTAGAATCCTACGTACCCACCACCACCACGCTAGTGGGCCGGGAACCCAACCCGCTCACGTGGGCTTATCGGTGGATTTCTCCTCCTTTTAATAATACTCATGATTAATCATTCACGTGCATTTTCTCTTGTGTGCATTCAGTTCAGACTTAAGGAAGTGTTAAGCCCTTAATAATTAATTAGATTAGAAGAAACATTTCTCTTTCTAAAATGTAAGTATTTACCAAAGCAAAACCTAACATTCCCCCCAATGATTGTTTTGGACTCCTTTGACCTTTCTCCAAAAAATAAAAATAAAAAATAAAAATAAAAAAATCTGGAACACAATTGATTGGAACCAGACTACATTTAAAAATCGGGGAATATTATTCGCACCACGCCAATTCTACCGCTGCACCACAATTTTATGAAAAATATGTCATTTACCTCTTATACCACACTTATTATTTTAATAAATAAAAATCTACCACTACACCATGATACTTTTCAAAACTTGTATAAAAACATCATATTGCCAATATTTTTTACTATTTCAAGATTTAAATATTTATATATATATCCTAAACTTTAAAAATACAAAACACCCCCTCCCCACCAAATCTCTCCTCAAACACGTCCCCCCAACCCCTCAATTCTCAAACCAAAACTACCCATTTCTTCTCCTTCTTCCCATCTTCTTCTCCTTCTTCCCATCATCTTCTTTTCAATTGTAAAAAAACCCCACCATTTCATCTTCTTCCCCAACTAATTTTTTTACATTTCTCACACAAAACCCACCCCCTCTTCCACCTTCTTCTCCAATTTCCTCTTCTTCATTTCTTCAAAAACCCATTTGAATTTCATATTTTCAACTTCACCAATCAAGAAGTACAAGATCAATTTTCATTGCTTCAAAGGTGTTAAACAAAAGGCACGATATCGTTTATATAGTGTTTATCATCTTTCATTTAACGTATTTTGATAGCCATTGTTAGGTTTCTTCAAGTTATTTTATATGCTTACCAAGTGTTTGTTAAAATGCTTAAGAGAATGGATCATGCACAAGTAGTAATTTTGTTGATGCACATAGTTATGTTATGAATGTATAAAGATGCTAGAAGCAAGAAACTACTTTGATGATGTCGATTGTAAACAAAGAATTGAGCTTTACACGTGTGTAGAAAAAAATGGGAGTGTTGACATGCGACCTTGTGGGGGTCGCATGTCTTGTGTGTAAAGCGACCACACCATTGTCGCATCACTGAGGAACGACTTTGCGTAAGGTCGTTTCTACTAGTTTCGACCATGGTAATGTCGTTTCTCCCTGGAACCAGTTTTTATTCTTTTGTGAAAATGATTAGATCATGAAACCAATATCATTAATGATTGCAGCTTGTGTTTAAGTAAATGAGAAATGACATGAACTTGTCTTTTCATCTTTGTGTGCAGATGGGTAGGACAAGGGGCGAGTAGGTCTATGAATGATGAGGAGTCATCAAAAAGACGTCAACTAATGATCGCCTCTTATAGAAAGGAAAACAAGTACACATTTGGAAGGAGCAGGGGTAAAACCCTGGGGAGAAAAGTGTTAATACTTGAAGCAAAGGAAAAATACGTAATGAAGATATCTTGTGAAGAAGAAAGAAACCGGGAAACAAAAGATTCAAGAAGAAGATAGTGGTGGAGAGGAGGGTAGTGAAGACGAAGATAATGAAATTGAAGGCGTTGAAGAAGAGAGAGATGAAGAGAGAAGTGAAGGAGCGATGATCGGAATGAAGAAGAAAGTGATGAAGGAGCCGTAGCGAGGATGAAGAAGAAAGCAGTGAAGAGGGTTTTGAGGGGAGTGGAGAAGAAGAGCGATGATGACGTGTTTAACTATGAACTGCATGCGATAAAAGCATGATCACGTAGCACATCATCTATCGAAGAAGGAGGTAAACATATGTTATCTCTTACAATGTAAACGTTTTAATTATGATATGGATTTGATTAACGACATCTACCATTTTTACTTTGCTTTGAAAGGATCGTGGATTTATTACGTGCAAGCAATACACAAACAAAATGCATACTTGGGATTTGTAATGGCGAGGAGTTAGAGGCCACACGCAATATGATTAAAAACGATTTTGTATCGCTCGTATAATGGTTCTTATAAGTCGGCGAATAAGGTTCTTGTGTCGGCCTTTGTTGAGCGTTGGCATCCTGAAACAACATCATTTCACATGCCTTTCGTGAGGCGACTATAACTTTGGACGATGTTGAACAATTGTTAAATCCCTATAATTGGAAAGACGATGGAGGAAGTGAAATGGCCAGAAGTTGTTACGTTGGATGTCCGGATATCAAATCTTCTTGGAATACTGGCCCAAAATGTGAAGGAAGAATCGCTCGTTGCTCAGGATATTCTCTCGAGGACATCATGGATTATTAACAATTTGTCAAGGTCTAAAAACAGACGTTGCAATGCTTCGCCGAGCAAATCACGAGAGGTTTTTGTTGGTACTTTTGGGATGCACTTTATTTCAAGATGCATCGTCGGGATAAAGTGAAGGTAAAATATCTTTACTATTTACAAGATTTGAAGCAATTGGATAAATGGGCGTAAAAGTGCGGGCACATTGGCCTATTTATATAGGATGCTTAGCAAAGCATCCACTTATGAGACCAAAGGTGTATGTGGATATCTCACTTTGTTGGAGGTACATCTAAATTTTTACTTTTTTGTCTTCATTATAATTATGAAGAAAATCTCATGAGAAATGTGGTATTTTCTTCTTTCGTGCATGGATATACGAACATTGTCCCAAACAACGGCCTCCAAAAGGAGAGCGATCACCCACGAGGATATCGTAACACGTAAATGGAATCCATCATTCCACATGGCGGATGAAGTCGCAAATAAACAATTGAAGTATGTGAGGGGAGTTGGACAATATGACAAAGGAAGATGTAAGTTTTGTAACGCATTTTATAAACCTGGAGTTTAAGTGAACAAACACACTTATGACTTTTGTTATCCTTATCTTATTCTTTGTAGTTTCTTTGGACCCCGTGATCGTAAAAAGGAGTGAGGATCCACACGAGGTTGCTTGGTTTCGTGGATGTCCGGTTGTTGACAACATGAAAGAGCCGTATCATCCAAACAGAGTTGTGAGACAATTTGGCGTGTGTGAGGACACGCTGGATGTCCTATTCTTGCAAAGAGAACATCTCGCTTGAAAGTCCGAGCTTACCTTGCAAAGTTTGATAATCGGGACAAAGATTTTGAGGAATATACTTACCATCTTATTCCGAAAATTTGAGAGGCCCACGTGCGGGGTTAAGAATGGGCAATGCACTTAAGGAATACGATGAATGGTACCAATCATCCGCAATAATCAAACTTAATCATGAATTGCCTTCGTCGGTCTTTGAAAGTGGTGGATACGAACAAGTATGGATCTATACACCGGTAATATATTAATTTTCTCGAATAATGCTTAAATCTTACTTATTTCACTTGCATAGGTCGCTGGACGAGGAAAGCTATCGACTTGGGTGATGAATACTTGAAAAGGGGCTTAAAGGCAACAAAGAATGAGTTGTATCAAGCATTGCAGTGTAGTGGGACGTACTCAAAGAGGGGTTTGCTTCGAATCTGGCGATATGGAGATTTGTGAGACATCATCGGGTGTGACAAAGAAAAAGCGATCTACAATTGTTGCAGATGCCGAAAAAAGAGCAAATCTAATTTTGAGAAGGAAAAAGGAAAAGAAGCTCAACGATGACATAGATACCGGAAAAAGAAGAGTAAATCCACAGAATCCCGGTGGTATTAAAATATGCGAACCATCCGATGTTGGAAGAGACAAATGTAAGGATGATGCCAAAGCAGAAAGGGAAGACAATTCTATTGGAGAAAGGGAAACCGAAAGACAAAAAGAAAATGATTGTACTTCGATAACTACATATGACCTTAATTTATTTTGTGACAAATTTCAGATGCTTTGACTATTTTGTATTAAACTTGTCTTTGATCGCCCGTATGGCTTTGACTATTCTCGTATTGAACATGGCTTTGATCGCCCGTAAGGCTTTGACTATTATGGAAACCTCAAAAATCTTGTTGTCTACGTGTTATAAGTGTTAAGCAAAGAAGGACACAAATATTTCATGTTCTTTAATGAAACGACTTAATACAAATCGAATATAGAACATTCGACCTACTAGGTGTCGAGTTCAGAGATCCGACTTTGCGTGAAGTCGCGTCTTCATACAGAGTTGTTTTCACCACCACAAGGTCGCTTTATCTATTTTCGACCCCATGAGGGTCGTTTTTAATGGGTTCGACCTCATGCGGTCGCTTGTACCTGTTTTTTCGATTTTTGTTACACCACAACCATTTCGACCTCCTGGATGTCGATTGTATGAGATACGACTTTACATTTAAAAGTCGCTTCCCGATCAGAGTTGTTTTCGACCTCAATAGGGTCGAATCTATTTGTTTTCGACCTCATGCCTGGGGTCGTGGTTCACTAGTTTCGACCTCATTGAGGTCGGTTCTCCCGCTTTTTTCCTTTTAGAATACTCAAACATTTACGAGTGTATGTAAAGATGAAAATAAGGCATACAAGATAAAATACAAAAGTGAGTTTTGTTTACAAAATGAACTTCCACCAACAACATAGTTCAAAAGGATGGTGGATCAAAAGTGAAATTGGCAAAATGACACATAAGATAATGCCTACATCCGAAATCCATCAATCTTTTACGTCAACCTCGACTCATGGAGCTTACTCATTAGGATATAACAGATCTCTCTCCCTTGTCAACCCTTTCTCCAAACATTTGTAGCCATGCTATGCCGACTTCTTCCGACACTTTTAGGGGCTTCTTCCTTCCACGGATTGATCATAGTGAGGTAGTGGACAATCATCTTTCATCATAACACACACGCGTAGTGATGATTCTTGAACAAAAGTATGATATTCAAGGGATGAGGGGTTCTCGGCTTCTTTTTTGTTGGAAAACACGTTATGTTGTCACCGTTAGATTGAGGACAAAACAAAGTCACAACGGCGTTGTACTTTTCCGATATAACCTGATTCATTGGTGTTGTCTTCATCCAAAATTTCTCCGAGCATCTTCCTTTGCCTTTAAAATCGATTCCCTTTAAAAGTTGAACACTCAAGCCTTTCATCCTAAACAATTTGTCATAGTGTTCCTCATTTCCTTTAAGCTCCAAAAACAAATCTCGCCTAATCTTAGGCCACTCATTCTCAGGCAAACCGATTGCCACAAAGAATACCAATATCCACAGCTACCATCACCTTCTACATCAATGACACACTGATGAATTCTTGAAATGGATCGGGTATATCTATACTCCTCATGATAAGATTCTCCACTTTTGTGGAATCAACACTCGCCATACCGCCCTCCACTTTATTGCTCGCCTTGCATGTTCTTGATCTTTTACTTCTTTTATTTTCTTCTTTCACCTCATTTTGATTTTTCTCATCCACGTGTTCATGCAATGAGGCAATCTTGTTGTTGAACGCTTCGTCATTTGCCATCCTACGCTTAGTTGTTGCCTTCGCCGCCTCCTCGAAGATTTATCTTCACTTTTGGTTGACTAAGCGTTGTTTTAGCCGGATCAACCACTTCTACGGTCGTTGGACCATCTCCTTTTGGTTGACTAAGCGTTGTTTTAGCCGGAGCAATATGTGGCATTGGATCAATGATATCATCTCTTGACGGCCCATCCAATGATAACGCTTTCCAATGGTCATGAACACAAGCCCGAGGTAGGGTTTCACCGTCTCAGTAAGATGCAAAAATCTCGTGTGCACAAGGTATCCCGCGCGTTTTCCTACAAACACACTCATAACTGCTGAGTCCAAAGCAACTTTCTTCGACCTATCCACCTCTTCCTCGATCAAAGTCAAAGCTTCTAGTGACACATACCCACGTAGATTGCGACACCACGTTTTCCCATCTAACTTCGAAGGCCACTTTGTTCTTGATGTTTCAAATGACGCCATTATGTTTCGAAACTGTTGCACACACATGTTGGACACCGATTTCCACCCGGTTGCCATGTCGCAATTTGAAGTACGTAACCAATTCTTTAAAACTGCATGAGCAGACTCAACCTTGCTAGTGTGGGTGATCCCAAGATGGAACACTTTATTCGTCCAAACATTCATGTATTGTTCTTTGCAATCGCTAACCAATTTTCCTCCAAATAATTGAATACACTCACGCTTACGTTGGTCTTTATTTCACCACTCACCAAGTAATCTTCTTCGTGTCACTATATATAATTCTCTTCCACATCTTCTCAATCTCGTGGATGCTTCTACACTTAATGATTATCTAAGCTTCGCTTGCATCGCTTTCTACGTGCCATTGACACAAAAGATTTTTACATGTTGGAAATATCGTGCGAATGGCGACATATTAAAGCTTGTTCTTTGTCAAGAATAATCACTTTAACCGGAGTGTCAACGGTGATAAGTGCCTCGTGAAGCTTTCGTAAGGCCCATTCGTAACTCGAAGTTGTCTCATTTGCTAGAAAAGCAAAACCAATTGAGAATGTCATGTTGGTAGAGTGACCCCAACAATCTGTAGAAAGTGGAAACTTATACTTATTTGTCTTGTAAGGCACTGATCGATCAGTACACATGTGGAAAATTCTTCACCAATGAGAATGAGTCCTTTGGAACCCAAAACACATGTATTCTTGTTTCTCCATCTTTTAAGTAACTAAAAACACTTCCTCTTCACGAGCCTTGAAAAAGACCTCTTGAATTCTTTGTCCGATTGTTTCTCTCTAATTTTTTCAACTTAACTCTTTGATTGTAGATTGTTTGCACAGAAGTTGCATTCTTTCCAAGTGTGAAACAATTTAGACATTGTTACACGTAAAAAACGCATAATAATAGGGTGCACATATCATGGACAATGTCCAAGTGTGAAACAATTTAGACATTCGACCTCGAGAAGGTCGAAATATCCATATTCGATCCTCGAAAAGGTCGAACTAGCCCACATGCGACCCTAACAAAGGTCGCATAAACTCGTGAGAATCGACCATACCAGGTCGAATATATGAAATCCGACATTGGTATGGTTGTATCGATCTGGCTAAATCTACGTAGTAAAAAAGGCTTAAACTTGGCTACAAATCATTCCCAAACAAAATGACAGATTCAATATCCTCATTTCATTTACATTATTGCATTTTGAAATGCTAATTTAAGGAAAAGAACATCAAATAGGTTATTGATTTCAAAAGTACCTTCTCATCCATGGTGTTGGAAACCCTATTTTGTCCAAGATGTGATTTTGATTCCTTGTCATCATCCATTGAAAATTGTTATAACCTCCAAAGAAGCTTTTTTGGTTGTGCTATTGAATGATTTGGTGTAGATATGATTATGAGGAAAAAAAATTGGTGAGGATGATGAAATTGATGAAGATGAAACAAATGTGTTGATGAAGAAGATGGAGAAGAAGAAGATTAGAAGATGAATTTTTTTTTTGAGAAAGTGATGTGGGTTTATGATGATGATGAAGATGAAAGATTTGTGAAATGGTGATACTATGTGAAGATGCAAGGTTTGTGATATGGGTTTAATGAAGAAGAAGGTGTTTATGGGGGGAAATTTTGGGGTTTGTAGGTAGAGGTGTGTGATATAAGGTAGGTAAAAATAGGGGGACTAATTCGTAATAAACATAAATTGGTGTGGAAATAGTTATAAAGTGTGGTTTAAAAGTAGAAATTGTGGTGTAAATAAAGAGTTAAATAAGTTACAAAATCATTGTGGTGTAAAGGTAGATTTTTCTTTTAAGCTGTGGTGCAAACTATAAAGTGGTGCAGCGGTAGAATTGGCGTGGTGCGAATAAAAGCCCCCTAAAAATCTACTCATCTTAAGTTCGAGTTCAAATCAAAGATTGTTGGCATACACTAGTTGCACGAATTACTACTACTTCTAATCTATTGTTGTTCCCATTAATCGATGGCACACGAGTAATCAGCTATCTCTCGGTAACAGAAAGAATCGTATGTAATACGGAAAGTTATTGTGCGGTGAGAAAATTTGTGGTGTAGTGACGAGTGAAACGATCAGAACCATACAGTTTTAATACAGAATAAATGTGTGTGGTGTGCCACACGGTGTATCCGCACCGTGTGAAGACACCACACAATAATCTCCCATGCAATACCGGTTTTGGATCTGGACAAGATGGACGACTTTTTTAGACCAATGATTTAAGGGGCCCAAAGTTACATAAATATACAGCAGTGTAGGCTAGTCTAGTCGTTAAAAGCATCCACAATGGGAAGTTATTGTGTGGTGAAGGAATTTGAGGTGAAGTGACGGGTGAAACGATCAGAACCACACAGTTTTAATACAAAATTAAGGTGTGTGGTGTGTACTGTATTGTTTTCGCACTGCGCGTGTGGAGACACCACACAATAATATCCCTCCATGGCTCATAAAGTCGCAATGTAATATCTATTCTTTGACATTAGCCAATGGGATTTAAAAAGAAAAATTGCATAATCCCGACCAAAATTAATAAAAAAAACTAAAAAATCACCCATCTTGACAACATTTTTTCTATTTCATCCCAATAATTCATCCCAATTCTACTCTTTCTTCTTCAAAATCTCTTCGCAGGTCAAATTATTTCTTCACAGTGACCTAATTCATGCGGCCTTTTTCTGCTTCTAGCGAATTCTATCGGCTGCACATTAAAACACTTAGATTGTTTCCGGGTTGGAGTGTTACCTTGTCAAATTAGCTAGAAATTTAGGTATTGTGACTTCTATGGGATTTTTTTTTTTTATAAAAACAAATTAAGTGAGTTTATGTTTTTTATCATTGCTTGTATATATCATCAATTGTTTAAATTTCTTGCTAGTTTTTTATGTAAGATTTTGGGCTTTTTGTATTAAGACTGGAATGTGTATGGTTTGCATAAAAATTCTAGTGTTGCTTAATTTACATCTGATCTGGAAATCGTAGAGAATACTAGATTGAAATATTTGTAACTTAGCCATAGATTTTTTTGGTTCGTTAATTTTGATATGAACCTTAAACTATGTTTTTTTGTGTATAAATTTGTTCACTCGTATGATAAATAGATTTGAGGGTAGTTTTTATTGATGGTTAAATTTGGTGGGAAAAATGAACTTGTTGGAAATTTGGTGTCCAAAATAGAATGTTCATTTTGAAGCCTTTGTAAAATATACCGTGAAAAGAGATGGCATTGTGATGCCAAAAATGATATTTTTGTCACTTTTAATGCAAAGTGACAATGTAAATACCAAAGCCATTTGTGTGGATGCTCTAAGTAGAGATTATATACATGATACATCTATTGCTGAGATTTTGAATCTTTCCTCTTGACTTATTCTGTTCTTTTGTTTATTACTTTTATGCCTTTGTAAAGTAAATACTAATAAAAACCTACTTCAGCTGACTGCCCATGGCCTATGTAAAGAACCACATGTTGGACAATATTAAAATTGAAAGTATTATTGAGGATTATGCATAAAAAAATTGACGGGGAATTTTATTCTTCATGATGAGATCGTTTGCTTGTTATTTTTTGATTTGCTGGTTACGGTTGTGTTGTCTTGTAATTGTTTGTGTTGTTTTGTTTTTCTTGTTGCTCTGTTCCCGCCAGTCCAATAATTTGTTGATTTTGATAATTG
This sequence comes from Gentiana macrophylla, assembly GCA_026214975.1. Taxonomy (NCBI): domain Eukaryota; kingdom Viridiplantae; phylum Streptophyta; class Magnoliopsida; order Gentianales; family Gentianaceae; genus Gentiana; species Gentiana macrophylla. Next base: position 143,211,058 of record CM047806.1, read on the forward strand.
TAATGTGTAGTTATATAATTCTCCCCTGTTCCAATTAGAGGTGGCCGGTTCTGGTGCTTTTTCCGGGTCCGACCGGCGTGGTCCCGATTCAAACCGTGGTCGCTTGTCTCGAATCCTGGCGGCTCCACTGGTTTCTACCTTTGCTTTTGTGCTCCAGGACCTGCACCACCAACAGCCTGCCAACGTCTATTTTCTTCAAAAAATTTGAATAAAAGATTTTATTTTTTATTTTTTAATTTTAAAATATCACACACTCATCACATTATAAATACACACTTATTTTGAATATGAAGTGTATTAGAGACTATTAGTATGGTTTTAAGTAATGTGTCTCAAGTGATTCAAGTGTGCCGTCATTAATGTATTGTTTAACTATGTAATGGTGTTTTTACTTAATAAAACAACTTTTATATACATTTTGCCTCGATTCATCAAGATATAAAATCAACTTATATACATAATATTATGAGTATAAATCATCGTAATGAAATATACGTTTAATTTACTTACAAATTAATCATAAAAAACAATCAATTAGAAAATTACGCGTTATGATTTAATTTACTTACAAATTTTTTTTTGAGGGGAAAGAACTTTTATTAAAGAATATACGTCAAGCAAGCGGCCAAAATGTAATCCGGAAGCGAAGTGCCCCAAGATGTCCGAGTCAAAACTAAGCCGTGTGTTTTTAAAAAAATATAGTTATGAAATTAAATATTATATATATTTTAATAACCAATTATATTTTATTATTAATTTTAACGTAACTGACTGGACCCGGAACCGGACCGGAGAACCGCCAAACCCGCCAGTTCCCGAGACCCAGCGGAACCGGCGGTTCCGGTTCCATTTTGGACCCGGAACCGGAGGGTCGTGCCAGAGGCACGGAACCGGCCATGTCTAGCTCCAATTTATTTAACGCAGTTGTCAAAATCACGCATATTAAGGCTGGTTGTTAAAATCACGCATATTAACTTTTACAATAAAATGACTAGAATGTCATTGGATATAATTAATGTGACATTCTTTTCTATATCTCCGAGTGTAATAAATAAGGGTAAATCAAGTAAAAACACAATAAATGTTGCATTGGAAATTGTACTGCCTTACATAAAATGGAACAAAATATTTTGACAATCAGATCGCTTATTTTGAACGTATTGGAAATCGCATCATCGCTCACATAAATTGGAACAAAACATTTTAACAATCAGACGCTTATTTTAGAATGAAGGAGTACTATGATAATTCAGATATTGTGTTTTGAGTGTGATTTGAATTATGTCACTTGTGTATGAAAATTATTTTGTAAGTAAAAAAGGGGTCATTGTTTTAGTTTTGCCCCGGACGCATTAATTTTTAAGGACATTATTGTAATCATAGGAGTCTAGTTTTATTATATATAATTAAGGGACAATTATTCATAAGGACGCATATTGGAGGCAAAAAGGACATTCAAAACAAACACTTAGTTATAAGGACATATATTAGATAGATAGACCTAAATACCTTTAATGAAGAAAAAAATTAAAAAATTAAAAGAAGGGAACAGGCGGATCATATACTTGAATGTTTTTTTTTTTTAGAAACTGACGCAGGGTATTCCTTTTTTTTTTAATCCTGGATGATCATTGAAAGTTGTTGGTTTTTTTTCCTTTCCATTGACCATCGTGATGCATTGACCACCCGATGCATTGACCACCGCGATGAAATGACACCGTGATACAGTGACAACCGTGATGCATTGACCACTGCGATGCAACGACAACCGCAATGCATTGGCCACCGCGATACAGTGACCACCGCGATGCACTAACAACCGTGATGCATTGACCACCGCGATGCATTGACGTCGTCAATCATATATGCAGTGACATCGACAATCATATATGCAGTGACATCGGCAATCATATATGCGTGACATCAACAATTTATTCAGTGACATCGGCAATCAGATATGCAGTGACTTCAACATTTTATGCAGTGACATCAACAATCATATATGAATGGCATCAACAATTTATGTAGTGACATCGGCAATCATATATGCAAAGACATCGCGATGAAGTGACACCGCGATGCAATGGCCACCCTCGATGCAGAGACACCGCAATGCACAGACCATCGGGATGCAGTGATCATCGGGATGCAGTGACATTTGATGAAGCAACACCATGATGACATTTGATATTTTTTCAACTTAATTTCATAAAATCGATTTCTTTTCTTCATAAAATCGACTTCAAATGGATATATCTTTTGATATAAAACTATAATCAACAAAAAATCTTTCACCTTAATTCTTATTTTTATGCAGTGACATCGGCAATCACATATGCAATGATATCAACATTTTATGCAGTGACATCGGCAATCATATATGCGTGACATCAACAATTTATGTAGTGACATCGGCAATCAGATAAGAATTGATACCAACATTTTATACAGTGACATCGGCAATCATATATGCGTGACATCAACAATTTATGTAGTGACATCAGCAATCAGATATGCAGTGATATCAACATTTTATGCAGTTACATCGGCAATCATATATGCATGACATCAACAATTATGCAGTGACATCGGCAATCATATATGCGTGACATCAACAATTTATGTAGTGACATCGGCAATCAGATATGCAGTGATATCAACATTTTTTGCAGTTACATCGGCAATCATATATGCATGACATCAACAATTTATGCAGTGACATCAATATTTTATGCAGTGACATCAGCAATCATATATGAATGACATCAACAATTTATGTAGTGACATCGGCAATCATATATGCAGAGACATCGCGATGAAGTGACACCGCGATGCAGTGGCACCCCCGATGCAGAGACACCGCAATGTAGAGACCATCGGGATGCAGTGACATTTGATGAAGCAACACCGTGATGACATTTGATATTTTCCGACTTAATTTCATAAAATCGATTTCTTTTATTCATAAAATCGACTTCAAATGGCTATATTTTTTTATATAAAACTACGATCAACATAAATCTTTCACCTTAATTCATATTTTTATGCAGTGACATCGGCGATCATATATGCAGTTATATCAACATTTTATGCAGTGACATTGGCAATGATCATATATGCGTGACATCAACAATTTATACAGTGACATCGGCAATCGTATATGCAGTGACATCAACATTTTATGCCGTGACATCAACAATCATATATGAATGACATCAACAATTTATATAGTGACATCGGCGATCAAATATACAGTGGCATCAACATTTTTGTTGAACTTTTTGTCCCGAAATTAGGAAGATTTTTCAGGGGAAATCGAGCTTATGAGCCGCGTCGAGCTATATCGAGTACTTAGCCAGTCGAGTTCGATGTTGCCTTTTTATGGCTCAATCGAGCCCGAACTTTTTTAGTCGATTCAAGCTCGAGCCCTAGAGAGTATCGACTCGACTTGGATCGATTTCACCCTAATGTGAATGACACTACAATTATTTTACAAAGTTACCAATTTTTGTTTGAAACTTGAACTTTTGGTGACATTTAAAGACGTTGGTAAAGGATGCAGATTAATAACAAAAGCAATCAACTTTTATTCAAAACAAAGGTTCAACCAAGTGATTAAGATCTATGTACTAAATACAATAGAGTAGATAACAGGTAGTACTATTTAAGAAGGTCGTACTAATTTAACCAATTATTTACTCAAAAAGGGATTGCACACAAGTTTGCAAAACAACACAGCAAATTAAGTAACACAAAGCAAGTATAGCACAGTCTACTTAAAATAATGTCAAATGCAGCTCTAGAAAGTATATGCATATACATACAGAAAAAGTTTAAATTCAATTACAAGGAGATTCAGCAAGTCAAACAAGTACACAAACAGGTACCGATGACTAAGCTTGTAAAATTTCTATACAAAGTATATCAAAAGGGTTCAAGCCTAATGCACAACAAGATCAGCAAAGTTTAGACTACCAGATGATCAAGATCAGTCTAAGATAATACAAAACTAATACTGAAAGTATAAAATTACAAGATAGAAAGGTTTACATACACTATCATATACTGTCCAAGTCCAAATAGCAAACAGATCAACAGGCTATAATATTTTCAGTAAAAGCGATTCAGCCGTGTAAAATGGTTACAGAAAGCAAGAGCAGACTGAAGGTTAGATTCGTGATGCTCCCTCCGAGACCTCCGATTCCGGCATTGTTGAACATAATGTCTAGTCTGCCTTTCCAATTGACTGCAAGCTCAACAACTGATTCCACATCCTTTTCATTGGAAACATCATAATGGGTGTACTTGCCTCCAATAGAATTGGCTAATGATGTACCAAGATCATCAAGTATAGCAACTTTTTTTTTATGACTACTACAATCTGCTAAAAACTAACCAAAATAAGTCACTAATAGGCAATGAGAACTACTCCCAGAATATGTGCAACCTTGTGAACCACTTCCCAGCAAAAACATCCAACTTATAAATGGAACAAAAACCCCATGCCCAGCATCAAAGCATCACACTAGCAACATTAAAACAACAACACTCAACCATCATTGCATCCTTTACAGATTGTATTTTCCTTCACAAACTTGAACATCACCAAATCGTTAGCAGTTTGTAGCCCCATTGAGCAGCACCAAAGCCTTGTGAATAACTCCCAGCTAAAGCCTCCAACTTAAATATCCTGCAACAACATGCCCAGCAGTAGAACATCACAGAAGCAACATCATAACAGCAGCATTCAACAAAAGCTCCCGCTAAAACATATTGCATTATAGTGATACACTCCTAGAAATAACCTTCAACTTATACATGCAGCAAAAACAACATGCCGATAATAAAACATCACAAACTTACAAGCCGAGTCAAGATATATCGAGTACTTAGCGAGTCGAGTTCGATCTTTCCTTTTTATGGCTCGATCGAAAGACAAACTTTTGTAGTCGAGCTCGAATTTCTAAGGAGTATCGACTTGGCTCAATGTCATCGCAGATCAATTTTATTCAAAATCATACACAAACCACCATCAAATTAATGTCACTGCACTAATTTTCTTCCAAATGAAACTCAAATTTATGCTATGTAGGATCCCTGTTAAACAGCTAAAAAACAATGCTTACAGATCAGATGCCAATACCAAAATCCTCCAAATGAATCTATAACAAAGGATGAAGTGTTATTGCTTGGCAACAATACCTAATTACTTAATTATAGGAGATCAAATTCAACAAGATATCCAATTTTTGTGAGTACTAATGATTGCTGACAAAAGCCCAGCAGATGACACAAAAAAGAGGCCCTAAAAGACTTCCTCTACCATCTCTAATGTCAGCCAAGCCATAAGTCCATCAGCCAAATCTTGAAAGAATAAAACCGCTTCATCAACTTCTTCTCCATCATCCTCCTCAGCTTCTCTTTTTCCTCTCCACACCCAATTCCCCTCAATATCCCAAGCTCTATGCTTGCATTTAGACACCTCGAGTCCTCTTCAATTCTCCTCAATTCCTTCAATTTCAAACTTATACTTCCGATATAACCGACAAATTCACACCAAAGCACTAATCTTTTGCAAATTTGCCAAATGCTTCTTCTCAATCAACCCAGCTTTTCCGAGCCACACCAACTGTTCGACGAAATAGTAGAGTCCCTCTCCACCATATGCAATGATTGAAAAGATCAGATCCGGTGGATTTGAGAGGTGGAGGAACGGGTGTGGGATTGCCGGAAGGGGACGTCGAGCTGCCATGGTCGGGAGGGTTTATAGTTAGAAATGATTTTCCCTGTTCGCAACGAGGGGTAATTTAGGAAAGTTGGATAAAATGTGTTCTTATAAACGATGATCTTTTTTGGGTGTCCTAAGTGCCTAATTAAGTCCCAAAACACGTCCTTATAAACAAATAACACTATAATTAATCCTCGATAAATGAATACTCTCGGCACTAGAAAAAAATATTCGTTTAGCGAGATTATTCATTTATCGAATATTATTTTATGGGTATTTGTTTATAAGGATCGATTTTAAACTTAATTAAAAAGACTTTGTGACATTTTAAAAGATAATCGCTTATAGCGACACATTTTATCTCACTTTCCTATATTACCCTTACATAATCTCGCGCATAGTGATATGCAGAGTCAATTGCTTGGATCCAATGGATGCGATTAATCGGTACTGAACAGAAACACCACATCCGCCGCCACGCAACCACCACCCCCTTCATTCTTACTCCGATGTTGTTGTACCTTTATCATCATCATCATCATCTTCTCTTTCTCTTTCCGACGAATCTCATAACGTTCTTTCGTCTTCTATTGTTTCTCAATCATCTTCGTCATCCTCAGCAACTCAACCAATATCATTTTTTGATAAGCCTATGGTGGCGGCGGAGGATCCTTCTTCTTCCAGAGACCCAATGTCCGGCGTCGAGACGGTGGTTGTTGAACGAGAGGTGATTAGCGGCTATATGCAAATGTACTATTACCAATTTTCGAAAAAACAAGACTCATGCACTATGGAGCAAGTATTTTCAGGTAGGTGGTTATGATTGCTGCCTATTCATTTACTCTAAATGTGATTCTCAAGCTCTTCTTGGTTAAATCAGCATTTACCTTCAAATTATAGATCCTCGCAATACTACTTCCTCTAAATGGGATTGCTTTGCTAGCTACCAATTATCGATTGAGCATTCTTGTGACACTTCCAAGTCGATTTCGAGGGATAGTTAGCACCGGTTTTCATCGAAAATGAAATCACATGGCTGGTGTGATTTTGCACCTTCGAATTCTCTATTAGACCTTAACCATGGCTTTTTATATAGTAATGTGTTAGGAAATCAATCGAGTAGCGCAGCGGAATATAAAAAATTGATTTCCCGATCCAGGATCGTCTCCGTTTAAACACTAAACATATAAGAGAGGGGGCGGTACTATTACCTTGGTTGATCTAAAAGATCGACGCTTTGACCGTCCGGTAGGAGTAGATGTGCGCTAGCCGTCCAAGCGTCCGGCCTCTACCAGTAATCCACACGAGCACCTCGCCGGAATCCCGCCATGGATTGCTACTAGAAAAACCCAACAGCTAGGTCGGCCTTTTCTCTCTCTACAAACTCTCACAAGAAGCTCTCTCTTATTTTCACAAGAATTCTAAACTCTTGGAATGTACAAAAGAGCTAGCCAACCCCTTGCTTATATAGAGAAAAGTGGCGCCCCATGCACTAATAAAATCCTTGGGGATTAAGTCTTGTGTTAATTAAGGAGAAAGAAAACTCTTTCCTAATAAAATAAGAAAAATCTCATAATTGATTTATCTCTTTTATTTAATATCTTATATTAAATATTTCCAAGATATTGTCAATATCTAATATTGACTACTGATGAGAGTCAACTTTACTTTGCTCCGGTGCATATTTCAACCCCCGTTTACAGCACTTTTGGCTCATTCCGGGCAATTCTAGGCCATGTTAAGGGAGAAAACACACAATGCATTCACGTTGAGGTAAACCATCATATAGATGGAAAACCTTGTTATTTGGTGGTGTTTTTAGTCCTCTCGAGTCCTATTTATCTTGCGAAATTATGCTCGGTATCTGTTTAGATGTCATGACGCAGGATATAGGTGCTCATAAGCCTGGAAGGTGAGGTATAGAGCTCATAAAGGCAAGACCGAGGTTCGGGGATGAGAAAAGCTGAAGAAAAGTGGGAAAGCTGAAGAATTGCACTCCATGCGTACGCATTCTGAACAATGCGTACGCATCCTTGGTACATGATGCAAAGATTTGGAAGAATGCACTCTTTGCGTACGCATTCCACGCTATGCGTACGCATAGGATTGGAAAATCAGAGACAATGCGTACGCACTCTGCTCTATGCGTACGCATCCCAAAAGCAGCAGCTAGCTAAGGAATTGGGGCAAAACGTTCAATGCGTACGCATCCACCTCAGTAGGATCAGAAATTCCCAAACAACCACAGAGCATTGCGTACGCATCAGGACTTGATGTGTACGCATTGGACAAGTTTCAAGTACAATTTTGGGCACATATAAATAGAAGTTTGGTACAGATTCAGGATATACTTTGACACGACATTTTTCTCCATAGCTTTTTCCTCTCATTCTTTTACTTCCTTTAGGTCGAATTTCTATCCTTTCACCCGTAGATTCACTTCTACATTAGTTATTACATAGAATTAGTTTAATCGAGCTCAAGCTTCCCCTTTACTTTTGGATTTCATCTTTTGTGGGTCTTCTTCATCGTCAATTAACTTTGGATGATGTTGGAGCTTGATGTAATTCAGATTTCTCTACGAATTTGGTAATCAATCTCAGTTTCTTCTTCTTTTATGGCTTTAATTTTGTCTTTAATTGTTGTTTCTTATTTCATTATGAATAGCTAAACATCTTATAGTCAAATCATGTGAAGATTGATGAAATCACTCTTTAATTGATGAAATTGGGAATGGGTAGTGCTTAATTGTTGTTATATTGACGAATTCATGTCTTAAAACTTGTTATCAATGCTTGAATTAGACTGTACACCTAGTTCATGAACACACACCACTTTTATAAATGTATGTTGTGAAGGGTGTGGGAAAAAGGGTTTTAAGATCACTTATAATCAATCGAGTTGTTTAGATTGATTAGTGAGTGAGGTTCAATCGGTGCTAAATCGAGCAACTCAAAGACGTAAATCTTGTTTGGTCAATTAAATTCTTAAAAGCGAAACTGTTGAAACGGGCAAAGGGTGTCTGATTGTTGAATGGCGTCTTACACTAGTTTAGGAGTTTGCACCCATGAATGAGTCAATATAAGTATTATGACGGTTGGTTGACTGTTTCCATTCCCGAGATAATCGATTAGAGGGGCGATAATAATCAATTGGATCATGGTTTGACTATGTCTCTCCTTATATGTCTTATTATCGTTAATCTACATATCGCTTTAGTGTAATTGAATACTTGAAACATCGTGGTTGACCTGAACTAAATCCAAAAACGATTTTGATACTCTATAAATTCCTTGTGGGATACGACCTTGCTCGCTACTATAGTGCATTCGACTCGGTACACTGCCGATTAAAGTTGGACATCACTATTTTGGCCATCAACTACCTTTATCTTATTACCATAAATCTATTTTCCCAAAATCAATTAATATCCAATATTAATATTATGGTAATCTTATTAATTAAATTGCACAAACCAAATGTATCATATACACAAAAGATTGGCGCCACATTATTAGCAATTCATGTGGCCACATATATCTAATATATATATTTAATTAATCAACATAATTAACATATTGTATTATATTTATTCATAATAAATAAATACCACAATATTAATTTACTACTATAACCTTTATAGTATGAGATAAAACTTTCTTTGTTTGGTTATCAACTATAACCACATTTTAATCCGACTCGATGTTCATATGTGTGTGACCCGATAGGCTTCCGAATATGTTGGCCGTAGACATAAAACGCATTACGAAAATGCCCTTTACCTCTAACGATCATGGATAGCGTCTAGCAACACGTCCATGACCCCCAATCATCGGAAGAGTCAATACGCAATGACTACTACCTTTCATGTGCTCGGTTAGCGTGTAAATAGAATCATATCGCTGTAATCTGGATATCATGCTCTCTCGAAGTAAACTCATTTACTTCCAATTTGCAAAGATTCATGAGAGTAAGACATTTCTTATAAGAAGGCCCTTACGGGTATTCACCCCTATTCATAGGGTACGCGATTCCCAGGCGACCTAACATGTATACTCCGCATGCTTCAGTATCATACCCAATCACTACCGCATGATCGCCCCATGGTTAGGGGAAACCTCAATAGTGTCAAAGCATGACAATCCACACCGTGGTGCCATGTAGACTCCGGTCGTAAGGATAATTACACAACTGTCACATAGTGTGACACTTAACAGTGTAAGTGGGTCGGTCTAACGTACGCATTCTCTAATACATGTCCACGTATAGTCCAAGTGTCTACACACTTCGATAGATGAGATCTATCACTGCCCTTAAAGACAAAAGACATCTAATACGTGCTAGTCAGTACGTACTATCAATGCCCTGTTTAATAGTACATCAGCCTAGAGATATTTAAGTATCAAACTTATTAAAGTGATTAGAGATCTCATCAACCATAATCGCCTATCATGGTTTCTCTACCACAGTTTAATACTAAGGACGTTGTCATATAACAATTCATAATTGGTTCTTTAAAAGAACAAATATATGACAACAGAAAAGCCATTTATTATATATGTATAATCATAAAGAATAGTAGAAATGATCCGACCCGGTCGGATCTGGTCCAACCTGATTGGGTTTAAGATACTATTTCAACATAATGAAGCTCTATTAGTTACAATTGACTCTTAAGAGGAAAAGAGTCAACCGATTCCAAACAGAGGGTGGATAACGGTGCTTCAGTTGAAGGTCCAAGCTCTTCAGACATTCATGATTGCATATTATTCATGTTCAATTCTTGCTTGATGATGCACAGGTGGGAGAATGTCTTGGGATGCGGTGAAGGCATGGTTTTGAAACATTGCTCTGTCCTTATTTTCCACCAAATGTAAAAATGCCCAAGGTATTTGCATATCTTTTCATTTCCGTTTATGAATAGAGTGTATTATTACCTGACAGAAGTTTGTGTTTGTCGATACTAAATTGCTAAGAATACTACTTTATATGATTTGCTTTTGTAGGGGTGCACAAAACTCTTTCTGGTGAAGTTGCCTGAATCACATAGGTTCACTCTTGCTAAGAATAACAGAGCTTCACTCTTTCTGGTATACTTTTTTTTTCTTCTTGTATCCGAATTTCGGGACCTTCAATCTCACCTATGTTTACCAGAAGGTTGGAGGTGCATAGGCTCACTTTTTTTCTCAAATGAAATGATGACAATCTGTTGTGCAACAGCTTCCCATAGGCCAATTCAGTGTATAAGGAAATGAACAAGCTGAAGAAAATAACATTTTTTTTGAAGAGAAGAAGAAAAAAAGCATTAACACAGACTCAAGAAAAGAACATGTTACCATTGTTTGGAATGAAATTGATGCAGTGACATCAAGTGACATTGATGTCACTGTATATACATTTTTGGATACATAAATTTGCTAGCTTGGTAAAATAATTGTAGTCTTTTTTTGTGTAGTGTCATTCTCGATGTAGTGTCGTTTTTTTGTGTGTTGTCATTGTTGGTATAATATTAATGTTACGGGAGTTACTTTCATCGTGCTCAATTGTTTATCTCTGTTCAATAAGCTCGATTATTTTTCTTAGAATTGTTGGTATAATATTAATGTTACGGGAATTACTTTCATCATGCTCAATTGTTTATCTCTGTCGAATAAATTCGATTATTTTTCTTAGAATTCATTTAATGCAGCATTCTCTTCCTTTCTTCTAGAAATATGCATGGAAAAAAACCAATCCTGTTTTGATCATCATTTATTTGGGAGTGTTAATTAGCGTGAGAATGAATAAATTTCAATTCTTTAACCCATTTTGTCTAGTTTTGTGAGCTTCGGCCTTTGTGTAGTTGAGTTATTGTTTTGAATGGCAAAGGAACTTTGTTGCTGGTTTTATGATACCATATATCATTGATGGCCCCTTCAAAAAAATATATTTCTAATATTCCGATTTTTGGTAAAAGGCAGACGTGTCATTTTGTGAAAACGAAATATTATTACTTCTTTTCTTTTATTGGAGTTAAGTGTTGTGGTAAATATATATATATTTTTAAATTGTGTATGTATGTATATATATATATATATATATATATATATATATATATATATATATATATATATAATTAATGGAATTTGATTTTTATAGTAATTAAGGAAAAATGGATTTTTGGGAATATGTATTTAAGGAAAATTACACTTAATTATTCCCATAACCTAAACACAATTCAGAAAAGGTTCTACGCCCTTCTCTGCGCAATTTTTGAAGGAGAAAAAGGTTGAGAGAGTTCTTCATTTATCTAAAGCATAACTGAACCATTTTCAGATCAGAGTAGAGATTTGGAATCGTCGTGAGAAGGACATCGTTTGGATATCAAGCTTGTGGGAAGTGCTGCAGACTTTTCTTCATCTTGAAATTTGGATTTGCTTGCAAACACGTAAGAGGCTCTTCCTATGATCGTAATTATGGTTTATAAGGTTTAGATCAAGTTTTAAGATGTTTAATGCTAGAAAGTTGTGTCTTTTGTTTGATCAAGGATCATAGATGTTATGGCTTGTTAAAGATATGATTTTCAGTGTTTTACTGTGTTTAATTCGATGTTAATTGTGTTCAAAACGGATTAGAAATCGTTAAGTTGTTGAAAAATCGGATTTAGGGCTGCAGGCAGAATTAAACACAGTAAAACACTGAAAATCATATCTTTAACAAGTTACGCGCGCACGCATTCTCGTATGAGGATGCTCTGGTTTTGGTTGCTGTTTGTAGAATGCGCACGCATTCATGATTCAGGTTGTAGAAGTCTATTTGTTTCTGGTGCAATGCGCACGCATTGTTGGTTCAGCCGTTTCAGGATGCTCATCAGATTTCGTGCAATGCGCACGACGTATTGTAATGTAATCGCGACGCATTCCAACCAATGCGCATGCATTGGACCCTGCTTTGGGAAAAATAAATGTTTAAGCTATGTGATGAGTTTTAAACCTTGTTTTATGATATAATAACATTTTATAAACATGAACAAGCCTGAATTGAGCTTCGATTCGTTTAGTTTCAAAGACCGAATGTACTCTTAAAGGGATTTGAAGTTCGGATCCGTCGGAAGAGCATGATGGATTTTGTGCTTTGATGAATTAGTATTCATCAATGTCTGTAATTGTTAGGCCTTGTTTATGTCTACAGTGGTCTATGAAAAGAGTAGTATATGCGAGGAAGATTACTTGAAAACACTTAGGTGGTTACTTAACCATTTTAATAAATACGTACTTGCCTAGTAAAAGATTAAACAACATGTCACTCTAAGATAGGCACCTGTCAATATCGCGATGTGTGTGCTTTCTTGAAGGTGGATAACTCCGTAGGTCCACAAAACCCTAAGTACGGAGGAACTCCATCAAACGCGTCGCACTTATCGAGTCTACCAGAATAGGCTTCCGTGGATATTGGTGTGATCCACCAATATGTTGCCAAGAATATCCCCAGTTTGGATATGCGTAGTGCCCTTGAGTGCGGTTGTAACATAGATAAGTTAAGTTAGAAACGTTTAGTCAATTCATGTTGATGGACATGAAATAAGCCCCAGATTGAGTCGGTCACATACAGATAACTAAACTTTTAAATATCTTTTCTTTAAATCTTAATTGTTATCATAGCTTCTCTTTTATTAAGTACGTTGTACTTACCTCAAATGCATGTTTTCTATGTGTTTGGGGGTGAGAAGTCGAGCAGGTTGATCCAAGTTTTGAGGAGCATTTCGATGATGACGTTTGACGACGCCTCTTTGGAGATTTACACTTTTATCGTTCTTTCACTTAATTATATAGACTATTCATTCTTTTGGAGTTGACTTTTGGTCTTTCGAGACTTGTAGTACCTTTTAATTCTTTCTTTTGAGGATATCGTACGTTGTTTTGGGATTTTCGTATTTTCTCTTGAATGTAATAAAGTTACATTTCCGTCTTTAGATTGTATTTCTATTCTTGGATGTTGGAAAAAATTTATACCCGAGTCTTTTGATTCCGTTTGTTTTTATTTGATACGACGTAGTAGAGGCTACGTATATAGTGAATTTATTTTTATTTTATACGTGCCGAACGTTCCTTTTCTGGATAAAGACTCGATGTCCGGGAACGGGGCGTTACAATATCATTGATGGACTTGATCAATGATAAAAAAATAAAAAAAGGGTAAGAAATGGCTGAAATGCTTATTATTTAATTAAAGATCGATTAGCTCACTAGGTACTCGATAACTATATGTTAAAACCCTCGACTAGAGCTCGAAAAAAATTGAATCGAGTAAAACTCTCTTGCGAGTCGAGTAAGAGTAGCTCAGCTCACTTACAACCCTAATTCATATGTGACTTCTTCGTCAAATGTCACTACATCGTCACATGTCACCGCATCGTCACATGTCATTGCTTCGCGTCGATTTTGCGAAAAAAATTATTGATTTTCAGAAATAATATTGTCTGAGAAAAAATCAAATGTCACTGCATAAATCGTTGCAAATGTTCTTGTCACTGCATAAATCGTTGCTAATGTCATTGTCCATGGTTGTTGGGTGTGCAATTTTTGGCTCAACCGCTATATAGCCGTTTGAAGTCGATTTTATGAAAAAAAAGAAATCGATTTTCTGAAATTAAGTCAGAAAAATATCAAATGTCATCCCGGTGTCGGATCATCAAATGTCACTGCATCGCGGTGTCTCTACATCGTCGTGTCTCTACATCGCGGTGCCACTTCATCGTGGTATCTCTGCATCGCAGTGTCTCTACATTGCGGTGTCACTTCATCGCGGTGTCACTTCATCGCGATGTCACTTCAATGCCGATGTCACTGCATAAATTGTTGAGGTCACGCATATATGATTGTCGATTTCACTACATAAAATGTTGATGTCAATGTATATTTGATTGCCGATGTCACTGCATAAATTGTTGATGAAACACATATATGATTGCCGATGTAACTGCATAAATTGTTGATGAAACGCATATATGATTGCCGATGTCACTACATAAAATGTTGATATCACTGCATATATGGGCCGATTTCACTGCATGAAATGTTGATATCACGGGTCTCTTTTGCTTAAAAGGATGCCTGAGTTTTTTTTATTATAGTATGGATACCAACTCTGAGGTTCCTGTTTAGATTCAATTGCCCAATCTTCACCGCGATGTCTCTGCATCGCCGTGTCACTTCATCACGGTGTCTCGTGACGTTGGGGTGGTCATCTGCGTTGCGTTGTCTCTCGTGATCGGGTGGCCATCAGATCGCGGTGGTCAATAGATTGAGGGTGGTCAATGTATCACGATGGTCAATGCATTGGAGGTGTCTCTGCATGCGTGTCTCTGTATTGGGGGTGGTCACTGCAATGCGGTGTCTCTGAATCGGGGGTGGTCACTGCATCGCGGTGTCTCTACATCAGAGTGGTCACTACATCGCGGTGTGTCTGTGCATCGGATGCGTTTTTTTTTTCCATCCGCGTTTTTTTTTCTGGACGTGATTTTTTTGAACGGTAAAAAGACATCGCGGTGTCTCTGCATCGCGGTGTCTTTGCATCGGGGGTGTCTCTGCCTCGTGGGTGGTCACTGCATCGCGGTGTCACTTCATCGCGGTGTCTCTACATCGTGGTGTTTCTGCTTTGCGGTGTCACTTCATCGTCGCGGTGTCTATGCATCGCGGTGTCTCTTAATCGTGATGTCTCTGCATCGTGGTGTCTCTTAATCGTGATGTCTCTGCATTGCGGTGTCTCTGAATCGTCAAATGTTATAACATCATGATGTCTCTACATCGCGGTGCCTCTGCATCACCGTGTCATTTCATCGCGGTGTCTCTGCATCGTGCGTGGTCACTGCATCGCGGTGTCTCTGCATTACGGTGTCTCTACATTGCAGTGTCACTTCATCGCGGTGTCTCTACATCAATGTGGTCAATGCATCGGGTGTGGTCTTTGCATCGCGGTGGTTGTTGCATCGGGGTGGGTCAATGCATCGCGGTGTCACTTCATCGCGGTGGTAATTTCATCGCGGTGGTCAATGCATCGCGGTTGTCAGTGTGCTTCGCGGTTGTCAGTGTGCTTCGCGGTGGTCAATGCGTCGCGGTGGTCAATGCATCTCGGTAGTCACTGCATCACAGTGGTCAATACATCGGGATGGTCAATGTATCATGGTGTTCAATATATCATGGTTGTCAATGGAAAAAAAATTCACCGTTCAGAAAATAAAATAAAATATTCACGTCTAGAAAATAAAAAAAAATAAAAAAACAACAAACAGCTTATGTTTCTTAAATAAAAATAAAAAAAATATTAAAAAAGACAAACAAACAACAACGTGTGTTTCATAAAAAAAATAAGAAAAAACAATTTAAAAAATAAATAAATAACACATTCAGCTTCAGGTACGTCTCATGTCTCTCCTTTTCTTTTTTCGTTTGTATTTATTTTATTTTATAATTTTTTATCTTTATTAAAGGTAATTGAGTCTATCTATCTAATTTGTGTTTTTATAACCAAATAAGATTCTTTAGTGTCCCATTTGCCTAATTAAGTCCATTTTGTGTCCTTTTGGATCCTTGCCCCATTATTTTAAGCCTCTTTGCCCAAGTTGGGACCGAAAAGATTATTTATTTATTGAACATCATTTTATGAAATATCTTTTCACACCAATTTTTATCTTATCACACGTAATTTATTTCAATTTCGCCTTACATTTTTTTTTACATGCTCATTCGACCAAAGTTTGGTCGAATGTGACATGTCATTCATCTTGAAATATGGCCGAATATACGCGTGAGAAAGTCACACTCTGGTTGATTTCGACCATCTTTTAAATAGAATGTTTGAAGTTTTCAAAACTCATATATAGTCAGAGATCATTCGACCAATATTGAGTCCAAATACTCTACATATTGACTAGTAATGGGTCAGGATAACAACAACAATATAAGAACACCACTATTGATTCTTGATCAATTTCGCATGAATATTAAAAGTTTTTTCACTCAATGTTAGTCGAATGTCTTTCCGATTGGTATTGAGTATGAACAACATTCAAAATTCGACTTAGAATAAAATCAAGATAATGATCGTATTCTCACTCAAATGGGTCGAGAATGGTTGTTATAATGAATCGACCATAAATTGGTCGAGAATAGTATATATTTTCCTGACTAATTTACGGTCGAATTAAGAGTGTGTGGAATATCCAAACGAAGTCTCTCTCGCCTCTTGGTAAGTGTAAAAACAACATTGGTGTGAAAAGATAATCTCATATTTTAAACCTCTTTCGCAAGTTTGATAGGAAAAATTTATTTATTTGACTAGGTTTAACAGTAAACACAATTGTACAATCTATGAGCTTAATAAAAATCAATTCTTGCAAATGAGAGCTTCGATGGAATTTCCTCTGCAAATAATGCCAGACTCTCTATTCTCTTCCCCGACGATCCTCCTCCCCGACTTTTCTCTTCTTTTTACCATGGTTGACTCACAAATTAAAACTCATCTTCCATGAGTTCCCCTCCCCCTCCCCCGCCCCGGTGCCATGCCCTCATCTACTTCTTTTCCCTCATCTTCAATCCCTTATTAAACATTCATATCAAAAAATTAATTAAACGTACGAATGATCATTTATGGTGTGCGCAAAATTTTCCATATTATCGCGGACAAGATGTATTCGGATACATCGATCGATGGTCCCTCCACCCGCTATTGCTGCTAGAAATACTAACCCTAATTAATCCGCGGCCTATGAGAGTATGAGACATGGATGCAGCATGATAGTTTAATACTACGTACCATCACCTCCCTCTATGAATGATGATGTGCATGTGCACATGAATCTAGCTATGCGCCGCCACATCTTCTGAAACATGGGACACTCTTCAGACTAATTGCTTCGCCCCTTCGAGATGCCAAATTTGTGCAGCTACGCTCTCAGCTGTTGGAAAATTTGTCTATCTTATTATAAAAGTTTATAATTATATTTTTATATAATTAATGTGCTGGAAATTCTTTTTTTTTTGAGTAAGGAAATTATTTTAGACATGTGATATTTTAATAAATGATATTTATAATCAATTACTTTTCTAATGATAAGCTTATATCTTTATTGTTTGGAAAATGATATGTGCACTACACTTGTGTGTAGTGCACAAACCACTACATGTGTGAATGTCTTTGATAAAAGTGAACAATTATTTTTTGTTGTGAGTCCCAACAGAATATGTAGTGTTGATTTTGTTGTGTAAAATGTTGTGGATGAAAGAATAATGAACGTATCACTACTCTCTTTGTTTTGACTTAGTCTTCTCTTGCATAAGGTGGTTCCTATTTTAAGAAAACATGAGAATTTCAGTTGTTGACCGTGAAACTTTTTTTTGGGATATATATTTACGAGGGTCTTGCGCAGGAAAGTAGAAGAGAAGGAGAAGCATATACTTTTATTTTCTATTTATTTGTCATGTCTTCAAAATTCTTTTGCTGAGTTTAATACATAATAAAACTATCATTGATTTATGGTTTTTTTTATAATTGAGAATGAAGCCTGTGTTTTATCCTAATAGGACATTTTGATTCACCCGAAATAAATCTTTTAAAACAGTGTCTTTTGACATGACTCACAGTATTGTGTTCGGTGATTGTCATATTTGATTCACTATGAAGATCGATACTTGTTCGTGGTTTGCATTGAGGGATTGTATGTGTTTCTGACGTCACTTGTAGCCAAATATTACAACAGCGTCAGGGCGCCCTCAATCCTCATGTGAGGAGGCCGAGACGCCCATCTTAAGCCTCAACAACATGTCGGGGAGGCCCAACGATGCACATGTTTATTTCGCTAAAAAAAAAAAATCCGTGTAGATTCAATCTAATCAAACCTAATATATTATGTTAATTTTTTTTTTGATAAAGGCCAATTTTTTCTTGACTCCAATTGATAAAGGTGTTGGAAATTTTTTATGAATAAGAATTTGACAGAAATTGTAGAAGACTCCAATGCACGCAAAATGTTATCTTTTAAGAGATGTTTCGTCCCACACGAATTGTCTCTAAGGGATCAAACGAAAATCTCTCTTAGGATACAACGGAGGTGTTTGATTCAAACAGTGACTTGTTTGAATCAAACCCGAGGACACCGAAAGTTTTTACGATGATCGCCGTTAGAACTTATGAATTTTCGTCTGCATACGCGCGCTTTTATATAGCCGCAAGACTCTATAAATGAATGGAAGTACTTTCGCACGCGAAAAAAGTAGGGTTATCATCGTTTCACCGGATGAAAAAGACGCAACCTCACACGAAAGAAGTAAATACATATCAGTTCGAAAATGCATGTATCGAAAATCCGAAAATGCATATCCTCGTGCGAATCGTATTATATTGGTTTAGGTCGAACCCCGTATCGTTGCGATAATATTATTTCGTTTGGCAACTCGTATGCAAGTGATTAAAAAAAAAAATTATGAAAAAAATATCTAACAAAAGGTCCCAATAAAAAATTTTACTTGGCACAAAAAAAATTAGACATACAAACAAGTTTTATTAATTTTTTGTTTGGAAAACTATAGAAATTAAAGAGATTATATTATTTTATATATCATTTTGTTTGTGTATACGTATGAATTTGGTTTTTGTGTTTAAATATGCTAGAAAAGACTACTTTGTAGGCATGTTTTGCACTATCAATAAATTGAATTTTGTATTCTGAGATGTTAAAAAACGCGATAAGTATGCTTTTAAAAAAAAACAACTTCATTAAAAGCGCGGTCGGGGAGCAGTGCCTAGTTCTCAAAATATATGTAGGCCTACCGACAAAATCCCTTCGCAAAGGAACACTTGCTGCCATGGAATATTATTATGTCTTCGTCAAACGTATTACAAACGAACTTGTGATGGCCGGCCACCCTCTTGCTTCGGATGACATTATCAAATATCTCTATACTTGTGGGCCTTGCTCCTAAGTATGATTCTCTATTCACTATGGTTGCGTCCCGCACCACTATTACTCTAGAAGAAGTTTACTTTATGTTTCTCACCATTGAATCTCGCATTATGCATCATATACCGGTTGCACTGCCTTCAATGTCGACTGCTACCCATGTTGTTGCTCATCTGACTACCCACCAGTTCGGTTTGCCTACCGTAAGACGTGATCATGGCTCCAACAATTTCTGTGGTTATGGGCATTCGAGTTCTTTTCGTGGTTGTGACTTGGGACATGGCTCCCATCCAACTGGCCGTGGTGTCAATTATATGATAAAACTGGGTACACTGCTCATACACGTTGGTGGTTTTAGGCTCCATGTGCTCTCAACCCACCTCAAGCTTATCATGCTCAAGCCACATCATCCACCCATTCTGAATGGGTTCTAGACGTACACTGGTGCCACACATCATATGACCAACAACTTACGCATCGTTAATATGAACTCGATCTGAGCCATATGATATTAGCTCTGAAAAGGTTAATATTGATGATGGCTTAAGTTTGCACATTTCTCATTCTACATCCTTCTTAGTACTGTACACCTTCTCATACTTATACACTTACCAATGTTCTTTTTGCACCCTTGTTGCTTACCGCTAATCTTTTATATGTTCAACAATTTGCCTCATATTTGAATTTCATGATTCTTCATTCCTTGTGAGAGATTACTTGGATGCGTCAATCATAGAGGTTATGTCAAATATGGTGTTTACCACTTCTCCACGACCTTCTTCAATTAGCATCCTGTTCAAGCACATGTCTTCACCTGCATCTCCCAACCAAATGGCATCAACGGCTAGGTCACTGCTCTCATTCAGTTCGCGATGCATCATCTTCAAGTTGCTATTTCTAATATAACAACAGACCCTGTGTGTGTTGCGTGCCAGCTAGCTAAGATGCATCGTGAGTCTTTGCTTTTGTCATTTTAACCTGATGGTCTATGTCTTACTCATCAGAAAAATATTCTAAAATTGCTTCAAAAGGCTAAGCCTTGTATTACTCCTATGGCTACTTCATGTCGTCTTCAACAACATAGTGACACTTTATTTTTCAGATCTTATACTTTATCGGAGCATTGTTGGTGGTCTCCAATATCTTAACTTCACCAACGATATATTGCATTCGCAGTTCATTAAGTCAACAAATATATAATGATTATTTAAAAATAAAAAAAAAACAACCGTATTATGCAGTATCTCAAGGACAGTATTTTGAGGGATTTCTCTTCTTTCCTTACTTGCTTATTCTGATGCAGAGTGAGCTTCATACTCGGATGAACGTCGGACGTTTAGTGCTTAATGTATTTTTAATGGCAATGATGTAACTACCTAGCACACCAAACAACAACAAACGTTCTCTAAAAGTAGTATTGCGTAAATCTATATCCAACACGATAGTTGAAGTTCAATGGATCAGTGCCCTTCTTCACGAAATGATTGAACATCTTTCATCCCTCCTAATCTTTAGTGTGATAACAGTGGCACCACGTTTCTTGCGGTCAATCCTATCTTTCATGCTCAAATTCATGAACGTGTTGCTTGGAAGAAGCTACAGGTTGCGCTTATCCCTTCCAAAGATCACTTGAGAATTTTTCTCACCAGACCAACCAGCTAGCAACCCTCGATTTTAGGATAATCTCCAAGTTCATTTCATCCAAATAGGAATTGAGGGGCATGTTGAAAAATCTATTACACTAGTAATAGAAAAACAGTTTGTTTTTATGATTGTAATTTATTACTATATAAACGCCATTGAATAATCTGCGAGATCAATGAAATATATTCATGCAATTACATAACATGTGATACAAAACAGCATGCTATATATAGAGAGAGAATCAACAAAGCAAGGAGTAGATGATAGTATATACTTAGAATTGGTGTGGAGACTTAGCGCAATGAAGATATTTTTACAGGAAGGATGTGGATGCGGATGCGGATGCGGATGGAGGAGCCGCTACCCAGCCATCATATCATACGGAAATGGATACATGACATGATATGATGGAATTAGAAGAAGATCGACGACATGATTCCACAGATGGATAAAAGAAATAAAGACAAGTAAAATAGTAGTACACTCATTAATTCATCGAATGATTTGAAAATTAATTCAGATAATTAACAAGGGCAGGCAGGGAGGCAGGCCGGCACCGGGCAGGGAGGGGGGACTAGGAGGAGGAGGAGGAGAAGAAACCGAAGGTGTCAAAAATGGTGGTGTGAAGAGGATCGCTCAAGTGAGTAGCCCAGTTGTTGAGAGGTCCTTTTCCTGTAGCTGCTGCTTGTACTGCGAATCCAAGGAAACCAACCATTGCCAGCCGAGCATGCTTTATCTCTGCTAGTTGAAGTGTTTCCTTCTTCTCCGGGTCAGCTGCTAATCCTAGCGGGTCGAAGTATGATCCACCTGGGTAAAGCCTCTTTTCTGGATCTAGCTCTGCATTCCTCTGGAATTCTATGAATCCTATTACCAATACTTCTATCCATATCAATGTTGAGATTGAGAATGGAAGTGGTTGCCCTAGATACGATGATCCCTCCACCAATTCAACCTGCACCCACCAGTCCACCCGCAAGTACGTACTCCATTATTCATTCATTAATTAATTGTTTTTTTTTTTTTTTTGTACATTTAATTCTGCAAATCTGATTTATTAAATGGTAGAATTCAAATAGTACAGTAGTACCTTTCCTGCGTCTTGCCAAGTAACACCAGTAACCCCCTCCACAGTTAAAGCACCAAGGGTGGCTAGCATTGCCCACCTTCCATGTATCAGCTCGCATTCTCTGAATCTTTGCAGCCCAAACACCTCTGAGTACGGCTGGAACGGTGTTGACTTCACGTCCGCTACCTCTGTCCTTGTTCCGATTATATCACCTGCCAAGTTCTTAGCCAAGTTCTGGTCCAACGAGTCCAAATCAAATTGCAAATACTCTGCTGGCTTCCCCAATCCGAATGGATCGAACCCGTAATCTCCGACTAGGCTTCCGTCCAGATACTCTGGAGCTTTCGCTCCTGGATACCATAAAGGACGGTCGGAGATGGTAGGTCCTGTTTTCTTTTTTGGTGGAGATTTTTTTGCACCGAAACCAAAACGGGCTTGGAAACGGCCGGTCCCTGGGTGTACCTCCGCCGGAAGACGAGTGCCGATGAAGGAGGAGGCAGCAGCTGTTGCTGTAGTGGTAGTGGTAGCCATGGATGGGAGGGTATGAACTGTCAAGTGTGGCTTCTTTAGTTGTGGATGGTACAAGAAAATGAGGAAATATGGAAGCTTTGAGTTTAGTTGGATTATAGAGCAGGAGGGCCGGGGTAGAAACAGATTTTTCGGCCGCATGGATTATCCGCATTGAACAATTTTTGCCGTTGGATATGCTTCGTGAAATCAATCTGACGCTTGTGATGGATCGGGCCTTATCTGTTTCTTATCTGCTGGCTGGATCCGGTGGTGCATGTTGAAATAGGATGCTTTTGTGTGGTTCATCATAACTGTCTAGTCTATTTCATTTTTTAATATTAAAAAAAAAAGAATAGAATAATGTTTTTTTTTTTTTTTTTTTGAGAGGTAGTGTATTTGTTTTTAATGTGTGTGTGTGTGTTTTTTTTTTTTTTTTTTTTTTTATAAACTTTTTTTAATGTTTTTTTTTTTTTGGAGCGGAATAATATATGGTTGATTACTAGGTTAATCTTTTCAAATAAAAAAAAAACCTCCGAAAATGCGAAATCACCTTGCGCGTTTTCCTGGGCGACGGTTAGAGGCAGCGGCCTAAGTTTTAGTGAAAACTCCGAAAACGCGAAATTTGTAAATTCTAGGGTTTTTTAGAGACTGCTTATAGGAATTTTTGTGTCTGTGTTGGTTTATAGGCGACTTTGTTGGGTGGATCACTCCTTTGTGGAGCCCAAGCCCATTAAATAATTGGAAAATTAATAATATGTCAAGTAGTATTTAAGGGAACAAATTAGATTAATTTTTCCCTAATTTTCACATTTTTAAGGAGGCAAAAAGAGGCTAAATTCGTAGCAACTTTCTGTGTTGCAGCAAGAAATTTACGGTGATGATCGGGTATCGAAACGGACTTCGATCGGCACGAAATTTTGGGGTCTTGTTCGTCTCTCATTCTTCTTCAATCTGAACGGTGGAATTTACGTTTCAACGGTTCAAACTCCAGGAAATCGTCCACGGCCCGATCGCCGTTTTCACTGCATTTCGGTAATATTTTTCAACAACTCTTGTATTTTGCATTCTTAGTTGATGCTTTGGTGTAGTTGAGTTGGTTGATGTGTTTGAAACACTTTTGTATCATCTTTTGCTGATTAGTGGAGTTTTGTGGGCCTCGGCCTCGTAGTTTTTACTCTTTCACATCGAGAAGGTTTTTCACGTTAAAATTGTGGTGTTGATTTTCTTTGTGTTTTGTTTCGTTTTATTTGTGATTTAGCTTCGTTGGGGATGCCTCGTTTAATTCCGTTGCGTGTAATTGGGAAGACTTTGTGGGTATTTGTGATACGTGTGGTATTGCGGTTATTTGTTTTCCCAACAAGTGGTATCGGAGCTCCGGTTAGTTGATTTGGTTTTGAAAGTGTTTTTGGTGATTTTTTTTATTTGGTGCAATGTAAGTCAACTTGAATAGAATGATCACTTTGAATGGGTCTAACTATGCCATTTGGAAAAATAAAATGGAGGATCTTTTGTATGTGAAAAATTATTTCTTGCCGGTTTTCAGTGCTGAAAAACCTGAAGGTAAAACAGACGAAAAGTGAAGCTTGTTGCATAGACAATTTTGTGGTTATATTAGACAATGGGTTGATGATAATGTTTTAAATCACATTAGTGAAGAGAAACATGCTAGGTCTTTGTGGAAAAAGCTTGAAGATTTGTATGCCCGGAAAACTAGAAACAATAAGATGCTTTTGATGTATAAATTGATAAATTTCAGATATCATGATGGAACTCCTATGGCTGATCATTTGAATACTTTCTTGGGTATTATGAACCAACTTAATGCTATGGGTATTAAGTTTGATGATGAAGCTGAGGATGGATGTTTTTGGCTCTTTACCGGAATCGTGGGAAAATTTTCAAGTTCTCTATCTAATTCTACCCAGGATGGTGCTATGACCATTGATCTTGCAAAGACTAGTGTTTTGGAAGAAGAGACAAGGAGGAAGGCACATGGTGTTTCCTCACAATGGATGTCTTGATTTATCGAGTCGCTGGGAGAAGCCAAAGTAGAGCTTTTAAAGAAAGAGGTTGGAGTAAGTAAATCCAAGGGCAAGTACAAATTTTTTGAATGCAATCACTGTGGCAAGAAGAGACACATCAAGAAATTTTGCTTTAAATTGAAACGGGAGAAAAAGGAAACGGTGACAAGAAAGATGATG
Organism: Gentiana macrophylla; assembly: GCA_026214975.1. Classification (NCBI taxonomy): domain Eukaryota; kingdom Viridiplantae; phylum Streptophyta; class Magnoliopsida; order Gentianales; family Gentianaceae; genus Gentiana; species Gentiana macrophylla. The sequence goes on from CM047806.1 coordinate 143,236,143, forward strand.
AGAAGAAGGAAGATACAATTAATGCAGCTTCTTCTGATGTTTTCCTTGTGTTTCAAGAGGTTGATGATGTTATTCTTGCTGATGATATGACTAGTTGGGTTGTTGATAGTGGTTCTTCGGTCCATGCTACTTCAAGAAAAGAGTTTTCCACATCATACACTCCAGGTGACTTTGGTGATGTGAGAACGGCTCAGGATTCTATCTTAAAGTGTCCAGGTGTTGGAGATATTAGTTTGGAGATGTCTAATGGTACCAGACTGATTCTTAAACGGGTTAAGCATGTTCCAGGGATCCGGTTGAATTTGACTTCTGTTGGTAGACTGTGTGATGATGGTTATAATAGCTCATTTTCTTGTGATAAGTGGAAGCTCACAAAGGGGTCTTCGGTTGTGGCTAGAGGCACAAAGACACCTACACTTTTCTTTACTCAAGCCAAAGTTATTGTTGATGAGGCTCATGCAGTGGAGTCACGTGATAAGACCGAGTTGTGGCATAAGAGGTTATGTCATAAGATCTTGAAATGAATGACTGTCTTATCTAAGAAAAAATTATTGTCTTGTTCTAACAGTTTGCATTTGGAAAAGTGTGCTCATTGTCTTGCAGGGAAGCAATCTAGAGTTTCTTTTAAATCAAACCCACCTTCAAGAAAGTCAGAAGTACTTGAGCTTGTTCATTCTGATGTTTGTGGTCCTATGAAGACAAGAACGCTTGATGGTTCTCGTTATTTTGTGACTTTTATTGACGATCACTCAAGAAAACTTTGGGTCTACACTTTGAAGACAAAAGATCAAGTGTTAGGCGTGTTCAAGCGATTTCAAGTTTCGATTGAAAGGAAGCGGAAAGAAGTTGAAGTGTATTCGGACTGACAATGGAGGTGAATACAAAGGTCCGTTTCAATATTACTGTAAGCAGTAGGGTGTCAGACATGATAGAACTCCGCCAAAGACTCCGTAGTTGAATGGATTGGCGGAAAGGATGAACAAAACATTAGTGGAGAGAGTCGATGTTTGCTTTCACAAATTTGGATTGTCTAAATCCTTTTTGGGGTGAAGCTTTGAGAACAAAGTGGTTTATGTACTAAATATGTCTCCGTGTGTTCCTTTGCGAATGATGTTCCTCGAAGGTATGGTCGGAGTAAAGATGTATCTTACCATTATTTACGAGTTTTGGTTGTAAAGCTTATGTTCACATTCTAAAGATGAGAGGTCTAAGCTTGATGCTAAGACTAAACAATGTATTTTTAAGGTTATGGTCAAGATGAGTTTGGGTACAAATTTTATGATCCCTGTTGACAAGAAAGTGATTAGAAGCCGAGATGTTGTGTTTGCGAGAGAATGAGACTTTGCAGGATGTTGATAAAAATCGAGTTCAACACCTCAAGGCTAGTGATGGTTCAAACTGACTTGGAGATAATTTCTCCTACGCCTATAGAGGAGCATGGTGCGATTGATGACGAGGGTAATCGTAGGATGATGCTGAGATGATGCTGATTGATTTCGATCGAACATTGACGATGATATGATTGTGGAACCGATACCACATGAGGCTACACCCGCTTATTCCCGGAGATCTACTGTAGAGAGACACATTTCTACTAGATATCCAGTGACTGAGTATGTTTTGCTCTCAGATAGTGGAGAGCCTGAATGTTTTGAGAAGGTCATGGATGATGAAAATAAAGATTTATGCCTTACTTTTGGTGGTGAAAACCCAGTGTTGGTTGGTTTAACTGATTCTGATATGGCTGGAGATGTTGATTCTTACAAGTCTACTTCAGGATATTTGGTTAAATTTGCAGGGGGAGGTGTGTCGCGGCAATCGAGGTTGCAAAAATGTGTTGTACTTTCAACTATCTGAAAAGTCGAGTATATTGCAAAAGAATCAAGCGTGTAAAGAGTTGTTGTGGATGAAGAAGTTTCTCCGGGAGCTTGGTTTGAAGCAAGATCAGTATGTGTTGCTTTGTGATAGCCCGAGTGCTATTCATCTTGGTAAGAATGCAGCCTTTCATTCTAGGACGAAGCACATTGATGTTCGTTATCACTGGATTCGGGATGTGTTGGAGTTGAAGTTGCTAACACTTGAAAAAGTGCACACGGATGACAATGGTGCGGATATGTTGACAAAAGCGTTGACAAGGGAGAAGCTTGAGATATGTCGTTCTATTGTGGGAATGATGAATTCCTCCACAATGTCAGGGGGAGATTTGTTGGGTGGATCACTCCTTTGTGGAGCCCAAACCCACTAAATAATTGATAAAATAATAATATGTCAAGTAGTATTTAACGGAACAAATTAGGTTAATTTTTCCCTAATCTTAACAATATTAAAGAGGCAAAAAGAGGCTAAATTCGCAGCAACTTTCTTTGTTGCAGCAGGAACTTTACGGCGACGATCGGGCATCAAAACGGACTCCGATCGGCACGAAATTTTGAGGGCTTGTTTGTCTCTCATTCTTCTTCAATCTGAACGGTGAAATTTACGTTTCAACGGTTCAATCTCCGGGAAATCGTCCACTACCTGACTGCTGCGTTTATGCTGCGTTTTCGGCGATATTTTTCAACAACTCTTGTATTCTGCATTCTTAGTTGATGTTTTGGTGTAGTTGAGTTGGTTGATGTGTTTGAAACACTTTTGTATCATCTTTTGCTGATTAGTGGAGTTTTGTGGGCCTCGGTCTGCCGTGGTTTTTACTCTCTCACATCGAGAGGGTTTTCCGCGTTAAAATCAAGTGTTGATTTTCTTTGTGTTTTGTTTCTCTTTATTTGTGATTTAGCCCGTTGAGTGCTGCTCGTTTAATTCCGTTGCATTGTAATTGGGAAGATTTTACATGGATTTGTGAGCACGTGTGGTATTGCGGTTGTTTGTTTTCCCAACAAGACTTGAAAGGCAAAAAAAAAAAAGCTTAACTAAACCTTAAAATATCAGGAAACGAAAATCCAAATTGAAAAAGACGGAAATACCCTTGATGAAAGTTTGAGTTTTACATATATTAATATAAAAAAAAATGTAATATGCTCCACTTACATTTTATATTGTTTGTAAGTTTAAATCATTTTAGTAAAAAAATTCACAGATCATCACTATGAAATTAAATCATTCAAATACATAATTGATTGCACTTCATAATTCATGGTTTAGATATAACAAGTAATCCATAAGTGGAGATTGATTTTCAAGAAGTTGGCTAAACTGTGCTTCAGGTATTTCGTTGAAATAAATTGCCGTAAGACATAAAGGAATGCTTAAGCCCTATTATTTATTTAATTAATATCGTAAGACATAAACCGAAATGATAGACACATACGTATAAGTTGCAAATGTCCCCGGTGGGACTTGAATTAGAGCTTGGTGTGAAACCTAAACCTGACCGTTTGGACGGACAAACAAAGGCCGGCGTAACCAAATTCTAATTGAAACAATGCTAACGTGTATTTACCTTGATAAGTAAACAAATAATGGCCACTTTTTTTTAATTTAATATCTTATTATTGTGACATACAGTTTTTTAATACCTTATTATTGTGACATTAACAAAAGTTGGTGGTATGTAATAGTGGTGGATAATTAATGAAAAGCGACTCTGAGTGAAATATGTCTAAACCCATTATACGGAGTAGTATTAAGGAAACAAGCTAGGGGAATCAAAGGGAGAGTCAGCTATATTATTCATCAGGATTTTATTTTTATTATTATCCGACGACCGACCATTGTAAGTAAGTAAGTATGTAATTAATACCAAAAGAAGAAATAATGCATTACATTCACAAATTTCTATCATATTTCACACCGTACCGTAGGGGTGTGTAGTAGTAGTAGTAGTATGTATTGTGAAGAAAGAGATGGAATAGAAATGTATGGTTGCAAAAAGATTACACTGACTTGGTACAACGAATTGAATTACCATAGAAAAGAAAATCTCCCGTTATTTAGGCAGCTGCATGAGGAGTAATAAGAGGATGTGATATTAATATAATTAGGAGGAAAGGTGTAAAATGGAGAAAGAGATATCCATAGGGACCTTGAGGTTGAATAGTTTAGTTTGCCATCCCACATTTTCCAGTTGTTGGAAAAAATCTTGGAACCTCTCTTCTAACTCTATTATGCTTTGCTCTAACATTCTTGCTACTACTACTGCATCACCATTATCTGCTGCATCACCATCATCTGATTTTGATTTTGACTTTGATTTTGATTTTGACAATCCACACTGCTTCTGCTTCTGCTTCTGGTATAGCCAGCATGCCTGCCAAATACTACGCAGCACCGTTACACTTGTAGCCCCCTCCTGCAATCATTTTCAGAAACCCAATACATTTCAATTTTTTTTTGCTCTCTGCTAATTATTAAAGATATATATATATATATGCAATGCCAATGCACCACCCTTTTTTGTTTATTTTTTATTCCTACCTTAAAGGTCACCAACACTCGAAAATCTTTGATATGCTGCTGCTGGTTTTTTACTACTAAAACATAGCTTTCCTTCTCATATAGCTCTACAAGCCTCGCCTGCACCCACAAATATACATGACAACGAATTAACAAACACACCTTTCACACACGCCTTCATGAATGCCAAAACACCACTTCATTTTTTCATGATATATATGAGACCCTCTGGCCGGCTTCAAATCGATTCAAACTATAAAGTTATTGACAGTACCAGAGAGATACTTCTTCCATCTTCACTAACCATCTCCTTCAATCCAACGCCAAAAACAATACGTGGCTTCATAAATCTTGGCCAAACCAATATATTTTCCATTCTATTGCATTCTCGGCATCCTGCTTCAAACTGGCCCCACTCACTTAGTGTCAACTTCAATATATCATACTACGCAGCCTAATTTCCGCCATATAATATAACAAAATTTATGATGAATGATTACCAGGAACTACAGACCGTGACACATGTGAATTTGCCAATATACAAGCACGTTTTAGGTTTATCTGCCAAGAAAAACAGGACACCAAGATTAACAAGACATACCAATGTTACAGCCATATCCAAAACAATTTCTCAAATACAAACTCATCAATGATTGGCTATAACCATGTGCTTGCTTACACATGAACCATGTGCTTGCTTACAGTATCAAATTGTAGAACAGAAAGAGACTGATAGCGTAACCAAAGATGTAAAAGCCGCATGCTCAACCATGTTAATCCCAATGCAGAATGTGAACCTGAAATACCAGGTGTGTCCTGCAATACAATGGTTATTCGCAACTTCTTTTCTTCAAAGGACATACTCCAGTCTACTCACAACAGATAAATCCCAGATTATGCAATTACTAAAACATGTGAAACACCACGCAACTTTGGACCTAATGCATGCAGCTTCAACATTGCCTTGCCTTACGCTTCTGTAATAGTAGTAGTAGTAGTTCAGCCCCCACTACATTTACAATACCGATGTGAATAGGATATTCTTAACTAAATTTGTACAAGATAAAGAAAGATAAGTTTAAAAGTAGTTTAATATACCAGGGCTAGAATACCCAGAGCCAGACCAAGCAGTTCAGCACCTACTTCCCAAACTTCCTCCTACAACACATGATATGATCAAACTTCAGAAAATTTAGAGAAAATGGAACTTGTCCTGGTTTTCCCCCGATCTACACTACCACTTTATGCATATCGCAGAGAGACACATCTGGAATTGTTTTCCAAACAATGTTTACCAAACACACACAGTTCACATAAACTGTAAAACTACGATATTCTGCAGCCAAATCAATATTCCACTCATATGTCGTTCCACTGGTTCATTAAACATAGTCTTGTACTAAAAAATATACATATAAAAATTTAAAAGACCACACCAACAGCGACATTATAAACTTTGTTGATCCTCTTATGCAGTGCAGAAAAGACAAATGATAATCAAGTAAGCAAAAGATGATGGGGGCCTTTAATAGTCTTCCCAGCAAGACCCAAACAAGCAGGCCCCTGATAACTTCTGGATAAAACATCCGCAGTTCTCTAAACACATCACAACTACGATAGTCAAATTCGAGGTCTACCATAGGAATTGAGTCTTTTAGTAACCCACTCTGTAGCAGCTTTTATTTCTGTCTCCTTCATCAATACATTGATTAAAGTCGATATTGTTTTTCCATAATCAATGAAGACATGAGAATTCAAGGAAGCCTAAAACTTACACTTCGACACATAATTACATAATAATAGATTGCAATACGTCAATACGTAAATTCAGGTCTCCAAAATGTAAAATATGTTTGCATCATGAACTAGGATACAAAAGTATGTTTCCAGCAATACCTTAGCCGCAACATCACCAAGATTTTCTGAGATGGCAAAATGACTTTGTATCACCCGAAAGGACGGATCTTTGAGACCCCTGGCAACAGCCTATCAGAATATACCAACCATGTTATGAAATTATAACATCCCAGAACGAAAGGCAAACCAATAGTCATATAGCCACAAAACGAAACAAAACAAACGACCCAACTACTACTCGAAGAGCTCAAAGGCAAAATATCTGATTCATGATAGAGGACAATGGAGACAATTGATCAATATGGCCTTGCCCCACTTAGTGGGAATTAGGCTTTAAACATTGTTGTTGTAGAGTAGTTGTAAAGGCAAAAGCTTTGCACCAAATAAAGTACCTTGGTCAGATTACCAATAGAAGCCAGAGGCAAGAAATAAGCAGGATATAGTTGAGTGCTGAGATCAAAGATACTGCGAAAGATAGATCAATAAAACCTATCATCCAATTGAAATGTTATGCAAGGCAATAGCTAACAAGTACCAGGGTTTTTTAAGACTACCTTCCTGCACTTCCAATAAAATCAGCATACATACGCCATTGTTTAGGATCGTCGTCAAAAAGACTTCCAAACCGTCCACCTGAAAACACAGCCCTAGCCCGTCACCATGAGAAATAATCACATCACCGCTTCTGCATACCCAATTCAAGAAATCTGACCAATGAACAGGCGACCAACAGCACCAATGCCGTCCTTTGAAACCCATCTACAGGTAGATTGCAAGTACTTCCGCTCAGCCACAGGTTTACCCAATATTTTTTTATTTTTCAATTAATATGCAACATCTGCCTACATTATGAATTCATATTGCAAGTTATCCTACATGTTCCAGATACAATGAAGTCAACAGGTTATACTTTAACCCCCACGCATGAAGTTGTGCCTATCAAAGACAATCATATCGTTTTGGATGGCTTAAGGATGGCTGCAAAACACTCACATGGAGAAGAGTCGATATACAAATAATGTGAGTGAGAAGATTCTTATGCCAAATCCGTACCCATATCAATATTACAAAAGATTGGTGCTTTGATGCTCAGCTAAAAACCTAAATATGGTTACTATGACAGGTGATCCAAGTATCAAACATCTAAATCAAATTAATACTTCATACCTGATGGCAGCAGCAGATGCAGCAGCAGTGGTTCCAGAGAAAGAGCCCACTCCAACAGCCTAAAAACAGAATCAACGCTATTACAGGATCTTCCGAGTTGCAAGCAATTACGGTGCTTTGACGCGACTGTCGCCTCCCATCCACACAGTTAAGGATTCAAAATCGATTTTCAAGACCAAGTAAACTAGCAGCTTATTCACTCTTAGGCATCCAAAGTAGAAACAAATATCCCATTTGCACAGGAGTACATAAAAGAAAGACAAATCCATGTTTTACTATGCATAGGGGATACATGATAAAACAGAAAAAGACACAATTTTGGAATGCGCATGTCTGTCATATTCTCTATATGCCACATATCCAAGTGGAAGTAGTGTTCTAAGTTAGTTGACATGCCTTTAGAAGGCTTGAAGTGACTAAAGTGTGACAGATCCAGCCAGTAACATTTGTAGGGAACTGTAGCAGCATGTATGCCAAGTAATCATCTGAAACTGATCCTACATTGGATGCAGAAACCGAAATCAAACTTTGGCAACATACGGAATTTTAGGGCACCTGCATTTGGGGTGAAAAAAATACAAAAGAAAGAAGCAGAGAAATGTTACTGAATTCTATTACCAGGATACCCAGCAGGAAGGAAGAAATCTTTCACCACTTGAGGAAGCCAGTGTAATTCAAATTCCGACACCGGTGATTGTGTAGAAGAAGATCCTTCAGTTTGGGAGGCGTGCTGCTCCTGAAGAAATGTCCCAACCTGTGGACCGTCATCATTTTCTAATGTGTACCTGTTGTAAGAGACTCTTGCATCAGAATTCAAAAAAGGAGCAATCATGAAGCCCCTATATAATTAAGAGGCAGGCGGACAATTTGAGAGTGAGGATGTCGATAGGTTCAGAGCTGCACTTGTGAAGGAATATGACTCTTGACGGCATATAATTAAGCAGTTGATTAAAGTGGAATAGCATTTGCTTAGAAATGCAAAGGGGACTTGAAAAACAACCTCTTGGAAGTTCCGTTGGAATACTTTTCCACCACAATTACACACGGCTCGGGTTCAGGTTCAGCAACGTCAATCTCCTTCCTTCCAAGAAAAGGGGGGGGGGGGGGGGGGGTTGTTATGCAGTATGCACATGTTAAATTTCAGATTGTTTAAAGATTGGGAAAATAACGAGAAGGCTTTTGAAAAGAAAGAAAGAAACCTGGAATGGCCACCGGAAAGGGAGGGAAGGGTGCGTACACGAACACGACGGTGAAGTCTAAGTGGGATAAAAAGGGGCCTTTGCCCAGAATCGGAGATGATGGGAAGTGGCAAAGATAAATAAAAAGACATGGTAGTAGTAGTATAGGTGGCAAGGCAACCTACCACTACCTACCAACCGGGAATTGAATCTGATTTTGATTTTGAAGAAGAAGAAGAAGGTGTACAACAGGTAGTGGCTCTACAGAAATTGCGTCAGACATCTTCTTCATCCCGTTCCCATGGCACTTTGTTTTTTATTTTGGGGGATACTCATTAGGGTACAGAACAATTGCACAGAAAAAAAGCACCGACTAATCTCTCCACCATGCATCAAAAAAAAAAAAAAAAAAAAAAGAAGGAAAATGATAAAGCCACAGAACAGAATTTATGTGGATTGGTCTTCGAAAATGAAATGTCATCAAAATTTTTTTGTGTTATTTTTATTTTTCTTTTAAAAATTAAAATGTGTGGTTATAAAGTGTTGTGTGAATGATTTATGTGGATGAGGGTGATGCCTAAATCACTCTCCAAAACAAAAAACAAAAAACAAAATAAATCATGTTCCATACAAATACATTTTCAGGGGATGGGTGGGGTAAAGTTTCTGGGGGAAGTTCTTATGCGCGGACACTTTAGTGTGGACATATTATATATGACGTCGTTTTCCTATTTAATATAAAAAATAACAAATAAAAAATAAAAATTACAAATCGAGCTGAACTTTGATGTTTACATAATAATAATCGGCCCACTATATCACAAGAATACCCTTCCACGCCTTTCATCGTTTCTCTTCTCTCGAGCTTCCCATTGACGATTCCGGCCGCCGGGAACCGTCGACACCAATCAACGAGAAATTTCCGTCGAGACCAGCCATCTCTCCATTCCATTATGGACGGTGGAAGCCATGCGTTGATCAACCCCTGTTTTTTTCTTTTTTACCTCTTTCCCTTCCAATTGAAAAAGGCAAAATTTTATTGGTGTTGAATTGTATTTCCTATCAAACATCAGTTGGGCTTTTTTATGTGTTGTTGTGTAAGTTTCCCTGAAAAATTCTCGATGCAGAGGCCATGGATTTTATTGAGATTCTTACTCAAAAATGCAAAAGTTGGAGTAGCTGTGGCTATTTTGATGAGTTGATATTTCAATTTATGTGGAAGTAAAAAGGATAATCATGATTGTTGAAGAAATATGCATTATGTACGGTTTTTGACATCGTGGGGATCATATTCAATAGAAAACATGATGGTTGCGTTTGTTTTGGGTTGGAGTTTTTTTGGAGTTTTTTTTAGATAAAGTGATTGAAATAATGATTAGAAAGTTGATGGTAAAATAAAGTAGAATAATGATTTGTGTAGATTATGAAATGATTGGTGAAATAAAGTAGAATAATGAATAAAATAATGGTACAAAAAGGTAATAAAGTTGATAAAGTGAAATGATGAGAGATGATTTAATATTTTTTTATTTGTAGTTGAAGATTTGATTGGTGGGAGAATTATAAGAAATGATTGGTGATGTGATGTAAAAAAAACTCCGGCCAAAACAAACGGAACCGATATGTTTCTTTTTTTCAAGTTAAATGTCGTAGAGGGCTAAATTCAAAATTTAGTCCAAACATGATATGATTTCTTACAAAGAAATAAAATGTTTCTTCTAAAGGGATTCGAACCCACAACCTAAGGCTAAAATTCCTAAGCATTGACCATCTAAGCTACAACAAAATTTGTTGTTTAAGAGACAACATATTAATTAAGGACACATTCAGTATAAAATATTATAGAAAATCTAACGATATAAACAGTTTTATTTTCTTATAAAGTATAGATATATGTTGTTACGTTGTCAGAATACATTTATTGAACGTTTATTTTAAGTAATATGAGAGATTCTTAATTTTTTATTGTTCTTTTTTAATTAAGTTTTTTCGTAAATATGCAAACATATTCTCGCTACGTATACGTTCTTCATTTCTTCCAACTCTTTTTTTCATAGTCACTAAAATGAATAATTAATTAAATTAACAAATGAAACGTTAAAATGATTGTATTACTTTTAATTATTCTCATGAAACAAAAGCAAGTCCATGACAAAAGGAAATATTAATTTCTCTGATTATAGCTAACGACATCATATTCGATCAATTAAAACAACAATTAATCGTAATATGATGTAACACTAAAACATCGAATGATATTACATTTAATCAAAAGTATATAGTACCATGTCACATAACATTTTATGATTGGTGTGTGTAGAATTGGTTCATTAAATTACGAGATGATGACATGTCACATAACATATGTTAGAGTGGTTGTAACAGTAATATTATTCAGAAATTTGAGCATAACCACCTTAATCAACAAATTTAAGGGGAAAAAAGGCATTTGTTAAGGAGAATGCATTTTACAATATATATATTATACATAAAAAAAACAATAAAAAATTTAAAACCTCCCATATTACTTAAAATAAACATTCAATAAACGTATCACCACGTGTAACAAATACTATCTATACTTTACAAAAAAATAAAACTGTTTGTATCATACTATCATTAGATTCTCTATAATATTTTTATATTGAATGTGTATTTAGGTAATATGTCAGGACCAAAATAAAAAAACGCTGTTTCAGTTAGATGACCAAAATCAGAATTTAAAGCCGGTCGGTCGTAGATGATTGCTTTTAATCTAAAATAGGAAAATGATGAGAAAAAAGATAATGATTGAGAATAACAAAAACGCGCATGTACGAACATTCTCCTATTTTTAATATATAAAGGTTTCATTTAAAAAAAAAGGGTGGTGCATTTCATATATCTTGAATAAGCAGAGCAACACAAAAATAAATGTATTGGGTTTCTGAAAATGATTGCAGGAGGCAGCTGGAATCGTCAATGGGAAGCTCGAGAGAAGAGAAACGATGAAATGTGTGGAAGGGTTTTCATGATATATAGTGGTAGGTTATTATTATGTAAACATCAAAGTTCAGCAAGATTTGTATCTTTTTTTAAGCAGGCTCGAAAACGACGTTGTGTATAATATGTCCTCAATAAAAGTCATGTCCTCAGATCGTAACTTCCCAGCTTCCTGACCTTAATCATTATCCTTTTTGTCATCCTCTCGTTCGTTAGTTCTATGTAGTAGTAGTATTATAGCCCTCGGTCCCAAAATAACACTTGGGGCTGACCATGTAAAATATAAATTCTACTTTTTAACAATTTAATCCATCTTTGAAGAATTCCCATTAAAAGAACAACCATGACATGGTGGTACTGACATTGTGGTCTAGTACTACCACAAAACTGCTGTGAAATACTATCGGTTGTTTTTTTTCCTATACGAACAATGAGTACACGAAAGTTATTTCTTATATTTTTGTATTATCTATAATTTATTACTCCCTCCGTCCCAAAACATAGATGAATCTACCTCTTTTGTTTGTCTCAAAATATAAGTAATTCTATATTACAAATAAAGTATTTATTATATTTTTTTTATCTTACCGTTAATTTATTTACAATCCAACTATTTTTCAATATAACCATTACATTAATGGTAGTCAAATAGTATTTTAGTCAGTTTTTCTTAAAAATCATAGCATTCAAACATTTTATTAATGTGCATGAATATTGTAGGACGGGAGAGTATCAATTTTTATTTTATTTTATATTATTTTACAACTATTGTGTAAATAGTCAACAAAATATCTTTTAAATTTTTATATTTACCATTTATAACACTACTTCACTTTTTTAAATTGCGTGTGAAAGTTGGGACTTATATTTTGAGACGACGAGAGTATTGATGGGGCGACTCTTCAGAAATACCACTATCGACACAGGTAAATGCCAAGCATTCACTCAATTGTCAAAATACCACTCCGTTTTTAGCGTTTTAGGTGTTTTGGAACCAAACTAAACCCTAATTGGGAAGGGGAACTCAATAGGGGATTTGTGTACCTTAAGATCGTGCACATTCATGAAAAAAAATCCCCGGAAATTGTGAAACAAAATCGTGAAAATTGCACTTCAGTGGTATTTCAACATTTACACCACTGAACCTGTGGTATTCCAGAAAAATTCCCGAGTATTGATTACACATTTGTAAGAAAAATATTAGAGGTGTACGTGAATACGAATTATCCGAAAACCGAACCGAATCGAGATCATTTGGTTTCGATTCGGCTCGGTTAATAACTGTTTTCGGTTCAGTTTCGGTTAGTATTATAGAGAAACCAAAATTTTCGGATCGATTGTGGATAACTTTATAAATTATTCGATAACCAAACAACATAAAAAACCGAACCATTAACCCAAATTGAATAGAAAATTGTAACTAAAATATCTATAATTAACTTATATAACTAGTTTTCCTAACCAAAATATTATAATGTTTATGAAAAACTGCATATAAGTGAAGCGTTGTCCGAAAAAAAATTAACCGTATTAAAATATGGAATAAAAACCGAAGAATTGTAAAATTTTATTTCAAATTTTAGTTAACACGGAATAAAAACCGAACACCCCAGAAGTACTGCAGTGAATCGTGTGACACTGGATCGTGATCGATAACGACACATCAGTATTAAGTTTTAATGTATTATATAAAATACATATGTATAATTATGGGTCAAGAGTCTATATTTTAAAATTTTAGGGGGTTAGTCAGTAGATATTAGTACATAAAAATTTTAAATTGTGAAAAAATACACTGATTTTTTTTTTTTAAATTGTGGGTCAAGTGACCCTTTTTCTTCAAGGTGGCGCCGCCCCTGTACACCCTACAAAATATCACGCCTGTTATTCTATCCATTTGTTGCTGGGAAATTCTTAGGCGGTACCTCCACTTGTGCAGAGAGGGGAGGTTGATGAATCAGGACCGTCAATTTTAGAACTGGATTTAAACTATGTGATTCTGATCACTTCATCAATTACATCACCCAAAATACATTCACCCCTAAGAATTTCCCTTTGTTGCTGTCACTCAACATTATTACAAGCGTAAATGTTTCTCCTGCATAGGAGTGTACGTAAGAAAATATAGTTGAAACATGTTTACAAAAATAAGAACCATTATTACTTTATTAGTAACGCATAAAACCAAAAAATAAAATAAAAAAACATAATGCATAATACAAGTAGAATTAAATTCTATCAATATTGGTTTTGAATACAACACAAAGGAGGCAGCAGGACCCCTCCCATGCACTTGGGAAACTTGTGCATTAACAACCAATAAAAAATAAAAAATTCCGATTATGAGACACAAGTGTGAACACCATAAGAAAAACAAGTGTATAAGAAGGGATAAACTCCACAAAAGAGGGAATAATCTACATAAACAAGAATTTGCACTCCATATAGAAAGAAAGAAAAAAAAATCATTCAAAAATAGAAAACATGTAAAGTCCCACATCGATAAAGTAAAATTTTGTTCACCCTCATATAAGTGTGAGACATAAATATCTCTTGTCTCTGGATTTTTTGTATAGGCCAGCGAGAACAGCGATCTAAGCGGTGACTGTGCCATTTATAACTCATTTAAGCGCAACCAGACACGGGTGCAGGGGCGTTACAGATCAGATATCGAGCAGACTATCATACGGAACTAAGTGTCACATCATCGAGAGGCGATGGGGCCACCTCTAGAATTCTATGTTAGGGGACGGATCGAGACATGCTTCTTGGCCGCCTTGGCGAGGACGTCATCCCTTATAAAGGGGGAGGGGGATGTAAAGTCCTACATCGGTAAAGTAAAGTCCCGCTTCACCCTCATATAAGTGTGAGACATAAATGTCTTCATCAACTTGGGCAATTTCTTTTACTAGACCAGCGACGGGCGGTTCAAGTAGTTGACCGGACCATTTATGACTCCTTTAGCACAACCAGGCCCGGGGTCTGGGGGCGTTACAAAATAAATGTAAAACCCGTTAATTTATTTTCTATTTTAAAAAAAGTTGCCAACAAGGCATTGGCGAATGGTAATTATTGCAGCTCTTAACCCGAAGGTTCCAAGTTATGCCTAAGAGGTAGACAACATAATTCGATCGTTAAAATGATAATGGATGTAATACTCTACTCCCGACCCCTTGGTCCACTAGGGTCATTCTAGGAGGGGTTGCGAAGCTCTCTCCGCGACTTAAATAACAAAACTAAAATCACAAAGTAATTTATTAAATCCACTAATGGTTTGACAACACTTCAATAACGAACTTCATTACAATATTGCCACAAATCAATTTTACATAAATCACTAACCAATTCCTTTAAAAGATTACAACATAAAAAAAATTCAATAGCTCTACAATTAATTTCCTTTAAAAAAAAATAAATCGAGGTACAATAATAAACGAGGCGTCAGCAAATGACTGGTATATATATAAAATATAAAAATCAATATAACAAACAACTTTTTAAGAAAAAAAAACAGCGGAAGTCTTTTAATTATTATTTGATTGAACAAATGAAAAGATCAATTTTTAGTATTGAAGTGCACGAGCATTAAGAAAACATGCCCTTCTTAATGCCAGGTTCATTTACAAGCATCAGCTTTGGCCGAGCCGATGAGTCAAGTACCGCCCAAACACCAAATGTACCCAGGGATTTCAACCGCACTCCACGAGAACTAGCCATGCCTGACGACTCCGGCTAATTGCCAGGGAAAAGAATCAACCTTCATGCAAACCTCTTACACGGCTCCAGCCAACCCTATCCATGCCATAGGACCCACGCTCCAACCGTCAACCCTTGCTTTCCTGGCTGTAGCATGAATCGTCGGGGAAAAGGTACCGTCCCCACTTTTACGAGCGAGCACTCTAGCTACTGTCGAAAAGACTTTGAGTCAAGAGGCCCCGAGACCGGTGACTAGACGTTCTCCTAGAGCAGTAACTCTAATCCTCCTAGCCACCAGAGCCTTGACATTTTCGTGCCACGAGCGAGCGAGTATTATCCATCAATTCAGGTTTCAGTTTTTATTGTTACAAGAAAATTGTGCACTAGCTCAAAACAATCAATGTATTATTATTTTTAAGATATCATTCAAAAACGACTTCCGAGTTAAAGCATAATTTTGATATAAGTAAAATACTTGCAAATAATTAAAATACACACTTTGGCTTTGTATCAAAATAAAATGAACTCACTGTATATCCGCGTTAATATAATACTCGTAGCACCCGGTGGATTGATCCATTTTGTATTGTTACTTCATAAAAGAATATATATTATGACGGTTGAAAAATAATTTAGCTACTTCCAAACTGATACCCACTTGATACTACTACAATTCGGCTCCTGCTTGTTTATATTTGCTTGTGAACTTCCCATTATTCACAAAAGAAAGATTAATACCATCGCTTGGTCCACCCCAAATTACTAATTCAAGATAATATATTCAGTTTCCCATCATACATATATCAATCATTACCATAAGTGGACAACGAGTGGAAGAGGAATCGATTTTCGGCATGATGAAGAATATCATAAAAGATGATTTTGTTGAGGAAGATGATGGTTAAGTATGTCCTGACCAAGTAATGGGTACATTACCGGTGATGGGTTAACACATGTTTAACTGTTTTGATGGAGAAAGATAGAAGCTCGATGGCATCTCCAAAAAGGTTTACGACGTTGGAAATGGTCGATTATATAGACTCGGCTACTATATGATGCTGAAGATAAAATGAATATTAAGTTCATTTAACTCCCTTGTCATGACAAGGGATGTTTTATTGGTGATGGGTATTAAAAGCTATTTTGGTAAAAATGATTCTTGTCTATTCACGTTTGTATTGTCAGAGTATATACAAACTCCCTACATTTACACAGCAGCTAGAAATCCTCCTAGAATTATTCTACAATAAATGTATTGAATGTACAATAATATAAAATATATGCTAAAAAAAGAATATCTAAAATATATTCTCTAATACACCCCCGTAGTCGAAGCGGGAGGGGGACGAACGTTGAGACTATCCCGGAAGTCTTGAAATAGTTGCGACGGAAGACCCTTCGTAAATATGTCGGCAATTTGATGTCGCGAAGGAATATGCAAGACCCGTACTTGACCACGGGCAACTTTCTCTCGAACAAAATGTATGTCCATTTCAATATATTTTGTGCGTTGATGTTGAACAGGATTATCAGAAAGATAGACAACACTGGCATTGTCACAATAGACGAACGTTGCTTTCGAAATGGGACAGTGTAGTTCCAATAGTAAATTTCGAAGCCAACACGACTCGGCAACCACATTTGCCACTCCACGATATTCGGCCTCGGCGTTGGATCTAGACAGAGTAGCTTGTCGTTTGGCGGACCATGAAATTAAATTATCTCCAAGATAAACGCAATATCCGGATGTGGAGCGTCTGGTGTCCGGACATCCACCCCAATCGGCGTCAGTATAGGATATAAGCTTGTGTGCCGGGGATGAGTAGAGATGAAGGCCGTACTCAAGAGTACCTTTAATGTATCGTATGATGCGCTTCAGAGCAGACATGTGTTGCGCTTTTGGATCATGCATGTATAGCACACTTGTTGGACTGCATATGTTATATCGGGCCGAGTGAAAGTCAAGTATTGTAGTGCGCCGGCCAGACTGCGGTATTCGGTAGGATCATGATAAGGATTGCCAGAAGAGATGCTCAATTTTGATTTAGAATCAACTGGTGTCGGGAAGGCTTGCATGATGACATATTTGCTCGCTCAATTATTTCTTCAAAGATATTTACGTTGAGACGTAAAACAACCCCGGAATGGCGGTGTACGAAATACCCAAAAATAACTCAGGGGCCTAAGTCTTTCATCGTGAATTCGAGCGAGTTTGGTGAGAATTGACTCACGAAGAGCGCCGGATGAAGTGGTAAGAATAATATCATCGACATATAGAAGAATGTAAGCCATGTCATTTCCATTGCGGTAGATGAATAAGGAATGATCGAGTTATCGTGAGTGAAGCCGAGGTGGGCCACATAGTCCATAAACCATTTGGTACCAAGCACGTGGTGCCTGTTTTAACCCATATAAAGATTTCTTGAGTAAGCACACATAATCAGGATGAACGCGATCACGAAATTCAAGAGGTTGATGCATGTATATTGTCTCATTAAGGTTGCCATGAAGAAAGGCGTTTTTAACGTCTAATTGGTGGAGGGACCAAGATTTTGATTGTGCAAGACCGAGGACGGTCCGAATTGTTGCCGGTTTGACCACCGGACTAAAAGTGTCACCACAATCAATGCCAGGTTGTTGACACGCACCGTTGCCAACAAACGGGCTTTGTGTCGCTCAAAGGATCCGTCCGATTTCTTCTTATGCACGAAAATCCACAAACTACGAATAATATTGGCATTAGTAGGACGGGAACTAACTCCCACGTCTTATTTTCAATCGAGCATCGTATTCATCTTTCATGGCCATTTTCCAATTGTTATCGTGTAGCGCATGGAGCGGGTTGGTGGGGAGAGGGGAGATGGATGGTGTAGATGTGGTGTGGAGATTAAGAATTTTCCGAGGTTTAAAAATGCCGTGTTGTGCTCGTGTAGTCATTTGTGGTGAGGTGTGGGATGAAAGAGGGTGAGGTTGTTTGTGGGGAGTTGGGTAGGAATTGGGCGAGTTGGGGGGAGGGAGGAAGGAAATAGTAGGGACTGGAGGAGATTGTTGTTGGGCTGGATTTGGACTTGCGGCCCAAGGTGAGGTTTGGGTCTGGGGAGGATTAGGGAGGTTGGGCGGAGGTGGGTCATGGTGGGCTAAATCTGGCAGCAGACCGGGTTCAAGGAAATTGTAGGATGGTGTGGGAGCGGGAGTGTTAGCGAACAGAAAAGTGTCCTCGTCGAAAAGGACATGACGGGAAATTATAATTTTTCGACTTGAGATGTCATAGCACTTATATCCCCTATGATTAAGCGGGTAACCTAAGAAAACGCAGGGAGCGGAGCGTGGTTGAAGTTTGTTGATAGTGGTAGAAGGAGATAAGAGGAAACATAGACATCCGAAGATGCGAAGATGGGAATAAGATGGATCTTTTTGGTAAAGGATTTTGGTTGGAGTTTGAAAATTTAGAATCTTTGTGGGAAGAATGTTATGGAGATAAGTGGCCATTTGGAGGGCGTGGTGCCAAAAAGAAGGTGGTAGGGAAGCGTGAGCGAGGAGTGTTCGGATGGTATTATTAATAGTACGAATTTTCCGCTCGGACTTCCCATTCTCGAGAGGACGACGCGAGGACATGAAAACGAAAACTCATGCCATGAATTTTAAGAGAAATTGTGGAAGGATGTGTTGTCGTATTCACGACCATTGTCACACCGGAAACATTTAATATCGCGTTCGAATTGAGTTTTAATGTAAGCCCGAAACGACAAAAAAACAGAGTAAACTTGAGATTTTTGAGCAAAGGGAAAAGTCCATAGAAAATTCGTAAAATTGTCAAGAAATAAAACATAATAACGATGACCGCTGGAACTAATCGTTGGGGATGTCCATAGGTCGCTGTGCACAATGTCAAAAGGCATAGTGGTGTGCGATAAGGAAGTAGGAAAAGGGAGTTTATTTTGTTTTCCCAATGGGCATGAGTGAAAAAAATCGTCTCAAATTTATTACACGTAATAACTTTATTCTTAAAAAGAGAATTTAAAACAGATCGCGGGATGTCTGGCGATTATGCCACAGATCCGATGAAAGAGCGGCAAGAGCAACAGGTGGTGAGTGGCCATTATTGTTATTTGTGGTGAGGGGATATAAGTCGCCAACGCTGTTACACCTCACTAAAATCGTCCCCGTCGGAATATCCTTCACAGAAAAACTGAAAGGATCAAATTCAACAGTAACATTATTATCACGAGTTAATTGTCTAATTGAAATGAGGTTCTTAATCAATTTCGGAGCATGTAAGACGTTGGTTAGATTTAATGGGGGGTAAGGGTAAGGGAACGAGGCGTTTCCACAACCAACAATCGGAATATTTTGGCCACTACCGACAATTATAGTACGATTACTACTTGAATTGAAATAAGGCGTAAGAGAAGTGCCGTTACCAGTCATATGTGAGGTGGCACCGGTATCCATGTACCATTGTTCATCCGGCTGCGAGAGAGATAAGGTATGCATCGCTTCATTTATATCGGTGGCGCATCACGGTCGTTTCGGTGGCGAGCCACGCCGGTGGCGTGGGCTTCACGTGGCGAGACCAATGATGCCCCTGGCTGGGCGATTTCTTGGTGGTCGTTGCCAGCGAGTGGTGGGGTATGGGCACGGTGGAAGAGCCCATGGTCGCCATTGTTGATTGATCAAGGAGGTGCGAACCATGGTTGGTGGACCACCACGGTCGCCTTTGTTGATGATGGCCGAGGTCGATTTTGACTACCGGAGCCACCACGACCACCATTGTTGCCGGTGTTGCGCCCTCGACCTCTATTACCTCGATTACGGCCCCGAGAATTGTTGTTGCTGCCGCGATTCGAATTTTGTGGCTGAGGAGAAGGGCCGCGAATTGCAGACGACTCACGATTTTGGGTGGCCGCAAACGCTGATGCTGAATGGGAGAGCAAACCTTCTTTGCCTGGCAGTTTCCTCAAGAACAAGCATTGATCGAGCCTTGTAGAAGGGAGGGAGCGAGTCACCGTGATGAATCTGCGAGCCAACGGTACTGTAAGCTTCCGTCAGTCCAGAAATGAGTTGGAGCACCAAGCGCTCATTGGATACCGGAGCTCCGACGTTAGAGAGTTGATCGGAGAGCGATTTGAGGTGTTGATGATGAGGATGCATCGTGGAAATCCTCCATCTCGAACCCCATCGAACTCTTGTTCGAGGTACAAAGCCCGTGAATTTTATTGTCGTAAAAATATCATGGAGGCGATTCCAAGTCATCGCAGCGGTGGTGTCCTTCTCCATGATTGTGTTAAGAAGGTCTTCGGAAATTGTTCCATAGATCCACTGTAGGACTATGGCATCGACACGAGACCAGAGTTCGGGGTTCGTTTCCTTCAAAGAGTCTTTTTGTTTGTCTTTTTCGGTGGGGGGAGGAAGAATGAGATCAATAACCTGATATGCACGGGCATGGATTTTGAAGAGCTCGGACCAAGTAACATATTGGCTCTTGTTAATGTCGAGAGTGGTTTTGATAAAACTTTGGATGTTTGATACGGCAAGAGCGGGGTGAGATTTTTGGTCGGCCATGGTTATTGAACACGACGGAGAAGAAGACACAGGGAAGAAGATTTTCACCTAAAGCTCTGCTACCATAAAAGCTATTTTGGTAAAAATGATTCTTGTCTATTCGCGTTTGTATTGTCAGAGTATATACAAACTCCCTGCATTTACACAGCAGCTAGAAATCCTCCTAGAATTATTCTACAATAAATGTATTGAATGTACAATAATATAAAATATATGCTAAAGATAGAATATCTAAAATATATTCTCTAATAGATATTACTCCATGGTATGACGAACCAACATTTTGCCCACAAAGGTCGGTGAATGAGAAGGGTATGAAACTAGTTGTGGTTGTCGATAATAGAGTTTGATAGCAGCAACTGTTACAAGCTAACGACATAGATTGACGGAATAGCGTAGAAGATTGATGGATGTGATTCGATGTTGGCTGCACTAATGTTTCAACAATTGACATGAATGATAAAGGCTCCGGTGCATGGGCGGACCCACTAAGGAGGTGGGGTGGTCTCAAGACCATCCAAAATTTGAAGAAAAAAAAAACAAAAAAAATTAATTTTTGTGAAATTGTATTAGTTTGTTATTAGTATATGTATTAAAGTCTTCTTAATTTGAAGGGAATTCTTCATTAGCCTAGTGGTATTAACTGTTTTTTTAGATCTTTTTTATCTAAAGGTGATGGGTTCAAAACATGTTGTAAGCAATATTTTTTTTTCTTTTCTACTTTACACAATTGAACATACTTTTTTTGGTAATACCATTGAACATACTTATAGTACGTGTTTCATGCCTTATACAATCTAAATATAATCTTTTTTCCTTTTACCTTAGATCTTTTAAATTAAATCTTGATTTTTTTTCCTTACATGTAAATCTAATTATAATAATTAAACACCACAAAATCGGGTGCACATTCGAAACGCGTTTGCAATTTTTTTCTTTCTTATACCATCAAAATCTAATTATAAAAGTTAAAAACCACAGAAACAAACTCTAGCTACACTTATTATATTTAGAAGTACAACACTTTACTATATTATATGTTCGTAACTTGATGTACGATGAATGAAATTATTTTACATTAGATTCTTTACGCGGACTTGTATTTTCAGTTAAATTGAAAATAAAGACCACCCTAATATTCAATCTTGGGTCTGCTACTGCTCCGGTGATCGTATGGAACGTAGGTTAATTATCAATGGGCAAATCTCTTCACCTGCTATGGCTTTTATATGAAATTTCCATTCCAAAGTTGTTATTTGAATTAATAGTATACTTAAATGATTCCTAAATTCTGATCATACGTTAACTATAGATGTTTAGCGCAGGAAAAAACGAAGTAATTAAAGCAAGAAAACTAATTAAAGGTAATTTAATTGGTTTAATAGATGAAATCATTATTATCTAATAATTTCACAATAATAAAATAACGTATTTGAAATTGAAGCCAACCGACTCTTTTAAAAGATTATTATTTAAAGTCATGATTATCTTTTCAAACATATTATATATATATTTTGCTTAAAGCCTCCCCAGATCCGGAACTCCATCGATCCGACTAATCCAGGAGTTCGGCTTGGTCGTGTTTGTAGTGTCATGACTTTATTTAAGTCAGAAGCGCCAAATTTAGAAATTTCTTTCAGCGTACGCCGAGTTCAAAACATATTATACTTCTATAATACTAATAATAACTTAATTAAACGATACTATAGGTTCAAATCAAATCTGTAAAATAAAGAGTTGATAACCTACGTTTAAATTGATTAGGTAACTGAAAATAAATTATTCAATAATAATAATAATAATAATAATAATAATAATAATAATATTATTATTATTATTATTATTATTATATAAATAATGATGTCACAACGAAATCGTTTCTACGTTGAAAAAACTCTAAAATTTTCGCAGCTTAATCAATAACATATATCAATAGATCTTAATAGTGAAAAATAAAAAGAAAAAAAATATCTAGACAATTATTTAGATATGTCTATAAAGTCCTTTATAAACAATACTACGAAAATCGGGGTGTTACAATGGATACAACAAAAATACAAGCAATCAACTATTTTTTTAGATTCGACTTCTTACTCAATTTTAAAGGGCTATATAGAATCATATGGCCGCTTGTCCCCCATTTTTACTCTTGTATTAGGATTATAATAAGTGTACTCGTAATTGTTTGGTTAGATATAGAAATATCCGCAGGTATACAACATATTGGACCTGAATATATGGTCCCCTTAGGAATTCTTCAAGCTCTAGCAAAAATGGTACAAAACAGCTTTTGAGAAAAACTCCATTATTGAGAGGACCCTTGACGAGTCAGTCGATAAAAACTTCATCCAGAACCTTAAAGAGCGTAAATGGGAGAAACTCTTGACCACACCCGCCAATCCACCCAACCTTTCAATTGTGCGTGAATTTTGGGCCAATTTCTCGGTGGTTGATCTTGAGAGTGAGGTAGTGACCGTTCGGGGTATTGACATTCCTTTTTCTTCGGCGGCTATTAGCAAACACTACTGCATCCCCGAGGTCCCCGAAGAGGAAAACTACCAAACAGTCTTCGATGTTAAGAAAGCCCATGGTGTGGATCACCATGAGGAGGAGGGGATAGCCCTTTGCCAGAACGTCCCGTGGAACCTTAATAACTTGGGAGAACGGCTAGACATTAGTGCTCAAGAATGGCCCGTTGATTCACGAGTGATTTCCCGTTTTGTCCTTAGCCAACTCTGACCTCGAGATAACATTACCAACATCAAGCTTGCCGATTTTGACTTGATCTATGCTTTACACTTCAACTTTCCTGTTAATGTTGGTAAAGTTATCTACAATTCCTTCATAGATGTTCGTAATGACCGCTCTAGGAATATTATCTTTCCTCACCTCGTTTGCGAGCTAGCCCATGGTGTTCAAATTCCTATTTATGGTGACGATGACATTATCACAAAGAAATTGAGGCAAATTGTCCGTCAGAGTCCTCTAGCACGCACTCACCCTAAGTCCTCAGACATTCCCTCTTCCTCCACCGCTCCTCCACCACCCCGCCGACGCTTTTCCTCTCCTCCACCCCATGCACCCCCACCTACCTCCACCACTTCCACATTTGAGCAGAAAATGTACACAGTTGCAGCTTCGCTGGGGGCATGGTTAGAGGATCAGTGGTTGGTTTTGACCGGTATTGTTGAGGGTTTGTGCGCTGCAAGTAGTGTAGACATGAATGCCAAGCTCCGTACCCTGGCTGGCCCATGTGTTTACCCAGGGGTGTTGGATGCTTTTATTACTCGGGCTGCTAGGGCTGCTGAGCATGGTGAGGGTGATGACGGGAGTGACGATGCCTCAGACGAGAGTGATGACGAGGCTACAATGTCTAATGATGACAGTTCTTCTGATGGGGTGAGGATGTTGAGGGCACCATAATTCCGAGTACAGGTGGTGCAGACGTGTCACCTGGCGTACAGGTTGATTCGGCACCCACTGAGGGATACAGACACAGACCTTTGAGGCTCCAGCTGATGTTGCTACCGGTGTTGATGACTTTGTTAAAGATTAGCCCGTTGAGGACTGGACTTTGAGCTATCTTTGTTTTTACTTCACGTTGTATAGACTAGTTTGTTATCTTTGCTATTTTGGACATAAGGTACGCCCATGGAGGCCCTAGAATTTTTACTTCGCATTTCTTTGTGTACCGCACTTGGATGGTTTTCTTTTGGCCCGTTTTGGCCCGTACTTTATGCATGGATGATGTTAGTTTCTTGTTTGATGTCATTTTGTCACATGTAGTCTGAGTCGGTTTCTTATTCCCCTTTGGTTTCATATCATGGTGTATGTGGCATACTTTCTTATTCTTGTTAGACCCCGATATCTATTGCATGATTTTGCCACGGTGGCTGTTCCCCGTGCATGCGTTTTTTGGTGTTTTTGTTTCATGACTTTAGGTATTCGGGACGGAGCTTCGTGGATATGTCATTTGCACTACTTTGCGCCTTTCTGCCAGGTTGTTGGTCCCTTGGAAAAGTCTATACACAAGTTTATAGGGGGTGAATAAACTTGTCACCAAAACTCTTAAGACTTGAACAAAATTGTGTTCAATTAAAACTTGCGTGGAGTTAAGCTAACTGAGCTGAGTAAAGGTCAATTGACTTTTGCTCAAACTGAGTTAACCGGCAACGGACTAAGTTTTAGCCTTTTTGAAAGATTATCAGTTTATGGTATGATTTGAAATATGTTGTGCTGACTCAAAAACTGGTGTTAAATGAGATACTGCTATGATGGATTATGCAATGATAAGATAAAGAAACAATCACAATAATAAATGCGTAAGGTAAATAACACAAAACATATAGAGGTTCCAGGTGGTGTAATCCTGTCAGTCCTCTCTTCTCATGTGATGTAGGAGGAAAAACTTCACTAGAACTTCTTGAGGTAGATCAGTTACAAAAATTCTTATACAATAGTCCTTAGCTAATTCCTATAGCTTCACTATCTACACAATCAAAGAACAGGTCGGATTGCTGCTTTTCAACTGCTTCACTGGTCCTTAGAGGGTTGTATTGCCTCTTCTCCAGCTTGTCACAACAAACACAGCCTTCCTGACTGCACCTCAACTATCCTTCACACTTTCTTGGTGTGTCACAGTCCAAACCTTTGTAAAAATAAAGTTGAGACTTGAATCAAAGATGATTCAACTTGTGATTTGAGATTCTTCTTCTTGATCTGTATGATTAGCACAAATAGCTCTGAATTGTTCAGGTGTTGTCTTGACTAGATGATTTCTTGAATGCTCTTAAAACACTAAGAAGATTTCTTGATCTTGATCTTGCAATATTGGATTAGCACGAGTTCTTTAAACTTGAACATTCTATTATTGATCTCACACAATGAATTAATCCTTAGAACTCTGCTATTCTTCTTGAAGTAAAAGTGTTCTATTTATAGGGGTTTTTCAACGTTTTGAATTTGAATCCTTATAACCGTTGGTGGCCCTGCTTGTACACGTTGAGTATCAGTTTCCTTCTAACAGTTTATTAACCAATCGGATTCCTTGATCTTCAACATTCTGATTCTTCTTCAGTTTTGATATAGAATGACTTTATCTAAACTGAGTTTTAGGTGTCTCGGTTTTGGCTTATACTGAGTTTTCAGTTTATAGAGCATTAACTCAGTCCTTATACTCTTCATAAAAAACTGAGCACTCTATCTTCATCTGATTTTGATTGATTGGATCAGAGTACACCATATAAGTTCATATCTTCTAAGATATCATTGTCCTTATGTATCTTAGATCTTCACACAAGATCTATAAAGTCAGTTCAGACCATCACAGACTTAACCTGAATTCTAACTTTATAGTCTCGGCTTTTAGTCTTCATAAACTGAGTTTGAACCCTCAGTTCTTCAATCTTCAATTACTGAGTCTGTGTCCCTCAGCCTTCAGTTTTTATAGATAAGTGATGCAAACCTTCCTAGGGTTCGAATCTCACCGGTAGTGTACCGGGTCAATTGTAGTCTAGTACGGTGAGTCAATGTCGTATCCCACATGGATGTGAGGTCAAACACCAATTAGTTATTATTATATTGATCCGAATCGCAAGTTTGTTTAAGAAACTAATGATTAACTACAAAGGTTGTTCAAACGATAAAAGAAACTAACAAAGATGACTTATAGTTCAAGTTGTCTCCCTTAGATTAATTGGAATTGATCAACCTACCGCCTTCCATTAATGTTCTATTATGTGAATGGTGCATTCCTAAACATGCGATTTTCCTAAATACAGTATATAAAATCACACTATGCCTTATCCTTGGTTTAAGCACCTTAAACCTAATGACTTGACACGATAAACACTTGAATGCAATATTCCCCGTATAAGGAACCGAATTCCACTAGGGTCGATTCTACCTTCCGTTCTTCTTACCATCTTCCCACAACTAATGTCTCCATTCGGTATCTACTAGCTGTGTAGGTACATACATTGGTTAATTACTCCAACATACATATAATCGATCAATACAAGCAAGAAGATATTCAACACAATAAAAGCTAGCAACATAAAAGATCAATTCCAAACAATAAAAAAAGATCAATTCCAAACAATAAAAAAAAGATCAACTATCATTACTATATCATCTTGGCTAGTAAAAGGACTAGCCCCTCATAATTATAACTACTAACATGTCAAAGCTAGCATTCATAATGATAAGAACAATTAGATTAATGTAAAAATCAAGATAGTACCAATTTGAGTGATGAACTCGAAAATGGAGTTCATCCACTTCAATTAAGTTTGATGAAGATAGAACACAAGCTAGTTGCCTCCTACATCCATAGCAAGCCATGAGTTCCAAAAGGATGATCCCAAAATGTTTAAAATGATTTAAGTGTTAAAATGGTGATGTTTTTGGCTAGGAGAGAGAGCCCCTTGGGGCGTTGGTGTGCCTGCAAGAAGAGGAATATTGGAGAAGATGAAGTTGGGGTTCAAAATTAGGTAAAATTCGATCAAAAAGGGGATTTTAATGCTGAATCTGCTTTTTACGATGTCCCGGCATGCGCCACAATAGGTCCGGCGCGCGCCGGTATTAATAAATATCTCTGACAGCTTTCTGCGACTCTCGGCGCGCGCCACCACAGGTTCTTCACAGCAGCTCGGTAAAATGATCATAACTAGAGTTGTAGAGCTTCGATTGATGTGATTCAAAGTGCGTTGGAAAGCTCGTTTCTTGATCTACAACTCTCAATTTCATGAACCACGGTAACTAGTTTTATGTTGATGCACCCCATGATTAAGCTTGCTCATTTTATCTCTTTCTTGTTTATTCCCCAGAAATTCCCTTCGGTTAGCCCCGTCCCTAGCCCAATGTTACAACCTTGCAACCTTGCTTTGCTGGATATACAAAAACCTGAATCTGGATCTGACCCAAAATTGGATCGTTAGATCTGATTCACAGCACCGATCGAGACACTCGATCATGCACAGTGGAAGCAACGAATTAGATTCGTTTACCATTTTACCATGATAAGATTCACATGATTAATTAATTAACTACAAGAAGGTTTAAGATTTACCCAACCAGAGAGAAGCCGTGATCTTCCGAGTTGTATCTCCAAGCGACGACTGGTGGACGTCGATCTCGCATTCGAACCTCCTCGAATATGCCTTCAAGAAAAACCTAGTTTTTCTTCTTCCCAATGGCTAGGACAAGAAAACAAAATTTCTTTCCTTTTTTCACAAAAGTGGTGTTGGATTTTTCCTCAAAAATCACGTTGGAATCAATTATTTGGTGTTGGTTGAAACTCTCTTTTTATATAAATTTAATAACCAAAAAGTTTGAGAGTTTATCGTATACACACATATTTATCTTTTCCTTTAAGGAATATAAAAAACATTTATCCAATAGGAAAACAAATTTCCAATTTATCCAATAAGAAAACTAATTTCTTATTTATGATTATTTAACATATAAATAATTATATATTTCACATTATAATTAATTAGGAGAAAATTTCTTTTCCCAAAACCAAATAAAGTGGGGCCATTTTTGTATGCCAATTGGGATAATAGAATATATTACATATTATTTACCGAATAAATAATATCCGCATATTCATTAAATAGACCAACTATTTAATTTATTTTCGAGGTTCCAAAATATGAGAATTCACTCACATGTTAGGAGCCAACCCGGGGACCATGGACCTATAACCAGTAGCTACAATAAATCGAATAAAATATTCATCGAACATAACATTTCTTTCAACTTATTAATTCTGGAATTACGCCACCATAAATCCGAAACTGAACTCTATCGATTATAGATATAACTTATTCTCAAAGTGTCGAGTCAATAAGTGTCCATTGATATAATCATTACATATAGACTAACCCTCCATAGACTATCCGTAATGAAGCGGGAATGTTTCCGTAAACCTACTTCATTACATCTTATCCTTATTTACCATTAACCCACTAGTGATCAATTAGTTCATAACCATTATGAACTCCACGGATCGATCAGTTTATAGGATTAACAAATAAGGGGATTGTCTTTCTACTTCCCGCATGAAGGAATGAATTCCGTATCTGTGAGACACACACTTCTCACCCATTCTAGAATAGTGCCAACGTGAAAGTGATTCGGACCGCGCCTCTTAGAAATCCTTAACGAACACACCAAACCTTATCTTGAAACAAGCAGGAGTTTGAAATCACTTCAGGATTAAGGTTAATTCATATATGATCATCTTGTGATTCAATAAGATTTCTCAATCACAGAATTATATGAGAAATGCAGATTAAATTGCTCCAGTCCTATATGACTACATCATATATAAATGTCCCACTTGGATAACCAATATCGATGGTCCGGATAAGACGATCACACCATAAAGTGTTCTGGGCGCATTAATGGTGGTTTAATCAATAGACCCCATACTTTGATTAAGTTTATCACGGACTAACAGTTCAAGTGTATCACCATAAATTTAATCATCGCGTGTGACACACACTAAGTTATATGACTAAATATGATACAACTTGGGGTTTTCAGTAGTGTATTTCTTATAAGCACAAAGCAAATAAAAGATGAGAATAAATATGTCATTTATTAATTATAAAAACAATTACATAAATTGTCTTTCGGGCGCTACTCCCAACATGCTTAGCTTCGGTTTGGTCTCGATTAGTGGAGATTCTTATGAAGTATGAGACTATGGTGTAGTCGCAATAACCAAGCGTCCATAATCCAAACCGGTTAACTGTGGTAAATGTAGAAGAATCTATTCACACACACATCCCGCATTCTTTATAAGGTAGGGTTAAGTTGCATGCATTCACTCATCTACTTGTCGGTTTTGATATGTGATTGGCTTGACCTACGCGTGTTATGTTGACTCTTTGGGTTTTTTTAAAACACTCATTTTGCTCAAGGACGAGCAAACGTTAAGTGGGGGCGGTTGATGAGAGACAACTTTACTATGCTCCGGTGCATGTTTTAACCCCCGTTTATGACACTTTTAGCTTATTTTGGGTAGTTCTAGACCATATAGGGTAAAAACGCATTGCAAACTCACTTTGAGGTGAACCATCACATAGATGGAAAACCTCGACATTTCACGGTGTTTTAGACCCTATTTGAGCCCTAGTTATCTTGAGGAGTTATGATCGGTATGTGTTAGATGTTGTAATACAGGAATTAGGTGACTCGTAGACCCTAAAGATAAGGCACGAGGCTTAGAAAGGTGAAACCGAAGCTCGAGGATGAAAGGAATGAAGAAAAGTGAAGAATTTAGAACATGGAGATGCTTAGTGTGCGCCAAAGTGTTTAGAGCACGCCAAGAACCAAACAGAATGCTCGATTTTGAAGAGTGCACCTTGGTGGCGCCAAAAGATCAAGCGTGGCGCCAAAAAATACTGAGCATAAGCAAAGAAGAAGTTCCAAGATGGCCTCGGTGGCGCACCAACCATCTCATCTTGTGCCGACGCTTTGGAGCGCGCCAAACTTGTTTTTTCCTGCACATTTTTGGAACCTATAAATAGATATTTATCATATTTTACACATACTCTCATATCCATACTTTTACCTAGACACTTCAATCGGTCGATTTCCCTTTTTTTGATCCCTAAACTCACTCCTACACTAAATTCTCTTTGATTACACTTAATCTAGCTTTGATTCTAGCTCAACTATCTTTAATTTTGCATTTTGGTTCTTGTTCTTCACCAATTGACATGAGTGTTGAAGAAACTTGATGTAAAGACGAATTTATGCGATTTTGGTAATCAATTTCAGTTTTCCTTCTCTTTAATGGCTTTAATCCTTTCTTTAATTGTTATTTCTTTTTTTGTGATGAGTAGCTAAAATATCATAGTCAAATCATGTGACGATTGACGAAATCACCTCTAATTGATGAAATTGGGAATGTGTAGTGCTTAACTGTTGTTGTATCGACGAATTCGTGTCTTAAAACTTGTTCTTAATGCTTGAATTAGCCTGTACACCTAGTTCATGAACACACGCCACTTTTATAAATGTATATTATGAAGGGGTGTGGGAAAAGGAGTTTTAAGATCGCTTTTTATAATCAACTAAGTTGTTTAAATTGATTAGGAGGTGAGGTTTAATCGGTTCATAATCGAGAAGATCTAAAACGTTAATCTTGTTTCGGTCAATAAAACCCTTAAAGGCGGATTTGTAGAGAACCGGGCAAAGGATACTAGGTTGTTGTATGGCGTCTAGTATCACATTAGGAGTTTGCACCCACGAATGATGTCGATACAGTCACTAGGTTGATTGGTTGGTTAAGCTCATTACCGAATAATCGATTAGATGGACGAAAGTATTCAATTGGATCATGATTTGGCTATGTCTCTCTTCTTTTTTTATCTCTCTCGTTTAAATATCGTTGTAGTATAATTACCGTGAACAAACCTTGATTAGCCTAAACTAAGTACGATAACGAATTTGGTACTCGATTAATTTTCCGTGGGATATGACATTGGACGTCACAATTTCGGTCATCAGGTTTCCTAAAATTTGCGGAAAAGCACTGGTTGTTTCCATTTATCTTGGATGGACAAGTGTACGCCTTTAAAAATAGTTATACATAGGAAAAGAGAGGGAGCGTACAATTATTCTATTCTATAGTAGGCTATTTGCCTTTGCCGGGAGCCGGAGGAGCATCAAATCAAATATTTGAAGTGCAGAGTACTGCAAACATATCTTCTTCTTTATGCAGCTGAAGATGCTCACAGAGTCAGAGTCTACTATACGTACTACAATGTATGTTTATCAGTCTATGTTATGTACTTCAATTCCCTTAGGAATCTTTTTTCCTTAGCCAAAAAAAGGCAGACATATTTTCTTTATTAGTTCCCTTGCCCCTGAATTTTACTTTGGTCACAACAACTATACTTAAGCTTTGACGTGTGTAAATTTTAATTTTGGACAACAAATGAAATGCTTATTAAACTTGCAAAAAATAAAATAAAATAAAATTAAAAAGCCTATTCATTGATCAAGGAAACATACATGATACATATATATATATATATATGATTTGTATGTAGCACAAAAGCCTAAAATTTTAATGATAAAATTGTTGTATAATTAAGGAGAGCCATTTGCAGTCATGCTCCATTGGTCGGAATATTGAATTGTACGTACCAGAAAGTAAAATACTAGGGTCTCAACATGTAATTACATCTTATTATGGTGTGACCTTCATGTATCAGTGGACCATACGCCGTAATTAGTGGAGGTATGATATGATATGGTGCCATGGTGGTGTAGATGTGAAAAAGATGATATATTTTATTTTAATTGATACGGTCAAAAGTGAAAGGTTCAACCTAATACATATGACATATGAAAGAAGATATATATATATATATACGTACACAACAACACAAACATTACCCCGGCCCTAACCAAAAAATAAAACACC
Source organism: Gentiana macrophylla (assembly GCA_026214975.1). NCBI lineage: Eukaryota > Viridiplantae > Streptophyta > Magnoliopsida > Gentianales > Gentianaceae > Gentiana > Gentiana macrophylla. The sequence goes on from CM047806.1 coordinate 143,268,420, forward strand.
ACCACCACAAAGATATATTGGATGTATGTGTATAATTAACACGGCTGGCCGGGGGAGCGAGAAGTAGTGGTGAAAGATGGAGATGGAGGATGAGGAGGAATCAAATAGCAATAGAAGGAGGAAAGGGCATGGAGGGTGTATAAGGAGCAGCAAAGGGGCATGGATAGTACGGAGAATAACTAAAAACAAAGGAGTGGTGACAAAGTTTCGGCACCCATCAGAGAAGGAACGGCTCAACAATAAGAGAAGGGAACGTAGGAGAAGGGCCATCACTCACAACATCTTTGCTGGGCTAAGGGCACATGGCAACTATCACCTCCCTAAGAACCCTGATTCCAATGACCTCCTCAAAGCCCTTTGCCGTGAAGCTGGTTGGCATGTCGAGGACGATGGCACCATCTACAGAACAACAAGAAGAACAACAACAACTACTACTACTTCATCACCAATATTATCAGAAAGAAGAGGCGGTGCCGGTGCTACTACTGGCGGTGTCCGTGTCGGTGTTGTTGTTGTTGTTGGTGATCATCAAATTCAAACGAGTGAAGAAGGTGGTGATTATTGTGACTGTAACTGCAATAATAACATTGATGATGATCAGCACCTGCAGGTGGAGAATGTGGCCTTGGCCGACTCCCAACTCATTGGCGGCGACGGCGACTGCAACAGCGGCTTACTTAATTATTATCATAATAATTACCAGAAACTAGTGGTGCTGCACCCTGTTCGTGATGGAGTACTATCTCACAGCAATTACAAAGGAGGAAGAGGAGCTCTTCCTCCTCCTAATACCAATCTCACTCTCTAAATCATGCCCACCGCTTTTTGCCCCTACTTTTATTTAATCACTTTTTTTTTTTTTGAAAGGATATTTAATCACATTCAGGGGCGGACCCAAGGCTTGACTCCAGGTGGTCTCAAGCCCCAAATGGTGGGCCCTGCCCCCCTTCATACTGGCCCCTGTTTCCAAATTTTTATTATTGTATTAGTAGTAGTGTTAATATTAGTATGTTATGTGCCTTTTATTGAACAAATGACTTTTATATCCTAGTGGTTTAAGAACAAACTTTTTTCATCCATAATCCAGGTTGTAAGTTCAAATCCCACTACCAACATTTTTTTAGGCTTTACAGTTTATATACCAAGAACCACCCCGAAAATTTTTCCTGGTTCCGCCACTGATCACATTAATCACCCTTAATTACCCAGCTACCCAAAACATAACTTATGTGTACCGTTTTACCATCTCCTTTTAAGTTTTAACTAAATCTTCATATTGTAGGTCTAGAATATCATCCCATGGTGAAATTAATGGATTAGCTATTAATTTCATTCTCTCTGTATGCATATTTTTAATTCTCTCTCTTTCTCTTTCTATATATGCATATGCATGATGTTATTATAAGTTGCCCCGTATTGTAACGTTTCATATATGCATGATGCATCACTTGGATTTCATTTGCCTTTTCTTTTTATTTAATTTCAAAGGTATTTAAAGCTCTTCTAGCTATATATATATATATATTGTTTATAGGTAATGTTACTATGATAAGAGTCGTGACATATAAAAAGATATACAACAATTTTACATCAATAATTATAATGAGTCATATCAATAAATGGATTATACATCATGATAAATGATGTAAATTGTGTTATATTGTCGTTATGCCATAACTTTTATGATAGAGAAAATCTTGTGCGTTACGAAATAATGTTTGGAAAGATCTGGACGAAAGAAATTCACCCTTGTTTCCGGCTCAAGTCTCAAATGTTTTTGAGATTTTAAGTGGTGTTGTCTCCAATATTGTTGTATTGGATGTGTCATTCTCAGATGCACCTAAACAATGACATAAAATTGATGTGGAAAGGAAATAAAATTTATGTGTTTTTCTTTGTAGAACGGAAATAATTTATGTTATATGTAAAGATTATTTATTTTTCAATATTTTTATAATAATAATAATAATAATAATACAATCATCATCATCAAATACATAGGCTATACGAAAAGAAAGTTTATGTTGATTTCACCTTAATCCACTGGTGACACCACACCTAAAAACAAGTGTTTTTTTATTTTATTTTAACTTTGCCTTTTATTTTATTTATTAGTTGATCGTCAAAAAGAAGACTGCATCAGCTAATTCTTTAAATCAAAAGCATTAAAAGAACATCAATTTATATGAAAAGAAAAACTAGAGAAAGTGTAAGAAAATTGATTCCAAACACCAGGCATACCAGGAAGACACCAACGTATAGAATCGGAGTAAATTTCTGGGTCAGACATTTTTTGGGCACCGGTTGTTTCCCCGATCTTGCGATAAATTGATGGATGCTCATTTTTTTCGTAAGCGGATTGAGCCGGGTACAATCCAACTCGCCTTGGGACTTTATGATACCATTCTTGGGTTAAGGCAACGAGCGTCGATCAGCAAGGCTTTCAGCCCGTCCTTTACAACTCGACACGAAATGCCGGGGCCGATCTGCTCGCCCCCAGTTCGCAATCCGCCAGCTTGGGTCCAATCAACTAAATCAGGCAACTAGAGTCTACACTCGACGGATACAGACGAATAGCCCGCAACCGTCACAAGCAAGCTCGCCCACTCTGATGCTGACATGATTGCCACGTAGTTAATTACATTTAATTTAATTACTGTCATTTGTGACAGCTGACTCTTAGCCCTATAAATAACGGCATTTGTACTGTGAAAAGGACATGATCTAATTAATACCAAACACATATAACATCTGCTAATTCGTGGACAGTTGAGCTCGCTCATGTAAAGCTTTATTGTCTTTTATTGGCTTTCTTCATATCTTCATATTTTATTCATATAGTTCTTGAGCACTACCACTTAATCACCGGAGAAATTGCTCATAATTAGCTAGATATCCACCGCTTAATCAGCCAAACTCGTTTCAGATACGATCCGACTGTATCAGTAATGAACCTCTTTTTTTACAAAACAAACGTTTCAGATACGATCCGACTATATCAGTAATGAACCCCTTTTTTTACAAAACAAATACTAACGGAGGGTTCAATAATAAAAAGGTGAAGTAGAAACTCCAACTTACAACGACTTAATTGGGCCATGTTTCCACCACAAATAAGAATTGAAAGACCAAAATATCAGCATGCTTCCATGATGCATGTCTATTGTAAACTGAATCTAGACGCGAAATACTTTCAGGGAGCCTATGATCAACTGGATCATCTTGAAGACCATCAAAATAGTAGAAGACTGAAGTAATGTTTTATTGAATTGAAACAAAATGATCAAAGTAAATAAACTAAAGATAAACTCTTATCATTTATCACTTGAAAGTGATTTATTTTAAAAATAGTTTCGATTCATAGCATCTTTATCTGTTTGTTTGACATTCATCATTATCTCTACGTATTATCTTCTAATACATCTAAATTTGATGCAACAAGAAGCGGCATCCATATAAATTCTGTAGTGGCATTATATTCTTGCACATCATTAACTGCATCAAAAGTAGTGCTACTTTTATGCATATGTATTAACCACCTATCATCATGAATCACTCAGATTTAAGTAAGAGAATTAAGGGTGAATCTTTAGGAATATTACTTTATTCATATAGTAATAGCGTGTGTACCTCTGCCGTAAAAATGATAAATTGGGCTTGATGTGTTATTGATTGCTTATTAGCTGCTGGGACAACATAGTGTAGCAAACACAACATTCAAATCCATTGGCCTGAATTCATAGAGTCCCCAACAAACATGAGTGAGTGAACTTTTCTAGGTATCCCACAAAGATTTTGTGAGGTTCAGTACCGAAAAAATATTATTATTTTGGTCTAAGTTCATAGAAGACAAGAATGTAAATAGTTCTAAAGATCAAGATACTAAGCTCAATCGACTACAACTAAAACGGGAGATTAAATAATAAAAATCCTAGCAAAGACAATGCAATGATCAAGTATATCTGTACTAATATCATGGGAATGAACAACCTTCCTACCTTCCAATAGTGTTCGAGTGTGTGTTATCGGTGCAGCCTCTAAGCTAGCAATTCTCCCTCATACGAGTGTCTGGAATTACTCTATGCCTCCACCTTGGTCTAAGAACCCTAGACCTAATGATTCAACATGATGAAGTTCTATGGATTCAATGAATGAACATTAATCCAGGAGAAGAAACCGAGTTCCACTCAAGGTCGGTTTTACCTTCCGGTTTTCCTATCTCTTTTCCCACACAAAGCTTCTTCTTTCGGACTCAACTAAGTGTGTGTGCAAGTGTTAGTTAATTACTCCAACACAAACAAGCAATGCAATGCAAATAAGAAAAGATAACAACACAAGAGGCTATGAAATATGAACTAACATTCCCAATTAACTATCACAAATACATTATCTTGGCTAGTAATGGAACTAGCCTCTCATAGCTATGAACTCCAACATGTAAAAGTTAGGGTTCATATCTATGACAACAATTAAATCATAAGTAACGGCAAAAAATTTACCAACCAAAAGCTATGAACTTGTAGAAGGAAACTTGCATTCAAAATAGTTTACACCATAAAGATGGAAACTTGGTTTCAAGAAAGATTCTAGAAATCAAAAGTAAGAACTATTAATGTTTGTAAATGGAATTAAGTGCAAAAATATGGTGATTTTTTGACTGGAAGAGCCTTGAAGATGGATGTGTTTCCAAGCTTGAGTTGGTGGAATGGAAAGATATACCAAAAAAAATGGAGTTTATAAGCTGAAAACGCCATTATAAGTTGGCGGACGCCAACTTACATCTGGGACCAAAATAATATCTCCGACAACGTTTGGCGTTCGCCACTATAAGTATGGCGCCGGCCAACCTTCACACAGTTCAGTAAAATAGAATAACTTGAGTTTTAGACCTCTGATTCAAGTAATTCAAGATGAGTTGGAAAGCTCGTTTCTTGATCTACAACTCTCATGAAGAGGTCTTCTAAAGAAAATGCCTCTAAGGGGAATCAAATATCCGTTAAAGATATGCTACGATAAAAGCACTAAAGACAAATGATCCGTTTGAATTCGATAGCTTCCGGCATACTCTTCTAGCCTTCAAAAGATGTGTTTATGCTCGACACGTGTCATCACTCGGGCTCTTGATCAACCTATAATCCTACAATAAATCACCAAAATACCAAGCGTAAACCCGAAACAACGCTCCGGTTACAATAACCGGTATAAAACATATCAAAATATGATATTTTATATAGTAATTACTTTTTATATGTTTGGATGAAAGTAAACAAATAATGACTCGAATTGATACAATAATGCATGAAGCGGTATCAGATATGGGTAAAATGTCATAATAATGAGTGGCAAATTATCTCTCATCAATAACCGCTTTCCTATCAACTTCTCCCGTATTTCTGTCACATTCCTACTACAAAATAATCAAATTCACACAACCACCCCACTAATGGATAACAATAGTCAATCTAATGAAACCTCAACAAAGTTTTGGTTTAGGGGAGACGACTTGGCTCTTCGAGCGATGTACAATATATGTGTGCTAGTTAAAGGAATTTCATAATCATTAGGGGTGAGTGACCACGTATGTTATCGTGGCTCTAGTGCAAATCAATACTACTAGATATTAGCATTAACAAATAAATAAATAAATGTACAAGGGAAGAAGAATGAGCATTAATAACCTTTTCAAATCACAATCTAGGATGCACGGGTACATATATGGGATATGGAATACGTAAATCCGTGATTTTATAAAAATATAGGATACGGATATAAGGGTGTATTTGTAAATAATAAAAATATAAGGACTGAAGTGTAAATAATAAAAATAAAATGATTGTATATATATATATATATATATATATATATATATATATATATATTGAAGAGGGTTTGAGAAAGCAATAAGATACTTGAAGAAACTCAACTTGCATTTATTCAAGATAAAAGAATGAGTATTAATAGATCAAGTTTGAAGGTGAGAGGTCCAGTAGAGTATTAAGTGCTGTAGGCCAATTAGATACTCCTATGGGCGGTTATTACATAATATGACAAAATAGAGTTACTTTATGGCTAATTAATTGTTTATACAATACAATTAATATGTCATATTACAAATAATGTATACAAGTAAAGTGTTACACGAAATAATACGGTAATATTTCCACACCCCCCTTCAAAGTGGGTTGTATATGTCTATACAGCCAAGTTTGCTACTCAGTCTGCTGAACATAAGTGGTGGAATGGCCTTTGTGAGAATATCAGCATTCTGGTCTGCTGAGGGAACATATTGAAGTTGAATTATCTGGGCATCAATCTTCTCTTTAAGGAAATGTCTGTCAATGTCCACATGTTTCGTCTTATCATGATGAGCAGGATCCTCGCCATGCATAATCTTTGAATTATTGTCACAAAGAGAGTATGATAGGTTCTTTGAAGTTCGGTAAGGACTCGTTTGACCAAAGTGCTTCGCAAATGCCCAAAACAAGTGCCCGAGTTCGAACTTTTCAAGATCGCTTCTTAGAGGCAGTGGGGTGTTTCTTGCTTCTCCAAGTGACAAGGTTACCCCATACATATGAACAATAGCCTGTGGTAGATCTTACATCAATGTGGCAACCTTGACCCGATCAAGATCAATATAGACCTTAACTGATCTCTCTGTAGACATAATGAAATGTAAGCCTTGGCCAGGAGTTGACTTTAAGTACCTCAGTATTCTGTAGACAGCATCCCAATGTTGCTCAGTATGGGCAATGCATGAACTGACTGACAAGGCTGACTCCATAAGCAATATCAGGTCTTGTATGGGAGAGGTAAATGAGTTTCCCTACAAGCCTCTGATATGTTGGGAAATAAAGTGTTGATTTATTTTCACATATCCATTTGATTAAATCTTTTAATTACAATCATTTTATTATGTGCTACATCTCATCTCAATATATTTAATGTATCATTTTATAATGACTATACATTAATATATTAAATTCATATGATAGATGATATTTTCGATAATAGCATTAGAACCATGTGTGCTCAATTATAAATATCCTTGATATTCATTTGAAGTCATTATACTAGAATACAATAAGTGTTGAACATACATGTTATATACAACTTAACACTCAACACTGTATTTTATGACACCGTTTGTAAATGATATCTTGATATAATACATCATAAGTTATCTATTTTAAGTATATAAATGTTATGTGATCTATTGATATCCGACATATGTCACTAATAAAATATCACACACATATATTTATATATATATAAGGCATCATACGATATTTTATAAACTACAAACTGTGTAGTAATTTTCTATTACATAAATAAATGTATCATTTTTACACATATGGATCATTTAAATACACTACATTGCCCAATAACTATATTTTGTCTTCGGCCCTTTCTATAGCCACATTATACGGCCCAATAACCATTTAATTCAGCCATATACCCTTTATCCATTTACCAAAACCCTACTTTCACAAAAACATTTTGCAATCTTCCATTATCTCATTACCAGTTTAGCAGCCTTTCCATTTCCGTCCTCCTTCAATCCTCTTGAAACCACCCCACGTTTTCGGCAACCGTTTCATTTTCTTCTCATATCGAAACCTCCACCTTCTTCATCAAACACTGAACCGCCGATTCAATCTCCATTTTAGTTCGTTCAACCCTTCAATTGAATGCTGAGAAGTTGTTCCATCTTCGATGAAGCTTTGAAAACCATATGTGATTATTTCATGTTTCGAAATCCACATTTATTGAATACTCACCTTGAATCTGTGTCAAAGCCTTGACCTTTGTACAAGATCGATGCTCGATTAAAGAAAAATACTGGCTTGACTGTTTCTATGGTCAATCTCGGTGCCTACCATTGCCGATTGTGATTTCGAGGAACTTCCGACTCGAAAAGCTCGAAGCTTTGACAGTCAAACTTAGTTGCTGCAACCTGATGGTGTTGTCCCATTCGATGACCCGATTGTTAACTCGATCTGTTGCTGCATGTTAATCACTTCTGAGACCAAAGGTTGACCCGAGTTCTCTCTTCCTTGACCCGATTCATGGACATCTGACTGAAAGGTACTATAATAGATAAGCTCTTATCTCTCTCATTCCAATGCCCAAAGCTGTGTCTGAAATTGAGTAAATTGAGTGTGTTCTTATTTAATGAACCGTCCATTTCTAATTTCGTTTAATCTTTGATTGTGATAAACTCGAAATTTGTTCTGGTTAATTAATTGACAATATTTTTGACTTATGTCAGAAAGTGTAAATGGTATTTTTAATTTAATTAACAGTGACACATTTTAGTTAAACATGATAAAATACTAAGTGTCTGTCCAAACTTGATGAAATCAGTCTGCTTATATTCTGATTAATGACTCAATGATTGTAAAATTGTTGATATAATCTTTTACTGAGCTATAGATTATAGATGACACATTATACTATGATGCCCCTCGGATTTAAAATGATGAAACCATTTTGGTTAATGACTCATTATTCAAGTATTGATCTATTTAGATATGATATACTCACTAATGTTGATCTTTTATTCTCATCTTGAAAAATGATTTAATAACAGAGATGAAACATTAATCGGTTGCCTCGTGCCTGTGCCTCGGGTGTGATATAGACTTATATCTATATCTATGTCACACATTCGGTTTAATTTCACTGCCACTTTGGGATTTTATTAACCTACCCTCACTACACTTAGTGTGCATTCATTACCTTATCTTTGAATATTATCATCTCAGATAATCACTGCTATATGCCTACATAATTACTATGATAATTGAATCTGAATTATGTAATTAAATTCGAAATACACTTGCTTTGTAATGATAAAATTCAGTCTATAAATTATTGTACTAAATAAAGCAAGAAACTGAAAAGTCATTCTGCCTTGGAAATTTGAGAAGTTATTTTGACTCGAAATTTGGAAAGTATTTTTTAGAAAACTGAAATGTCTTTATTAGAAATAAAAATAATCAGCCTGTTTTAAACATAATGGCATCAGTCTTTTAAACAACTAGTCTTTATGCATTTATGTCATTTAGGTTTCCAACTCACTGCATTTATTACACTAACACTACACCCTAAGCCAATTAGTGCTCTCTTCACTACTTGGCTATATAATCCCAAAGACATTAAAGCGATCACTTGAACTAAGTCGATCAAACATTTTCTCAATACTAAAAATATCCTTGTATTTTGTAAATTGTTTGCCGTTGATTGTGGGATTGCTTTCGAGGCTGGATAGGACTTGGATTGTTCCTTGGTTCGCTTCGGTGTGATTGCACCGTTCCTCTCACAATCAATCTGTGTGATTCATTGTCGGTAAGTTCACGTTTTTATTTATTGCTTTCAAAGTACTAATTTCAAACCGTGTCTTTTGTTTTAGTATTTGATTGAATAAATACCGAGGTTGTATATTGTTCTCGTTGTGTTAATCCTTTGAAAAAGAAGCGTGATTGAATCTTAGTGATTGTGTGTCATTTGTTGTGGTTAAGATTCTTTCACTACTGAGTGTGATCTAAAGGATTAACAAGTCGAACCCGTTTAATCCATTGTATCTTTATTTTCGATTACGAATATTGCAAACAATTGTAATTGTAACAAACTAAAAGAATAGTGAAATATTTGTGTGGTGAATGCAATACACCTAGGATTGCATGATTAGATAATCAAGATAAAATCTATTCTTATGTGCTTGAAAGCTGGATTGAAAACATCACTTAATTCACTGTTTATTTCCATCTTTCTTTGAATCAATTAGGTTGACAACTCATTGAATTATTGTCTAACAAAGCGATACTTGGTTAGACTCGCATATCTGAATATTGATATAATATTGCTTTGGATATTCTTAGAACTGTTGTACTTCATAGAATCCGCTTGTCTGCGTTTTAAACATATTTCGCAATTTGATCTCAAAAATATTGCAGTCATTTGTTTGTTATAGCAAGTCACTTGAATATATTGAAAACCAACCATTTGGTGAACCGTATTGACTCCTATCAACTTGTGTGCTGTTATTGATGCACCTTAAATTTGAATCAAATTAATCTTGTTTTATTGAGAGCATATTAAGGTTCTTGATTGTGTATGTGTAATCTAAGAAAAAGGTTGTGAATATTCAAGAAATCTTTCAGTTGAATATTTATCTTATCTGATTTGTTTTGATCAATTAAATTTGGATCCTTATTGAAATTAATTGTAAGTAAAATATAACTTGATCACCTAGTACCTTAGGAACAACACGTTAACCGGTTAGTTCTTCCGCCTAATTTGGTCTAACAGCTTCCTAAGTAAGTTGGAACTCCGTGTTTAATTAAGAGCCTTAATAAAGTTTGAAAAACTATTAAGTAAATTTAAAAAGGCTATATATCCTATTCACCCCCCCCCCTCTAGGATATATTATTGCGCATATACGATCCAACAAGTGGTAGCAGAGCTTGGTTACTAGTTGATCTTGTTCTATATTACCTTGCCTGTTTATCTGAACTTACTTTTGTGATTAAATCTTTAAATCTGATCCAAGTAAGAAGTTTTGATATTCTCCAAAATTAATTGTTGAATTCTTTAACCTGTTTCTTGTTAAACTAAATTTTGGAAATTCTGTGATCAGAACTAACTGATAGTGTACTGTAAATTTCTGTAATATTTTTTTTGCAAGATTATTGTTTAAAATTGTTGTATTATATAATCTTGTTGGCTGAAAATTTCTGTGGTAAATCTCACTTGATCTTGTGAGTACTTGGTAGCCTTTGCAGACATTTTCATCAGATTCCTGCCTCATACTGCTGCTGTTTTACTCTCATTCTAAGCACGTACTAAATTCTGGTCTTACATACATATTTTTTAAATCCCTCCAAACAGTTTCTGTCCAAAACATAAAGTTTTTTTTTAACCATAATCGTCCTACACATCAGTCAATTATAGATGGATCATCAAATTTTGGGTTTACCTTTTGATGCTCTTCCTTATTTTGATGGGCATAATTATGATTTGTGGAAGAATCATATGAAAATACATCTTGAAGCTACAGACATTCGTCTGTGGTATATTATTGAAGATGGATCATCCTTTCCAAAAAATAAACCAGTGTCAAAGTCCGATGTTGAAAAATCTCTTTCATACAATTCAAAAGCTCTAGACATTTTAATTAGTGCATTAAATCCTTCTATAGCTTTGTTTGTGTCTTCTTGCTCAACGGCCAAAGAGGCATGGCTGACATTAGAGAAGAGATTTGAAGATACCAATCTGGAAAATGAAAGCTTAGAAAATTGGAATGAAATTTTATCAGTGTAACAACACCGAATCATCTTCTTGTGATGAAAGGCTTTTGCATGTTGTCCCCCTCGATCTTTGTAATGATACATCTGAAAATGCAAAAGATCCAGAAGAATATGGTGAAGCTCTTACGAAACTTGCCGCTCCTTTTGATGATAAAAGGAGCCTGGATCAAAACGGCCCAAGTGTTCAAATCAACCTCAATTTCGATCTTTGAGTTAAGTGTGGATTCTGAGACTGAATCGAATGAAGACTCTAATCTTTGAAATGAATCACGAATTTCGATCTTGAATCTAATGTGAACTCTGACTCAGAAACCGAGGTAACCGAAGACATCTATTACTTTTGCAATAAATTTAAAAGTAGATGTGATGCATTAGAAGCTGAAAATAATAAATTGAAAGACAATCTACTTGAGAAAAATGATTATGTTATGTCACTAGTAGATACTAATAATCAGTTTGAGCTTACTATCAATACATTAAAAGCTGAGTTAGAAGTGCTTAAAAGTGAACGAGTTGATATTCCACAAGCTATTTCACAGCTTAATGTATTATCAAATGATGTGGATACATCTCACTCATCTCTAAATGATCATTTGGTTCACACTGATCTCAATTCAGATTTTCCATCAGAAGTATCTCAGATTGAGACTGTAGTCACTGAATCAAATCATCAAGAAAAACATTTTATTGACCAACCCATTATTCCGGAACAAGTAAAACATCCCAAGTATGCTTCATCTACACGATCACACACATCACATCATACTTCATATTCTAGAAAGAATTTCTATAAGAAAAATCATGCATTTTTGTATAAGAGAAGTTCTAGGAATTTCTCTCCAAAGAACAACTTTTATGACAAAAATTATGATACACCTAGATATTTTGATTCTAGGATTAATGCACCATTGAAATATCACACTAATGTTTACACCCCACGAGTTACTCACAATCACCATTGGCAACCACACCATCACCATCCAAGAAATTATCGTTCACATTTTGTTCCGCATACTTATCGATCTTATGGATATACTGAACAACCTTTTAGGACCTATGGTACTAATTGGAATGTTCACAAACCTAAGGTAAAACAAGTATGGGTTCCAAAAGTTAGAAAAGTTTGGGTTCCAAAGTCCCCTTTCACTGATATTCTAGGACCCAATGTATAAAGGGTACCATATGTTTATCTCTCTATTTTGCAGTTGAGTGGAATTAATTCAATATTGCAAAACTCCTTGTGGCTTTAATTCCAAATTTAAAAGCTCAAGTGGAGTTGTCTTTTGACAAACATCATTGCCACGCTTGGATCAGGAAGTCTTCCTTTTCACATCTTCATATTACTTTAATTGCATATTATTCCATGCTAAATTCATAAAACCTGTTTCATAGAATCAAATATATATGATAGAACCTACTACACTTGTCAAATATGCACATTTGTGTTTGACACTTTGCAGATAGCATAAACAATTTATCAGGTTGATAATCTTGAAAGTAAATATCTGATTGAATAATTAGTCAAGTAATCTTGAGTTAAATAATTATCTTGTTTGAACTAAACAGTCTTGATCCTACCATTTGTATATCCTTTTTTTTGGCGTGCATTATTGGAATCATTTGAATGTGCTTTTATTCCCTGGAAATTAAGCTCAAGTGACGGCTTAAGTCTGATACTTATCATATAGTCAATAAGGAAGTCTCCTTCACATATCTTTATCTACTTGTCTCAAAATATATGAAGTATTAATTAAAAAAAAAAAACAACTAACCTTCAAATTACCAGCTCATTTGGTGAAGTTGTTTCAAAGTACAATTTGTCTCCCTTGATATTAATTCTCTCGGCAAAAACTCAAATTGGAGTGGTGGAATATTCTATCATAATTGCCATAAATTGTTCGGGAAGTGCCCTTTACTCCCTTGTTCTTACATTACGTATCTCTTTTGATAGAAAATTTGGTACGATATGTTTTGATATTAGTTTGCTATCTTTACTCAGCTCCCTGTCTCTTACATGTTTAATAGCATGGTTGATTAATTTTCAAAATTAAGGGGGAGAAGAGTTATAAAGCTTTTAGCTTTTAGTAAGGGGGAGCGATACGATAAATAATCTGTACACTAAAACATATAAGCTCGTATTAAGGGGGAGCTTAGTTTTAGGGGGAGCGTCGTATTCGATCCTTAAAAGCTTTAATAAAGATAATTGTGAAAATGAATCAAAGGGGGAGAATTGTTGGGAAATAAAGTGTTGATTTATTTTCACATATCCATTTGATTAAATCTTTTAATTACAATCATTTTATTATGTGCTACATCTCATCTCAATATATTTAATGTATCATTTTATAATGACTATACATTAATATATTAAATTCATATGATAGATGATATTTTCGATAATAGCATTAGAACCATGTGTGCTCAATTATAAATATCCTTGATATTCATTTGAAGTCATTATACTAGAATACAATAAGTGTTGAACATACATGTTATATACAACTTAACACTCAACACTGTATTTTTATGACACCGTTTGTAAATGATATCTTGATATAATACATCATAAGTTATCTATTTTAAGTATATAAATGTTATGTGATCTATTGATATCCGACATATGTCACTAATAAAATATCACACACATATATTTATATATATATAAGGCATCATACGATATTTTATAAACTACAAACTGTGTAGTAATTTTCTATTACATAAATAAATGTATCATTTTACACATATGGATCATTTAAATACACTACATTGCCCAATAACTATATTTTGTCTTCGGCCCTTTCTATAGCCACATTATACGGCCCAATAACCATTTAATTCAGCCATATACCCTTTATCCATTTACCAAAACCCTACTTTCACAAAAACATTTTGCAATCTTCCATTATCTCATTACCAGTTTAGCAGCCTTTCCATTTCCGTCCTCCTTCAATCCTCTTGAAACCACCCCACGTTTTCGGCAACCGTTTCATTTTCTTCTCATATCGAAACCTCCACCTTCTTCATCAAACACTGAACCGCCGATTCAATCTCCATTTTAGTTCGTTCAACCCTTCAATTGAATCTTGAGAAGTTGTTCCATCTTCGATGAAGCTTTGAAAACCATATGTGATTATTTCATGTTTGAAATCCACATTTATTGAATACTCACCTTGAATCGTGTCAAAGCCTTGACCTTTGTACAAGATCGATGCTCGATTAAAGAAAAATACTGGCTTGATTGTTTTATGGTCAATCTCGGTGCCTACCATTGCCGATTGTGATTTGAGGAACTTCCGACTCGAAAAGCTCGAAGCTTTTGATCAAAAACTTAGTTCTTCGCAACTTTGATGGTGTTGTCCCATTCGATGACCCGATTGTTAACTCGATCTGTTCTTTGCATGTTAATCACTTACGAGACCAAAGGTTGACCCGAGTTCTCTCTTCCTTGACCCGATTCATGGACATCGATTGAAAGGTACTATAATAGATAAGCTCTTATCTCTCTCATTCCAATGCCCAAAGTCGTATGCGAAATTGAGTAAATTGAGTGTGTTCTTATTTAATGAACCGTCCATTTCTAATTTCGTTTAATCTTTGATTGTGATAAACTCGAAATTTGTTCGGTTAATTAATTGACAATATTTTTGACTTATGTCGAAAGTGTAAATGGTATTTTTAATTTAATTACTTGGTGACACATTTTAGTTAAACATGATAAAATACTAAGTGTCTGTCCAAACTTGATGAAATCGATGCGCTTATATTCGATTAATGACTCAATGATTGTAAAATTGTTGATATAATCTTTCTTGAGCTATAGATTATAGATGACACATTATACTATGATGCCCCTCGGATTTAAAATGATGAAACCATTTTGGTTAATGACTCATTATTCAAGTATTGATCTATTTAGATATGATATACTCACTAATGTTGATCTTTTATTCTCATCTTGAAAAATGATTTAATAACAGAGATGAAACATTAATCGGTTGCCTCGTGCCTGTGCCTCGGGTGTGATATAGACTTATATCTATATCTATGTCACACATTCGGTTTAATTTCACTGCCACTTTGGGATTTTATTAACCTACCCTCACCTACACTTAGTGTGCATTCATTACCTTATGCTGAATATTATCATCTGTATAATCACTGCTATATGCCTACATAATTACTATGATAATTGAATCTGAATTATGTAATTAAATTCGAAATACACTTGCTTTGTAATGATAAAATTCAGTCTATAAATTATTGTACTAAATAAAGCAAGAAACTGAAAAGTCATTCTGCCTTGGAAATTTGAGAAGTTATTTTGACTCGAAATTTGGAAAGTATTTTTTAGAAAACTGAAATGTCTTTATTAGAAATAAAAATAATCAGCCTGTTTTAAACATAATGGCATCAGTCTTTTAAACAACTAGTCTTTATGCATTTATGTCATTTAGGTTTCCAACTCACTGCATTTATTACACTAACACTACACCCTAAGCCAATTAGTGCTCTCTTCACTACTTGGCTATATAATCCCAAAGACATTAAACTGATCACTTGAACTAAGCTGATCAAACATTTTCTCAATACTAAAAATATCCTTGTATTTTGTAAATTGTTTGCCGTTGATTGTGGGATTGCTTCGAGGCTGGATAGGACTTGGATTGTTCCTTGGTTCGTTTCAGGTGTGATTGCACTGCGTTCTCTCACAATCTGAATCTGTGTGATTCATTGTCGGTAAGTTCACGTTTTTATTTATTGCTTTCAAAGTACTAATTTCAAACCGTGTCTTTTGTTTTTAGTATTTGATTGAATAAATACCGAGGTTGTATATTGTTTCATTGTGTTAATCCTTTGAAAAGAAGCGTGATTGAATCTTAGTAGTGTGTGTCCTTTGTTGTGGTTAAGATTCTTTCACTACTGATGTGATCTAAGGGATTAACAAGTCGAACCCGTTTAATCCATTGTATCTTTATTTTCGATTCGAATATTGCAAACAATTGTAATTGTAACAAACTAAAAGAATAGTGAAATATTTGTGTGGTGAATGCAATACACCAGGATTGCATGATTAGATAATCAAGATAAAATCTATTCTTATGTGCTTGAAATCTGGATTGAAAACATCACTTAATTCATCATTTATTTCCATCTTTCTTTGAATCAATTAGGTTGACAACTCATCGAATTATTGTCTAACAAAGCGATACTTGGTTAGACTGCATATCTGAGAATATTGATATAATATTCTTTGGATATTCTTAGAACTGTTGTACTTCATAGAATCCGCTTGTCTGCGTTTTAAACATATTCAGCAATTTGATCTCAAAAAAATATTGCAGTCATTTGTTTGTTATAGCAAGTCACTTGAATATATTGAAAACCAACCATTTGGTGAACCGTATTGACTCCTATCAACTTGTGTCTTTGTTATTGATGCACCTTAAGGTGAATCAAATTAATCTTGTTTTATTGAGAGCATATTAAGGTTCTTTGATTGTGTATGTGTAATCTAAGAAAAGGTTGTGAATATTCAAGAAATCTTTCATTGAATATTTATCTTGTATGATTTGTTTTGATCAATTAAATTTGGATCCTTATTGAAATTAATTGTAAGTAAAATATAACTTGATCACCTAGTACCTTAGGAACAACACGTTAACCGGTTAGTTCTTCCGCCTAATTTGGTCTAACAGCTTCCTAAGTAAGTTGGAACTCCGTGTTTAATTAAGAGCCTTAATAAAGTTTGAAAAACTATTAAGTAAATTTAAAAAGGCTATATATCCTATTCACCCCCCCCCCCTCTAGGATATATTATTGCGCATATACGATCCAACATGATATTGTTCCTTTCTTACAGCAATACTACCATGCACTAGTGGATTACTGGGGTCTACTGGAGAGATAGCTAGTTTGCACCCTAGCATGCCGATTTCTTCAAAGTCAGTCCAAAGACATACTTCTCTGTGAGACTGAGATACCCTGGTTGTTTCTTGCTATTTCCATGCCAAGGAAGTACTTGAGGTAGCCCAAATCTTTAACTTGAAACACTTTTGCCAGTAGGGTCTTCAATTTTTGGATCTCAGTAGGATCATCACCAGTAAGGATGATATCATCCACATAGACAATAAGGATGGATCTTATCTTATTGATTATTTTGATAAACATGATGTGATCTGTGTTGCACTGATGATATCTAGCAGCTTTAACCATAGTAGTAAGTTTTCCAAACCATGCTATTGGGGACTGCTTCAGGACATATAGAGATTTCCTCAGTTTGCAAACTTTCTCTTTAGTGTGAGTGTTGGTGAAACCATGAGGTACAGTCATATAGACTTCCTCAGTGAGGTCACCATTTAGGAAGGCATTCTTGATGTCCAATTGGTGGAGTGGCAGATCAAGTTGGATGACAAAGGACATCAAGACTCGATCGTGTTTAGTTTTGCCACAGTGCAAATGTCTCTTTGTAGTCAAGTCCATATGTTTGAGTGAAGCCCCTTGCGACCAATCTCGATTTGTACTTGTCAATAGTACCATCAGCATTGTACTTGATGGTGAATAGCCATTTACAGCTGACTGTCTTCTTTCCTTATGGGAGAGTGTGAGATCCCAGGTATGGTTGTCAAGATGAGCAGTCATTTCAGTTTTGACAGCAGCCTTCCACCTGTCATGTTTGAGAGCTTCCTATATATTCTTAGAAATGGAATGAGTATCCAGGTCCTGTGTAAACATAGAAAAACCAGGAGACAAGTGATCATATGACACATAATTATGAATAGAGTGATCAGTGCATGATCTCTATGACACATAATTATGAATAGAGTGATCGGTGCATGATCTCTTTCCCTTTCTGACAGCAATGGGTCTGTCATCAATATCAGTAGAAGTGTTCATAAGTTCAGGAGTTTGAGGAGTAACAGCATGTTGCTGAGGTTCAGTAGGTGTAGGGAGTTCAGTGTCAAGAGGCTGATGAGTCTCGGGGAGGTCGGGCTTGAAGGTCGAATTTCTTTGAGGGAGTTTGTTTGAATGTTAGGAGTTGGCTGAGGGATTGGAATGGGCTCAACTGAGGATGTAGTGGGAGTTAGAGGACTATGAGAAGGGGAAATGCTTCTATTTCAATAAGGTTTCCATCTATGACTGTCTCAGTAGGTTTACTGTAGTATGGGGTTTTTTCAAAGAATTTTACATCCATAGAGTTGTAGAACCTTTTGTCAGTGGGAGAATAACACTTGTAGCCCTTTCTGTCTTTGACATAACCTAGGAAAATACACTTATGAGCTTTGGGGTCAAGTTTGCATCTGAGTACATCCAAAGATTTTTGGAGGCAAGTCAGCAATGAGATGAGGACAGGGATGAGTTGTCAGTAGGGTTTGGATGGGAGTCTTGAAATCCAACACTCTGCTGGGTAACCTGTTGATCGGATATGTGGTCACATTAATATAGCTTCACCCCACATGTATTTTGGCACATGTGTGGTGAACATAATCTGCTCCATCCATCTCCAATAAGTGCATGTTCTTCCTCTCAAAGAACCCCATTCTCTTGAGGTGTCTCTACACAACTCTCGATGTGAACAATTCCCTTATCATTCAGAAGGTCTTGAGGTTGGACTCATAGTATTCCAGGGCATTATCTGTTTTTAAGATTTTAATCATAGTGTCAAATTGAGTGGATACCAAGGTTCCAAATTCAGATTTATCTTTCATAAAAAACAGCCATGTGATCCTGGTGTGGTCATCTATGAAGGTAACAAACCACCTCTTTCCTGTTATACTTTTAACTCATGAAGGTCCTCATACATCACTATGAATCAAAGTGAAAGGTGTGGAGGGTAAGTAAGATATTTTATTATACACAGATTTAGTAAGTTTGGCAAACTGACAAATATCACATTGAAGGTCACTGAGGTTACATCCTTTAAACAATTCAGGAAATAAAGACTTTAAATAACCAAAACTTGGATGACCTAGTCTATAATTCCATAATATGATATTGTCTAAGGTTTGGTTGCAGGCTGTTGTTCGATAAAACTTGTTTTAAATTTATTTTACCGGAACACCCCAAGTATAAGGTTCGTAGTATAGGGTGTTACCGAGTCGTCCTAAGGGAATCGTACAATTATCGGATTAAGATATAGCTATTACAAATAATGTCACAACTTATTAACTAAAATTAAATTTTATACTAATTATGATCTAAAAGGCAATGAACAGTAACTATGAACAGAAACGATGAAACGAGAACGATGAATAGTAGCAGAAAATTTGCGGAAAAATAAGGATTAACAACTAGGGTTTCTAACACTAATTAACTAACTAGTCGTAGCAATTGGCGATTATTACGAACGATTTCGGTTTATCAAAGGTTTAAAAGGACGGTAAAACAACAAGGATACACCACACAACCATCACACAACCATTTTTTATGATCTAAATACGATTTATTGGTATGATCAATCACAATTCGACTAAATTCCTTTAAATCGAATTCTAGGGTTCTTGTTTTCTTTTCCAAGCAAAACAATTTAACATTCAACACAAGATCATTAATTCGTTCCCAAATTAAACAACCCAATTAACATCACATGATTCCTCAAAATAACATTAATCGTATCGATTGAAAAACTCTACTATTGAATCATATTTCCATATAAATTCAAAGCAACATATGGTTTTATTGACATTCCTATCTAATAAAAGCGCTTAACAATCAATCCAAAATCAATCGATAAATAAAACGATGTTCGAATCATAAATAAAAATAAAACTAACGAATCATGGTTGTGATGACGCGTTGATGTGGTTTCATCCCGTTGTTTCTACCGCGATGATGTGCTTAGCCTTGCATGCTTGTGATGATCCAAGACATGATTGAAGAATTCATCTCTTTAGTTGTTTTTGGTGCGGCTGGAACTCTGCTGAATTGCGGCTGCTCAATTAATTGGTATATTATTATTGTGATCTTAGGGTTGAAGCAAGGGCTGAATTTATAGATGAGTAAGGCGGCTGCTTCCTATGAGAATTGCGGCTGGAATATTATTCCTTTTTAATTAGGGAATTACATAAGTCGGCTGCTGCAATTTTTAAGTCGGCAATGCTGTAGGTCGGCCTGGACGCTCGTTTAAAAGGCTGCAACTTCTAAAATTCATATCTTGAGTTGTAGACCTCCAAAAATTATGATCCAAATGTCATAATTAAGCTCTCGGAAAACTCTACAACTTTCATTTAGGACTCTTCTTCAGAAAATGCCTTTTTGATTAGCCCGTCGTATCCCGAGTCGTTTTCGGGATTTTCCACTTACCGAAATTGATTACCCACTTGACCACCATTTGAGTTGTAGAAGTCCGATTGACGTAATTCAAAGTGCGTTGGAAAACTCTTTCAAAGATCTACAATTTTCATGAAGAAGTCCTCCCCTGAAAATGCCTCTAAGCTGGGTCAAATCTCCGTCGAAAATATGTAACGATTTAAGTACTTAGGAAAATTTGCTCCGTTGAACTCGTAAACTTGTGGCATCGTCTTCTAACCCTCTAAACACCTCTTTTAGACCGAAGATATGCATCTACAAGGTATCCAAAATATTGCAAAGTGTAACAACATCCAAATAAACATAAAACCAACGATAAAAACACATAAATCAGCCACTTTTGCAATTTATTATCTTTAAAACTCATTTGCTCAATTTATCCTTTTGGCGAGTGATTTTCTATAAAAATCACTAAAACACGGGAGATAATGTTCTTTAAATAACTCGATAAAAACCATAAAATTAGTAAATAAATTTCTTTGAGGCACTTTCGTCTTCAATCTTACGTCTTCAGTGAGGTTGACCATAAACGATCTGAGCAGGTTTAGCTCTCCCATTCCTTCCTGTGAAGAAAGATCCTGGAATATACACCGATTGTTATTAAACATGACTGTCCAATTTAGGTCTTTAGTGAGTCTCTTGTGAGATATAAGAGGTTACTGATCTAATTTTGGAACAAATAGGACATCATGTAGTAGATCTTATCGAGAAGTTTAACATTTCCAAAACCTTGTGCACAGGAAATAGATACATCAAAGCAATCTTAATATTGTGGGGTCGATGATGCAGGGCTTAAAGTGAGATATGAGTCTCTTGTTACCAGTCATATGGGATGATGCCCCAGAATCAACAATCCAAGTATCACTACTGAGAGGTGAGTGGAATATACCTGTTTTAGCATGAGTAGCTATGTCAGTGATAGAACTACCTTCCTTTTGTTGAGTAAGGAAGGCTTTGAAGGCAGCAAACTAAGCATCCAAAGTAGTGTCCTTGTTCCCTTCTTCACTGACATGTCTGCCCTGACTCTCCTTGGTTGGTTTGGAGGGTTTAGAGGAGTTAGGCTTACCATGTAGTTTCCAGCGAGTGTCCTTGGTGTGATTTGTGCGTTTGCCGTGGTCACAGAACAACTTTCATGTCTTCTCAGTGGGCCTTCTGTAGGTCTCAGTGGCCTCAGTAGGCTTCCTGACCACCATCAGTACGGAGCTCTCAGTAGAGTGATCAGCAGGGTTGCTTTGCAGCATCACTTTTCTCCTACTTTCCTCATGTTTGACTTCAGTAAACACATATTTGAGGTTGGGGAGAGGTTTAGTAGCAAGGACTCTTCCTCTAACATCATCAAGAGATTGGTTCAGTCCAGTAAGGAACTTGAATACCCTATTCTTCTCAATGATATCCTTGTATAAGGTAGCATCCTCTACATCCTTCCATGGGTGAGTTTCCAACATATCTTGGTGTTGCCATGCCTTAGATAGTTGGTTGAAGTACTGAGTTACAGACAGATCACCTTGTCTGCAATTTTGAATTTGGGCATCAAGATCATAGACCTCATATGTATTGTCCTTTTTGGAGTAAAGGTCTCTGGCATTATCCCAGATTTCCTTAGCAGTGTCATACATCATGAAGTTCTCACTGATCTCTTTTGTCATTGACCTCGTGTGGATGGTCATGACTTGGTTATTTTCTATATCCCATACTTCAAACTTGGGGTCAGTTTCAGCAGGGGCAGGTTTGGAGCCAGACAAGTATCCCATATTGCTCTGGTATGAGATGTACATTTTCATAGATCTTGACCACAACAGGTAGTTGTTGCCATCAAGTCTGTGATTTGTAAAATAAGAGTTTTCAGTGATCCCAGCCTGCTGAGGCTGCTGGGGCTCTACTGAGGGTGAAGAGGCTTTGGATATTGAAGACATTCTTGATATGATAAGAGATTTTGCAGCGGATTTAAAGGAGATTATGGCTCCGATACCTGAAGAGAGTTTGAGAAAGCAATAGTACTTGAGTAAACTCAACTTGTTTATTCAAGATAAAAGAATGAGTATTAATAGATACAAGCTTGAAGGTGATTTTGGAAAGGTGTCCTAAACCCAATCGGGTTGGACCGGATCCGACCGGGTCGAGTCATTTACAGTCTATTTAGTTCATGTAATAACTTTATTATGATTAATAAAAGCACTTATGTTATTATATATTGTTTATCTTCATATTATTTGTTGTATATATATAGTAACGTCCCTAGTATCAATCTGTGATAGAGAAACCATGATAGTGATTATGGTTGATGAGGTCTCTTATCACTATAACAAGGTTGGTACTTAAATGTCTATAGTCTTACATGTTATCAAATGGGACATTGATAGTATAATCAGACTAGCACGCATTGAATGTCTTCTATCTTTTAGAAGATAGGGATAGATCTCATCTATCGAAGTGTAGGGGCACTTGGACTGTACGTGGACGTGTATTAGAGAATGCGTATGTTAGACTGACCCACTTACATTAAGTGTCACACTATGTGGCGGTTGTGTAATTATCATTTTGACCGGAGTCTTCATGGCATCACGGTGTGGATTGTTATGCTTTGACACTATTGAGATTTCTCCTAACGACGGGGCGATCATGCGGTAGTGATTGGATATGATATTGAAGCATGCGGAGTATACATGATTGGTCGTCCGGGAATCGCGTATCCTATGATTGAGATCGAATATCCGAAATGGCCTTCTTATAAAGAATGTCTAGCTCTCGAGAATCTTTGCAAAGTGGGAGTAAATGTGTTATTCCGAGAGAGCATGATATCTAGATTATAAAATACGATCGTTAATGTATTGACACTCGAGATACGATCGTATGGATATTATTTCAGCGATAGGATTGTAAGTTACACGGTAACTGCTTCACATGAAAGGTAGTAGTCATTGCTTTTGACTCTTCCGATGATTAGGGGTCACGGTGTGTTGCTAGACGCTATCCCGTGATCGTTAGGTATGAAGGGCATTTTAGTAAATTGCACTTTCTGTCTACGGCCAACATATTCGGAAGCCTATCAGGTCACACACATATGAACATCGAGTCGGATTAAAATGCGGTTATAATTGATAACCAAATAAGGAAAGTTTATCTCTAAACTATAAAGGTTATGGTGGTAAATTAATATGGTGGTATTTATTTATTATGAATAAATAAAATACAAGATATTAATTATATATACAAGTTATATTAATTAAAGAATATTCCGGAAGTCAATTCATTGACGGTTGGGGCGCCACATTTGTGTATAAGATACACTTGGATTGTGAACTTTAATTAATAAGATTACCATAATATTAATATAAGATATTAATTGATTTTGGAAAAATAGATTTATGGTAATAAGATAATTATATTCAATATAAGATATTGGCAAAGTTAATTATAATTAAAGAGATAAATCAATCTAATTGATTTTCCTTATTTTATTGAGAAAATGTTTTCTTCTCCTCCACACATCATATGGGGCGCCACCTCCTCTTGGGTGTCAAGCTCTTTTGTATCATCACAATTGCAAGAGCTCATAGTTCTTGTGTAAAATAGAGAGCAACCTATAGTGAGTTTGTGAGAGAGGAAAAAGACCGGTCTAGCAACCGGAGTTTTCCAATAGCAATCCAATGAGGATTCCGGCGAGGAGTTCGTGTGGATTAGCGATAGAGGCCGGATGCGTGGACGGCTTGCGCACTGTACAACTCTCCGTTGACGGTCAAAGCGACGATCTTATAGATCATCTAAGGTATAACCGTCAAACTACTTAACGTGTTTATTGCATTAAACGAAGAATGATCTAGAAAAGGGAAATCAAATTTTAAATTCCGCTGCGTTAAACTAGTGATTTCCCAACAGGTGAGAGGTCGTAGTAGAGTATTAAGTGCTATGGGCAGCTAGATACTCTCCATATGGCGTTATTACATAATAGAGACAAAATAGTTATTTTTATGACATATTAATTGTTTATACAATACAATTAATATGCCATGTTACAAATAATGTATACAAGTAAAGTGTTACACGAAATAATAAGGTAATATTTCCATACACACACACACACACACACACACACACATATATATATATATATATATATATATATATATATATATATATATATATATATATATATATATACGTACATATACATACAGGGGTGGAAGTACATACAAGGTCTGAATTCCGTCCTCCTCCTCGTCCTGCCAACATGAGAAAATAAGCTCTCCTCACACTATACTCTACCGTGGAAGTACATGTAGTCTATCTATTCATAAGATGTTCTGTATCTGTTGTATACATTTAATCCAACCACACAAAAAAACCATTATTCATGACTTGAGAAGATTAGAAAGGAAAAAAGATGAGAAAGAAAAATGTAGCAGGTGACCTGAAAAGTGATTACGAAGAGTTGAGTATATAGCTAGGTAGTAGTGTAATTTGGTGGAATGAAGAATGGTTCTTCTTCTTATCGCTATCGGGGACAGTGGTGTTGAGATGAGGATGATGATGTTGGTGGAATTGTTGAATGGAAGTTTGATTGTAGAGGATTGATAAGCTTATTACGAAGACAGTTGTGAAGATAAGTGCTGCAAGGATATGAAGTGGAAAATAAAACCTCTTCAGCCACTGATGATGTTGCTGCATCATTAACTCTACTCTATGGAAGGCTGCTCATCCATTCAAGTGTTTGCTTCATTGATTTCATTCCGTCACACTTACTATGTTGTGTACCTATTTTGAGAACTTGCTCCTATGTAGGTTCACAAACACACAGTGCTCACAAAAGCCCAAATGGTTGGCCTTACATCCTCTAAGAAGGTTTGTGTACCCCTTTTGGAAATTTGCTCCTATGTAGCTTTTCAAACACATAGTGCTCACAAAAACCCAGATGTTTGACCTTACATCCCCCAAAAAGATCACTCTGAGAAAAAACCTGCATCTCATTTTCACCCATCTGACCCAGTCTTATTTGCCACAACTTAGTCAGTTGTGACTGATGAACCTCAACAGATGCCACAACAACCGACCCAGAAACAGTAGACTCTTACAGATATACAAGATCCTCCTCTTGACTCCACTGAGAACCACAATTTGAACCTTTGTAGACATTCAGAACTCCATCTTCACCCTTGAAACTGAACCCCTTTTTGTATAGTAGACTAAGAGATAGAAAATTCTGTTAGGAAATCTACGCGGGAACGCAGCGGAATTCAAAATTTATTTCCTATTGACCCAAGATCGACTTCGTTTAAGCAATAAACAAATAAACTAGTAGACGGTGGTTACCTTGGTTGATCTAAAAGATCGACGCTTTGACCGTCTAAGGAGAGTAGTTCTGCATAGAGCCGCCCAAGTGTTTGGCCTCTACCGTTAGTCCACACGAACACCTCACGGAATCCCATCATGGATTGCTATTGGAAAACTCCGGTTGCTAGACCGGCCTTTTTTCCCTCTCCAACTCAGATAGGATGCTCTATATTTTACACAAGAACTATTAGTTCTTGGAATTGTGTTGACACAAAAGAAAGCTTGACACCTCTTATTTATAGTGTAGGAGGCGCCTCATCTAGGTGTGGAGGAGAATAAAACTTTTTCCCAATAAAATAAAGAAAATATAATTGATTGATTTATCTCATTTATTATAATATCTTATATTAAATAAATCTAGGATATTGTCAATATTTTATATTGAATATTTCCAAGATATTGTCAATATCTTATATTGACTATATTTATCTTATTAACATAAATCAATTTACACATGTGTATATATCACATATATATTATTACAAATATAAATCTACACATATATATTTATCACAAATGTGAACATGCATATCCTATATGCAATTCACGTGTGGTGATCATATATATATTCATATGTTAATATCATTAATTAAATTGCACAATCCAAGTATATCTTATACACTTCAATGTGGCGCCCCATATTGCCAAATATTGGCTTCCGGAATATTCTTTAATTAATATAATATTATTAATACTAGTAGGAAAACCCGTGCATGATGCACGGGTTGATGTAAATTGCGAAAAAAAAAGTGCACGTATGAATATAAAGTGTGCACATTACCAACACACGTAACACAACAAACATAAGAATGAAAGATATATTTATACATGATTTTTTTTTGAATCAATCATACGGCTACTTAGTAGTGTAAAATACTGCGCACTGCTAAATGACGTTTATATTGGCTATTCGGGTATGGCCGAAACTTTTCATTTGATAAAATATATTTCAAAGCCTCGTTGCACGAACACCGGCACCAGGTTGTGGATAATGACCCGTAGGAATACTGAAAACGCAACGGAGTGTCAAACGCAAATCTAAGCATAGTCAAAATAGAAGAAAATCAATGTATCAGCAAACGAAATGTAAGCTCACCTGACCATGATTATCAAATATTGTCGTTCCAATCTTTCGACGCCTCATATACCTTCAATGACGTCTGTGATCCCTCCCCCGCATCGTCATGTTCCCTCTCCTATTTTTTCTCCATTAGTCCACCCTTTAATAACTAAAAAAACAGAGGGAACCGTGAGCAAATATGTACACATAAAAAAATAGAATTGGTACGAACACGAAAGGGATTTTGAACTATGGGATAAGGTTTTTTTTTTTTTCTGAATTAGGAGGTGATGCTAATGTGATATTGCAAAATTTACAACCCTATCTTCCTCTTTAGGCGTGTCGTTTGTCAAGCTAATTACAATATTCTCAAAATATATAGTTTATTTTACAATATTCTCAACAAACAAATTTTGATATTGTTTACCGCTGAACACAACAATAGTAATAAGACATACATGATTTTATTGCAATCCGGAAAACATCCATATTAGCCACATAGCATCATTACTACATCTAAAGCATATATATCAACCTACAAATGATCTATTGTTTATTAATAATTCTGAAAAGCATAAAGAGATGACTAATAAAACTGAATATGAACAGGATTAGTAGGATAGGCAATTGTATATCAAAACTAAGTTATAGACGACACTCTTATCATTTAATACAATTGATATGCTAACCATAGTTGATGCCATGTGAACATAAAGCATCAACCTTTACCCACTAAAAAAATATACAACCATGATCTCTACCATTTGAGCAAACCTTGCCATTAAAGAATCTTTACTAAAGTTGTCAGATGCATACCTTTCATTCAATCACCATAAAGGAAGACCCCTTCACTGTTCCTCACCAATTGTTATTTCACAACCAACAACTTTATCATCACCACAACAAATAAGCTTCATATGACTCAGAATTAATTTCGACTCGAAAATTGTGATTTCATGAATATTTGAAAGTTTAAATAAAAAAGGGCAATATACAAAACAGAAAAACTAACCTGAAATAAAATACAACGAACAAACTTCACCCCTCTTCCTCTATTGCTTCCTGCTCATGCATAAACTTGCCGCATAACCTTGTTGCAAGGATAAATCTGCATAAGAAAAAGACAAAGGGTTTAGATTGATATTCTTTCTCAACTGGCAATGTAATTTCAGCAGAAAATACAACGACGTATATTTCCGGATAAAATCTTGTCCATGCGATCGAGAGGAGTGGCCCATATGTATTACGTTGTGGGTATGTCCCCTTGTTAATTTTATGCATAATTCCATCAACATTGTGGATACAAACCTATGTTTTTCGAGCAACCGGATATTTTTCATCAACAACTTGAAGTTCAAAATCGAAAAGAAAAGAAAAATCAATTTTGAGTGAAAGACTTCGCTCATAAAATTCATGCACAACAAATCACCAAAGATCTGAAAGAGAGGAGTTGCCTTTCATCTTATTCGAAACCTAAGTATGACGAAAGAGAGGATCGATGATTACGCTTCATCGAAGCCGCCGTAGTCGCCATGCTGATTAACTCAAACCAACATCCATTAAAGACAACGCTATGCAATGCTTGATTGGATTATCATATCCTCAATACCAAACTTTTCGTTCTTCATAGCACAATAACATAATGGCAATTCTCGACTTGGACTCGAGCAACACATATATGTAATGTTAAGAGCTCCTCAAATCATAGTAAATCGTTTTACTCATCATAGTCCAAAAGCCATTTGTTTTAGAGGACTTTGTTAGTCCAGTAAATAAACTACAACACGTCTAAATATGACCTGCATTTTCATGAAGCTCCAGATGATCAGCATCAACATAACTAATAAAAACAAATAGCAAAAGATTTGAAGCAAAGTTGCAAGCTGTACTCCATCAAATCAAGTAAATATAATGATCCAAGAAAAATATTATCAATAATCACTACTACAAAATAGGATATAGGTCACACTTAAGATAAGATAACAATCACAGTTTCAATAAAATCGAGACAACGAAAATATATATATCACACTTACAACTTTCTATCACACTTATTGAAAAACTGAGATAAGTTATATTAATCAATCTCATTTTTAAAGTGTGACTTAATTGATATGATTTTTCTGTCACAATTATTGGAAAACCGAGATAAATTATTTCAATCAATCTCATTTTTAAATTGTGATTGAATTGATATGATATTTCATCGATTTTAAAAAGCGAGATAAATTATATCAATCAATCTCACAAACATTGATGTAATTGATATGATATTTTTGTCACGATTATTCAAAAACGAGATAAATTATACCGATCAATCACACTTTAATCTGTGACTAAATTGGTGCGATATTTTTGTCACGGTTATTGAAAAAGTGAGATAAATTATATCAATTAATCTCATTTTTAAAGCGCGATTTGGATTCATGATATTTTTGTCACAACTATAGAAAAAGTGAGACAAATTATATCCACTAATAAGAAAAGAGACATAGATCACACTTATCTAAAGATAAGGATCACACTTTTAAAAACCGAGACAAGTAAAATGTATATTTATCACACTTAATTTTTTTATCACGGTTACGCTTGTGGTGTGAAAAAAATGATCACGCTTTTTAGGTGTGATTGAAATAATAATAGATCTCGCTTTTAAGTGTGATAACAACTACTAAAATAGATCACGCTTTTAAATGTGTTGAAATTATAATCGATCTCGGTTTTTAGGTGTGATAACAACTATAATAGATCACGATTTTTAAGTGTGATAACAACTAAAATAAATCACGTTTTAAAATGTGTTGAATTATAATAGATCTCGGTTTTAAGTGTGATAACACCTAAAATAGATCACGATTTTATTATCACGGTTTTTAAGAAAACGAGAGAAGAACATCAATCAATCACGGTTTTTAATCGTGATTAAAATAATATGATATTTTATAATGATATTTTAGATTAGTGTGGTCGAAAATGATAATAAAGTAAGCATCGGCCTAGTGGTAATTAGTGTGGTTCCTTAATCCAGAGTATCCGGGTTCGATTCCCAGTGGCAACAAAAAATATGTGTGCGTTTATTTTGTTTTCGAAAAAAAAAGAATGATCACACTTTTTTAGGTGTAATTGAAATTATAATATATCTCGGTTTTTAAGTGTGATAACAACTACTAAAATAGATCACAGTTTTTAAATGTGTTGAAATTATAATAGATCACACTTTTTTAGGTGTGATTGAAATTATAATATATCTCGGTTTTTAAGTGTGATAACAACTACTAAAATAGATCACAGTTTTAAAATATGTTAAAATTATAATAGATCTCGGTTTTTAAGAGTGATAACAACTATAATAGATCACGGTTTTTAAGTGTGATAACAACTAAAATAGATCACATTTTTTAAATGTGTTGAAATTATAGTAGATCTCGGTTTTTAAGTGTGATAACAACTAAAATATATCATAATGTTTATTATCACGGTTTCTAGAAAAAATGAGACAAAAACATCAATCAATCACGCTTTTTTCTTGTGATTAAAATAATATGGTATTTTATAATGAGATCTTAGTTAAGTGTGGTAAAAATTAGAAGAAAGAAAGCATCGCCTAATGGTAAATAGTGTGGACATTAATCTAGAGTATCTAGGTTCGAGTCACGACAAAGACAAAAATATATGTGTGCTTATATATTTTTGAAAAAAAACACTTTTATTGGTGTGATTTAAATTATAATAGATCACGGTTTTTAAGTGTGATAACAACTAAAATAGATCACGATTTTTAAATGTGTTTTAATTGTAATAGATCTCGGTTTTTAAGTGTGATAAGAACTATAATAGATCGCGGTTTTAAGTATGATAAGAACTATAATAGATCGCGGTTTTTAAATGTGATGAAGTTATAATAGATTACGGTTTTTAAGTGTGATACCATTATAATAGATCGCGGTTTTAAGTGTGATAACTATTATAATAGTCATGATTTAGAATCGTGATTGGATTAAAATCTTTTTACGTCACACCTCAATACGCCACACTATGGAAGCCGTGATTAATGTGAATATATCACACTTAAAAACCGTGATCTTTATGCTTTTTTGTAATAGTGAATTAAAACGAATAGGATTAACCACATCCCGATCAGGCAATAACCATAACGAACCATAAGCTTCCCTTCAGGTGTTCGTGCAAAATGCGCTTCTTTTACGCTTCATAACAAAAGGGGAAAACTCAAATTACCAAATAAATGAATAAATAAAAAGAACTAACCTCATGTATAACAAATGATCATTGCCAAATAATGGACTTTAACAATATCAATGCCTGCCAGAAAATTTCAAGCCACTCATTAGGCACTTATGTTATCCAGCCCATTTTTTGGTGTGTAAAATATATAAAGACATAATACATAGAGATATGTTCATAAACACGTATAAATATACACTAACCCAGAAAAAACATATAAGACCAAAAAAATATAAATAGGAAATTTTGTTAGATTAGTGACAAATTAAAAACCAACCTTCTAAAACAATTTATTGTACCATTATCAAATAAGAAATTCATTCTTGAAAGATATATATACTTCCCAAAAAAAAAAAAAAAAAAAACATATACTTCCTGATTCTTTAGGTACGTAGCAAACTTGAAAGAATGGAGAACACATAAAATGAAGAAGATCACCGATATAGAAAAAGAATGTGGACACGCCGATATTTTAAATCAATGTGTTAGTGCATGAGGTTCGACAAAAACATGATGTTAAACCTGCAATATCATAAGATTTGAAACAAAACAAAAAAAAGGGTTTATAAAGTTTCTTTTTTTATTAAGATTCTCGATAGTCATACTTTATACAGATTTCACAAAGGTTAAAAGTGTTGATATATACCTGTTTTCAAAAACAATTCTCCAGGCTTAGGAAACCACTAATCCACCTCCGTCAGATTGGTTAGTTTCTCACTCAATCCCCCGGTGCTGCGGTGCATCATGAGAATATTGAGAATGAAATATAGTTTTGATTTATGCAAAACCAACCAATTAGGAAATGAAATGAAAAACCCACATAGAGGATTTTGTACCGAAAATCTAGAGTACATAGTGCAATCATCGGGGACTTTCTTCTTCAATTTCATTCGATAATGAAAGCAAATAAACCTGGTTACAACAAAATTTGATTTTCAATTATTTTATTGGTAACCGAAGATCCCAGATTTTAGGGAAGAAAAGAGTGGAATGAATAAAGAATTTGGAAGTTCAAATTCAAAGGCTATACGTGAAGATCCGAGATTGTAGGGGAGAAGAAAGTGGAATCGAGGAAAAAGGAGTGATGAATCGTAATTGATGAGATTTTAGGATGGCGTGGTCTTTTTTTTTGGGCGTAGGTAGGGGACGTGTGATGGTGTTCTTTTTTTTTTATTTTTTATTTTTAATTTTTTTTAAAAGGTGGGATAAGCCACTTAAAAAAAGCGTAGGATTGGATTTTTTTTTTTTTAATTTTTTTTTTGTTATTGGAAAGTTGATATTAAAGGAACCTAAAAAAAAGATATTAAAGGAAATGGGTTTGGAGGCAATCAATTAAGTCCGATTAAGATCGATTACGATTTTTTCCTTGAAAATATATAATATGATCTTGTATTTAATTTATTCATAATAAATAAATACCATCATATTAATTTACCACTTAACCTTTATAGTACGAGATAAATTATTTTCTTATTTGGTTATCACTATAACCGCATTTTAATCCGGCTAGATATTCATATGTGTGTGACCCGATAGGCTTCCGAATATGTTGGCCGTAGACACAAAGTGCAAATTACGAAAATGCCCTTCATACCTAACGATCACGGGATAGCGTCTAAAGAACACACGCGTGACCCAATCATCGGAAGAGTCAAATACAATGACTACTACCTTTCGTGTAAACAGATTACTATGTAACTTACAATCCTATCGCTGTAATAATATCCATACGATCGTGTCTCGAGTGTTGATACATTAACGATCGTATCTTATAATCTGGATATCATGCTCTCTCGAAATAACTCATTTACTCCCACTTTGCAAAGATTCACGAGAGCTAGACATTCCTTATAAGAAGGCCATTTCGGATATTCGATCCCAATCATAGGATACGCGATTCCCGGACGACCAATCATGTATACTCCGCGTGCTTGAAGATCACACCCAATCACTACCGCATGATCTCCCCGTGGCTGTGGAAACCTCAATAGTGTCAAAGCATGACAATCCACACCGTGATGTCGCGAAGACTCGGTCTTAAGGATAATTACACAACCGCCACATAGTGTGACACTTAATGTAAGTGGGTCGATCCTAACGTATGCATTCTCTAATACACGCGTCACGCATGGTCCAAATGTCTCTACACTTTGATAGAGCGAGATCTATCCCGCCTTAAAGACGTAAAGACATCTAATACGTGCTAGCTTTGTTCATACTATCAATGCCCTGTTTAATAGTACATCACCTAGAGACATTTAAGTACCAAACTTATTAAAGTGATTAGAGATCTCATCAACCATAATCGCTTTATCATGGTTTCTCTATCAAAGTTTAATACTAAGGACGTTATCATATAACAATTCATAATTGGTCCTTTAAAAGAACATATATATGACAATGGAAAAGCCATTTAATATATGTATAAACATAAAGAAATAGTAGAAATGATCCGACCGGTCGGATCCGGTCCAACCCGATTGGGTTTAGGACACTATTTCAACAAATTCTTGGTCATCTCGTGGAACATGTCTCACCCTTCAGTGTACAAAATCTACCATCATTTGACCTTAGAACCATGTCCTCTTCTTAGTCATGCTCAGCCGCCACAACAAATTTGTGCTAGAATCATTCTCTGTTGTTTTTTCTTTTTTGGACATTTGGACTTCCAATGTCCTTTCTCCTTACGGTAATTGCAAACATCTGTGGACTTAGGACCTATGGACCCTACCTTCTTGGACTTTTTTCTTTTAGACTACCCATTCCCTTTTCCACGGCCTTTCATCGACTACTAGTCCAGATGAGCATTGATCTGCCCGCCCCTCGCGCTTATGTCTCGGCTCCCTGGCATTCAATCCTCCAAAGCTATTGTATCCTTCCCAACTATGAACATCGCATAAAGTTTTCATAAGAAACTGATAATGATACGAAGAAACGCGAAAGCAACATCTTCATCCTCAATAGTCACTCAATATTCACGAGATCAAGTAATATTATGTCCGGTGATAAGATGATCCTTTAGCTCACCCTCATGCATCCTCGGGATAAACGACCGCTCGCTTGAGAGCAACTTGTTTGTTAATGACTTAGTCATATACATGCTTTCAAGCTTTGACCATAACTTGGTAGCGGCGTATTCCTCAACAACCTCCGTGATAATATCATTAGACAAGCACAACATGATGGCCGGTTGAATGTACTTTATGTACTTTCTCCTCCATACTGGCAAAATCTGCAGCACCGGCATCCCATTTACCAGATAAATGAGTCCATAACCCTTGTTGCTTTAACAAGGCCCGCATCTTGATCTGCCACAGACTGAAACTGTTTCTCCCTGTAAATTTATCAATTTTTACGTTAATTTCCGACATCCTACTTTCTAAAGAACAAATATCCTGATCATAAATCTTAGCACCGGTCACCCGTCTTGGGTGAAGATCAATCTCTGTTCAACTACAAATATACGTAAATCTCTGAACCAACGCCCTGATACTAGTTTCTTAAAACACATATGCGTAACTTGCACCCTAAGAATGATAAAAATAGAAGCAATCTAACAGTAAATATGGCGGAAATCGATAGAACCTAAGAGAACACGGTGATTTAACGTGGTTTCTGCGTTGTGCCGACTACTCCACGGACAGAAAATGAGATATTTTACTATGCACAAAGTTACAAGGATTTTCACACACTCTACATTGATTACAACTCTAGTATTTATAGGCATAATTCCCTAAACTAGAAGTAACTCAGCTCAGCTGACTTACCTATTGTGTAACCAAGCAGACCAGATGTAAAACTCAAGAAGATTCAACAAACTCGGTGATACCACTCGGTGACAGATGAACTCGATTGACACTTCACTCAGTTGACTTCCCAAACTTGAATACTTACTCACTCGACCAAAGACTCAATTTGAATACCATATTAGTTCCATCATATTAGTGATCAAGTCACATTCTCTGACAGTAAGGTATGTGGTAGGGTAGGGTAAGATAGAGTGGGTTGTGGGTGGGGTAATATGAGGTAGGTTATGAGAGGTGAAATTAGGTAAAATAATGTAGGTGGTAGGGTAAGGTAGGGTGGATAGTGAGAAATAAGGTAAGGTAAGACAGGTGGTAGCGTAAGATTATGTATGAAAGGATGGATGAGGTAGGGTAGTGTTTTGTATAAGGTAAGGTGAGGTGAAGTGACTAAGGTAGGCTAGGTATGAGTGGCGGGTAAGGTGGGGTGCTTAGAGTGGTAGAGTGTGGTAGGGTGATGTGTCGTGTGATTGGTAGGTAGAGAAGACGAGTGGGGTGAGGTAAAGTGATTAGTGTGGTGGGTTATGGCAGAAAGAGAGATGCGGGGTGTGGCGGGGTAAGAGACGGTAGGTTAAGGTGGGTGATAAGGTATGATGTGTAGGGTGGGGATTAGTAGGTTTGGTGGGATCAGTTTAGATAAGGTAAGGTGGGTAATGTGGTGGGGTGGGTGGGGAGAAGTTATGAGTTAAGATAGGTTGGGTGGTGAGGTAAGGTTACGTATGATAGGGTGGATCGAGTAAGGTATGGTGTTAGGGTGGGATAGAGTGGATGGTAGGGTAAGATAAGTGGTAGAGCATGTTAATGTAGGATGTATGGAGAGGTGGGGTGCGGTATAATGATGACGACTAGTAAGGTAAGATGAGTGACGTAGTGTAAGGTGGGGTATGATGGTAACGTTGGGTGGGTGATGTATGGTAGGGTAAGGCTAGCCCACCCACCATACCTACCCCTACCCTTCCATCGTATCTCACCCTACCCCTGCCACCCTGCATAACGTTACATATTCCTCCATATCCCACCTACCATACTCAACCTTACTCTTACCATCCCGCCTTATCCATCCTAACCTACCTTATTCATCACCACCATCGTCATTTGTGATGCCACCATTATCGAATATGGCCTATTCCATTCTTTTAGGTTATACACGCAGTAATCGAAAGTGTTCATTCCAATAACTTGATCCAATTCGATTCAATTTCATTTCATTCATACAAAAAAATATGTAATGAGATAAATTTTATAATACAACCATTGAAGAAAAGTTATACAAAGTGACACACATCACAGCCATTTAATTCTAACATCTTACACACGATAAAATATACTACCTCCGTCATAAAATGTAAGTCCGTTTGGATTTTTTCACAAAGATTAAGAAAGTTGGTCGGAAAAGTCTAAAATGACATTTGACTATTATTAATGCAATTAGTGAAAAGCTGGTGAATATATAATAAATGATGGGTAAAAAAAGAAAAATATAATAAATATTTCTTTGGTTTTCAAAAGGGATTTATATAATGAGACAAAACCAAAAACCTAAACGGACTTACATTTTCCTTCTTTTTTTGTTTTTCTCCAGTCGATTTTCCTTCTCCGGTGACCTACTTTTGACCCTTTCCGATGGTGAAGGTTATGGACTCTGGTTATTTGAGGCAGGATATAGCTGGAGCTTGTGCTGTGTGGCTGTTTGTGCAGATCTGAGGTCATCAATGCTCGGATTTGTATGCTCTATGTTTAGTTTGGTGGCTGGCAGAGGCCTTTCCTTTCAAGTGATGAATCCATGGTGATGGTGGTGGTGGCATTGCGGCAGTGATCTAACAACGTGTGGCTCTCATAGTCCCGCTAAGGCTCCGGGTTCTTAGCCGGCGATTATGATAGTCATTCTCTCGACAGAGGTGTTCTTACGGCTTATCTCTCTACTCGGAGGTGGCGGTCTGCGGCGGTGGTTCTTCAGTTGTGGCCACTATCTGCAATGGTTTCTCCATTGGTCAAAGCTCTTTGCTAGTCATGTTTTACTGTGTTTTATGGGTTTGAGTTTGGGTTTGTTATCATTTGGCTTTATGGGGCTTTCTCTTTGTCAAAGCTTATCCTACGGATTCAGTGATTTGACAATATTTTAGTTGTAGTTGTAGTTTCCTTTGTAGTAGTTTGTCTGTTTAGTCCTGGCTTTGAACGGCTTAGTTTTGCTTTGTATCTGTCTTTTACCGGCTTTTGTCAAACGTTAATAAAAACTTTCGTATTTTTAGAAAGAAAAAAACGGTGTATAATAAAATGTCTCATGAAATCTCAACCATCCGATTAGTATTACCCATAAATTAGTGATGTATTATAACTTTAAGTAATAACACAGACACGACCCTGATCCACAACCATAATAACTTTTCTCAAATTGAATTGGCATTTGAGAAATTAAAGAGCTTCATTAATTGGCGAACAGTGCTCATGGCTTCTCGTGGTAGACCAACTTGTGAATCCACTCTGCTATGCTTTACGGCTCTTTTATTGATTTGTCACTCAGAAGCTTCAGCGAGGCGGCCTAATAAGAGCAACGCAGCCGCTAGCATCAACACCGCGTTCGAAAGAAGTGACTCTGACGCCGCCGCCGCCGCCGCCGCCCGAGATGATAAAGTCGCCGTATCCTTGTATTACGAGTCTCTCTGTCCGTACTGTGCAAACTTCATCGTCAATCAGCTGGTTAAAATTTTTCAAACAGATCTAATCTCCATTGTAAATATCAGGCTAGTCCCTTGGGGAAATGCCGTCATAGCCTCAAACGGAAGTTGGATTTGCCAGGTGACTCAATCTTCTTCCTCATACTATCTATCTTTAATTGCAGCTAACCAGTTTGAAACATTTCCTGAACCAATTCTTTTAGGTATACCTCCCCTTCCCAGATCTTCATCAAAATTTCGTGTTTATATAAGCAATTTTTTTTTTTTGGTTGATCTCCCTCTGCAACTTCTAATAACTGCTGTAGTGTACTTTTGCAGCATGGGTCGGATGAATGCCTTCTTAACATGGTGGAGGCCTGTGCTATCAACGCTTGGCCGAATCCGGTAAACCTTTCCGTGATTCAGCAATGTATTAAAACATAGTGATATTAAAGGAAAATGATACATTAATATACAAACAACTCCCATGTCGTACTCCCTCAATTACTATTTAACTGTCGCAGTTGTCAAATAGTACTTACATTTTCAATATATATTTTAATACTCTTTTCGCTTTTCAATATTACTTTTCAACTTTTTTGGCTCACAAGATTTCTTTAGTGTATTTTGTAATAAAGTCAATGCAATTACTTGTTTTTTTAGTATTTTGTAATGAAAATCAATGCAATTAATTTGTGTGTTTTTCTTAATACGCCATATACTTTGGTCTAAAAGGGTGTTTTCTTAAGTTACTCGTTTTCTTAATTTACTCGTTTTTCTCAAAGGAACGGAGGGAGTAATCCTCTACATGAATTATACCGGCAACTCCTTGTAAATAGTTTCTAGCGGTTTTTTTTTTTTTGTTTTTTTTGTTATTTTATTTTGCAACAATAGTATTTTTTGGAGTAATAATGATGCATGAATGAATCAAATACAAACTTCGAATAGCGGATTAAATCAACCTGGCTTGAGCCTGAGGTCCTCAGACATGCTTTCAGGTTTAAATCCCTATGGAAGCAATAATTTGAGAGTCTTCCAATGTAGTTTTCCTCTTTAGAAAAGTTGTATCCACATTATGTGGTGTGTTAGTCTAGTCCAGTAATATGATTATAAATAGTCGTAGTATTCTTTCAATTTCAATTGTAATAAATAAAAGAAAATACGAACTTACAATAATTGTAAATTCTTTGGAATAAACATTTGGTGGCTACAAAAAGAAAAAATAAAGGCATTAATAGTTTATACTAATATAATTTGAAAATGCAGGAGATCCATTTTAGACTTATTCATTGTTTAGAAAGCTTACGGCTGAAGAAGTCGAAGAAAAAGTGGGAATCCTGTTTTGGTTATCTTGGCCTAGACGATGCACGTATTAAAAACTGCTTTAAGAGTGGCCTTGCAATCAAGGTTAGGTGACCAGAACAATTAAGTTCACAGAATCTTGGTGCCATTATTGTCTGTACGTATATATATTAATAAGCAAAGTGACATATGTCGGACGGGCCTCATGGATTTCTTTCAACATGATCTGTTGTTGTAAAGAATAACATGAGACTGGCACGTCGTCACTCGGTTTATTATTATTTGAACATAATGGAGTCTTAACTACACAGAGTTTTGTTGGATTTGATATATAGAGCATCATTGAAGGTAATTGGGAGCTTTGGTTGTAGCTTGAACAGGGGTATGCTGATGAAACTGCTCATCTCAATCCTCCTCACAGATTTGTGCCGTGGGTGCTCGTCAATAATCGACCTCTTCAAGAGGTAGTAAGTAGACTCCCACCAAACCCTTTTGTCCTGTATAAAAAGCCTCCCCCCTTACACAAGTAGAGACCAATTATATTCATATTCAGAACAATGAGCGGCTAGCTAGCCTGATCAGGATCTAACTTCCTTATGAAAATTATAATTAGTGACCGGTACGTCTCAAATCTTTTTGCTGCTTCTTTGTATTTAGGACTACCAGAACTATGTGGCCTACATTTGCAAGGTTTACAAAGGAAATGAGGTGCCCCAAGCTTGCAGATCGAATGTGGTTAGGTCCAGCTTTGTTAGTGCCACCGTGAGCTTCGTAGGAGTCTCTATAATGAATTCAACGTCGTCAGTATCTGTAGCACAGCCCGAACAGGCTGAGAAAATATGGCCCCGTCATTGATAATTCTGCATCTTTTTTTTTTCTTTCTTAAAGTTATTATCACTCATTACTAGCCTACATTCTGGATCCACATAATTCTGCATCTTTTTTTTTAAATTTTTTTTACAAGGGATTATCACTCCTAACTAGCCTACATTCTGGATCCACAGATCATTGCAATGGCACATGTTGTTCTTTGTTGATATTGTCGGAAATATCATGGTATAAGCGGTGTTCGTGTTCGGTTCATGCATGCACGCACTAAGCCTCTCAGACGTAAAGATCTGAATTTCGCTTCGCCCCGGCGCCCGACACCAACTCTCTGTACGTAAAAATTCACATTCTAGGCCTCCAGTGCGTAAAAAATCACATTCTTGTCCAACATCATAATACTCAGAAAAAGGCAGAAAAACACAACTTTTATCTATCATAACAACTATAGATTCTTAGGCAACTCGAAGGTAGCAATTCTAGTATATTAATCATCTTAATCCTAACATAAACCCTACGAAACCGTAATTAACTTTTAGGAAGATCCTCTTACCTTTTAGCAAGATAATCCAAGTCCAAATCTCAGAAAAACCAGCAAAACCTAATCTTTTCTTGCAGGTAGCCTATGTGATCAATTCCAAAACGGGTTAGATTCGATCACCCGCTTCGATTAACACAAGACTACGAAAGATATGAGTTTGATCTCCAAAACTCATCCAAAACAGCAGCTAGGTCGAAAATCATACCTTGAGAAAAGCTCCAACTTTCTTGTATTGAAACGACGCCC
The DNA here is from genome assembly GCA_026214975.1 of Gentiana macrophylla. Classification (NCBI taxonomy): domain Eukaryota; kingdom Viridiplantae; phylum Streptophyta; class Magnoliopsida; order Gentianales; family Gentianaceae; genus Gentiana; species Gentiana macrophylla. Next base: position 143,309,036 of record CM047806.1, read on the forward strand.
TCTTCACGACGATTCCAACGCTTCACTCGAATCTGAAAACGGTTGAGATTCGACTTAGAAAACGGAAGAAATCTCTCAACCTTTTTCTCAAACTCTTACACGCAGGAGAGGGGAAGATTAGGAGGTGAAATTCTGATTCAAAAGGTTAGGGAAAACTAATGGGCTTTATTTTTCCTTAAATAGGAAAATTCTCAATAATTAACCTGATCCTTTATTTTTCTTAATTGCCCTTTTTATTTAAAATCAGATTTTTCCCTTAAATAAATATAGATATCCAGAAAAAAAAAAATATATATATATATATATATATATATATAATACTTTAATCCGTAAATGTTGTTGAAATAGTGTCATAAGCCCAATCGGGTTGAACCGGATCCGACCGGGTCGGATCATTCTACTATTTCTTTGTGTTTATACATATATTAAATGGATTTTATGTTGTCATATATTTGTTCTTTTAAAGAACCAAATGTGAATTGTTATATGATAACATCCTTGGTATTAAACTGTAATAGAGAAACAATGATAGGCGATTATGGTTGATGAGATCTCTAATCACTTTAATAAGTTTGATACTTAAATGTCTACAGGTCGATGTCTTATTAAATGAGGCATTGATAGTATAAACATGCTAGCACGTATTAGATGTCTTACATCTTTAAGGGCATGGATAGATCTCGTCTATCGAAGTGTGGAGACACTTGGGTATGCGTGGGGACGCCTATTGAGAATGCGTCGTTGGGAGTGACCACTTACACGGTTAAAGTGTCACACTATGTGGCGGTTGTGTAATTATCTTTAGGACCCGAGTCTTCATGGCATCACGGTGTGGATTGTCATGCTTTGACACTATTGACTATTGAGGTTTTCCATGCGGGCGATCATGCGGTAGTGATTGGGTGTGATCTTGAAGCGTCGCGGAGTATACATGTTTGGTAAATCTGGAAATCGCATTCCTATCGGTAGGGTGAATATCCGAAATGGTCTTCTTATATGGAATGTCTTATTCTCGTGAATCTTTACAAAGTGGAAGTAAATGAGTTACTTGAGAGAGCATGATATCAGGATTATAAGATACGGTCGTTGATGTTTTGACACTCGACTAACGATCGTATGAATATTATTACAATGATAGGATTGTAAGTTACACGAAGCGTTTTTCACATTAAAGGTAGTAGTCATTGCATTTGACTCTTCCGATGATTGGGGGTCACGTGTGTGTGTTCTTCAGACGCTATCCCGTGAGTGTTAGGTATGAAGGACATTTTAAGTAATTTGCACTTTGTGCTTACTCGCCAAAATATTTGGAAGCCTATCGGGTCACACATATGAACATCTAGCTGGATTAAAATGTGGTTATAGATGATAACAAAATAAAAAAAATTTGTCTCGTACTATAAAGGTTATAGTGGTAAATTAATATGGTGGTATTTGTTTATTATGAATAAATATAATACAAGATATTAATTATGTTGATTAATTAAATATACATATATGATGTGTATGTCGAAATTATGTATATATGTGATATACATGTACTTTACAAATTAATTGATCATAGCATTATATTAATTAAACAATATTCCGAATGCCAAATCTTTGGGATATGTGGCGCCAATTATAAGTGTATTATGATACACTTGGTTTGTGTAATTTAATTAATAAGATTACCATAATATTAATATTAGATATTAATTGATTTTGGAAAAATAGATTTATGATAATATGATAAATATAATCAATACAAGATATTGACAATATTTAGATTTTATTTAATATGAGATATTATAATAAAATGGATAAATCAATCTAGGAGATTTTTCTTATTTTATTGGGAAAATGTTTTCTTCTCCTTCACTCATATTTGGGGCGCCACTTTGCCTATAAAAGGAAGTGGGTGTCAATTTCTCTTTCAGACATCACAACCATTCAAGAGTAATAGTTCTGTGTAAAAAATAGAGCTTCCATTGAGAGTTTGTGAGAGAAGGAAAATGCCGGTCTAGCAACCGGAGTTTTCTAATAGCAATCCAATGGTTGATTCCGGCGGGTTGTTCGTGTGGACTAGCGGTAGAGGCCGAACACTTGGACGGCTCCGTGCACAACTACTCTCCTTAAGACGGTCAAAACGTCGATCTTTTAGATCAAACAAGGTAACCACCGTCTTTAGCTTATTTGTTTATTGTTTAAACGAAGTCGATCTTGGGTAAAAGGAAATCAAAATTTTGAATTCCGCTGCGTTCCCGCGTAGATTTCCTAACAAATTTTATATTCCATTTTTCACAAAAAGACACGTCTGCCCTTCTTCGAAAAGTTGGGATATTACACCAACGGCACATGTTTCGTTAAAAGAAAAAAAAAATTCCATGTAGATTCCGATCCAACCTAATATAATTGTTTTTTTTGTATAAAGACCCAAATTTTTTTTACTCCAATCAATAAAGGTTTAAATAAAAAAATTACTCTGCCCAAAAAAAAAATAGACATACAAACAAGTTTTATTAATTTTTTGTTTGGAAAACTATAGAAATTAAAAAGACTATTTTGTGTTGGAAAATTTTGATGAATAAGAATTTGACATTCAGAAAAAACTCCAATGCACGTAAAAACGTTATCTTTAAAGAGATGTTTCGTCCCACGCAGATTGTCACTTAGAGATTCAAACGAAAAGCTCTCTCAAGACACAATGGAGGTGTTTGATTCAAACAGTGACTTGTTTGAATCAAACCCGAAGAAACTCAATATTTGTTCTGATGATGCTTTAAACTATCTGAATTTCGACTGCATAATTGTGATTTTTATAGGCTGAAGGTACATCATAAACGAATAAAGGTACTCCTTGCACGAAATGATAGAATCATACTTGTGCCATTTGTATTTACGGATATTAAAAACGCGATAAGTATGTTTTTCAAAAAAACAAAAAAATATCGTCTAAAAGACCCAATTTAGGGACTTGGCCTTTTTGACGAGACCGTCGGATGACTGCCACGTATACAGATATTTTATCTTTTCCTATGGCAGTCATTCTACGGTATGTTCTAATAGGTAGCCTCTGCATCTAAAATTTTCATCATCATCATTATTATTATTATTATTATTATTATGTATGATCCATTAATTCATACAGTTCGATGCGACATCGTGTTCCTCAAATATGTAATGATCGGAGTATCATTTCTTTTTGCTTAATGCTAATGAATCAGAATAAATACAATTTCAAATGCAAAATATTAAAAGAAAAGAAAAATCTTAACTCGACTATAACTTGGCTGCTCATATTTATAAATTTGACCACTATAAAATTTACGCCGATAGACCAACTATTCCGATCCGTAACCGGGGCCAAAGTGATATTTTTTTTCCTTCATTTTTCTCTTATAATGTTTATAATCATCCATAGTTGTTTTTATATACTTGATTGTATCTCTTGAAATTAAAACAAAAGCGAAGGCATAAGATTTTTCCAGCTGGGTCAAAAATACATTTATCGATTTTTCATGGCAAGAGACATTAAAACGCAAGAAATGAAATAGCTATATTACCTACGGCAGGCTATTAAATTTTTATTAGGTTTGCATGCTCTTGAATTAATTATATGAGTTGTTAGTTGTTACATCACACACACACCATATAATAACATCTAAAAATATAATGCATTTCAAGTTGGCAGAAGAGGTGTAGAACAAAGTAACATAGGGTTTGTTAACAAAACGCGCGCGCGCGCACACACACAAAAAAAAGAGAGGGTAACATAGGGTTATTTATCTCAGAACACTTAAAATTTGGCGATCAAAACAGCTTCTCCTATGATATGTCCTTCAATAGTCTCCAAGGCCTTTTCCTTTGTCACCTGAAACTCCACAAAAGCACCAACGTTAACTACATTTCTTTTGTTTAATTGTTTATGTCCTTCGAAAGACTTCTACAACAAAAATACACTATATACCTTGTGTCATTATGGTGTAGGACACAGGACACAGGACACAGGACACATTAATAAATAAGAGTCACATCATAATCCCAATAATTTATGATTTAAGATGGTCCATTTTGTTATGCACATACATTTTCCTTAATGCATTTATAATCTTACAAGTTACCATAAGACTCCACAAACATTTCGTATGATAGTTGGTCACCGCAGAAATTCTCAAGAAGTTGTGTCTAATGGATGTACTAATGTTACAATGCATGGATGGAACTAGCTAGGGTTCACCAAAATTTACGAGTACAATGGATGGAACTAGCTAGGGTTCACCAAAATTTACGAAATTCCCGACCCTAATTAACCAACTCTGACCTACTCTTGTCCCAAAATTTTCACATCCCTTTCTCCTCTGACCTGAACTTTTCAGGAATTCAGTAACACTGACCGTAATCGAGGGACACGTACAGATGGTATAACCAAGTAATGTAAAAAATAACAAATTTCATAAATAAAAAATATTTTGTAAATACTGTATCATTAAATATATTACTTGTTTATTTTTTTTTTTTTTTTTTCAATTCAACGACTTTTGATAAAATATTTTCCACATATAATTTTTTTTTGGTAATTCTCAAATACAATCAGAAAACTCTTCCCATCCTTTTAAGGTGATACGTCCCCATCGTAATCGTAAGGAATTAAAAAAAAAAGGCAGAAAAAGCCGATAGCTAGCGGGAAAAAAATTGTGATTGCTGTGAAAAGACCTATGATGCACCGACGTTTAATCTACTCTAATCTGGTCGCCGTGCGCTGTTAAATATCGAATAGTGATACATCCACTACTCTTCAACCACAATATCTTATACAACACAATAAACATCACATATTCTGTTGGGACCCACTACAAAAAATAATTGATCCCTTTAATCAAAGGCTACAACACATGTAGTGGTTTGTGCACTACACTTGTGTGTAAAGTGTAGTGCACATATCATTTTCCTTAAATATCCGACACGCTTCGGACACACTAGCGACACGGCACCAACAATTCCCGAAACTCATGAACCCAATTTTTTAAATTTTTTTATTTATTTTAATTTTCTTCAATGCAAACGTTAAAATACACGAACGTTTATATGTTTTTTTTATTTTCATTTTTATAAACGATCATTTTTACAATTTGTAATATTTGAAAGTCGATCACAATTTCTTTTGACATCGCATAAAGATCGAATATCTATTCTAGATAATCGTAGAGTTTATGTAATACCTTATTTTGTCTGGTTTTTTCAGATGCTTACGAATATTTTTTTTTGCTAAATTGAATCTTATATATATATATATATATATATATATATATATATAATGTGTCGGCGACGTGTCATGTTATTAAATTTTGAAATTAACCGTATCGTCGTGTCCGTATCATGCGACATATCCGTGTCTGTACAACATAAGAAAAGACCCAAAAATAAAAAATAAAATAAAATAAACCATTTCCACCTTCAACGCTCTCTTAAATTGATACGCCTCTATGGTAAATCAAAATACCTTCAAATTATTTTCAAAAAAAAAAAAAAAATACCTTCAAACTCATAAATTACTTCATAATTATTAACGATAAGCATGTGTTAAGTACTTCTTAACGATAATTGTTACTTCATAATTTAAGGGGTAAGCATGTTTTTTTTTTCTTTGGGGCGTTATTCTACCTAATAAAAATATTTGGAACATTGGATGTCTTTTTAAGTTTTACCTAATAAATAAAAAATAAAATGATTACCTAGCTCCAGGGCCGGGAGGGAGGTAAGTAGGATAATATTATTACCTTAGTGCCGAAATGGAGGTGGTGGTGATCGAGGGCGTAGAGTTTGAATTGGAGGCGATGACGGCCGTGGCCATGAGAAGGCAGCTTTGGGACATGCCAACCGGGGACCTTCATATCATTGTGACCCTCCTTAATCTCTGACAGATCACCCCCTAGCTCATTTTCTTTACCAGAAAATCCTTCAGGCAAACCCTTCAAAGAGGGGGGAATGTTAACGATTACCCAACAAGTCCATGGCACAATCGGAGCATCAGGATCGGGTGCATCAATGTCCTCAACTAGCAGGGCCAGACTTTTAGTACCTTCCGGCAAATTGTGCCACTCCAAAGGTGGTGATATATTTTTCTTAGCACCTTGTCCCTCATCTGTGTATTTTCGAGGCAGTCTTCCCTCGTGGTCTATCCCCGAAGACGCTAGCCTAAACTCATCCGCCATTCGATCGACTTTTTCTTTTTCTTTTTCTTTTCTTGTTTTGATTCAGAAATACAACACGAGTGAGTACTGTAACTGGTGATATATATTTTCTTGTGTATGTATACAAGATTTTGGATCGATGATATATGGGTGGGATGATGAGGCGGGCGGGCAAATAGACGATGGATGGCTGGCTGGCAGATGGGTCTTCTTGGACACATGCCACCATAAGGCAAAAGGAGACGTAAATAGCTAACACGTAGCTTCCACGTGTAATGTTATCTCATCTCCTCCTGCGAGACACTTCTGGATCCATCTTTCTTTTTCTTTTTTCCCTTTTTTTTTTATAGATATTTTAATATGCCTCAAAATATAAAATCTTGGAGATTGTTATCGGCACACACCAATTATGCTGTTGGCATCCCACCAAATTTTAAATGACAATCTATATTGTTATTTTGGTCTCATCTAAATCTATTTGATCTATTATGCAATATATTTATAACTTTAGATTTTTTTTGCTTTGTACAAACTTTTTTTATTACACATAAACCCCCAAATTGTTCTTATTATATAAAATCTGCATCATCGCCAACTCTATTAACCAGATGCAACCTCAAACTTCCTTTTTTTCCGACGAACATCATCGCAACAACCCATAAATTATTGGATATTTTGATCTGAGATTCTTTTATAAACCAAGAGGGTGTGTCCAGAGACGCTCTCAAGGTGAAAATGTCTACCTTTCTTCTCCGATGAATTCACTACATCTTAGCTCCGATCTACCGTATTTCTTGAAACCTCTGAACCACTTTTTTGATCTACTACAAGAAGCTTGTTTGATGTTGTTGTTAGATATAGTGTGCCCGAAAGACAATTGTTGCTTGTCCTTACGGGCAAGTGGGAGATTGTAGGAAGTAAGCGGCAGAAAAGACAATTTATGTAATTGTTTTTAGAATTAATAAATGATGATTTACTCTCATCTTATTACTTCCCCGTCTTTGTAAATGTCTAATACTCACGAAAACCCTAAGTCGTATCATATGTAGCCATATCACTTAGCAGTGTCGTCGCGCATGAGGATTAAGTTTATGGTGATCTGGCTTGAACTATTAGTCCATGGTGAAGTTAATCAAAGTATGGGGTCTTTTGATTAAACCACCATTAATCGCGTACCAACACTTTATAGTGTGATCATCTTATCCGGACCGTCGACATTGGTTGTCTAAGTGAGACATATTTCCATGGTTCTAGAACTATAGCTAGTGACCGTTTCACCATCCTTCATCTGTGAAATTTCAAAATCTCTTCTCAAGGCTTGCAGTTGTGAACGTTTCACACGAGCAGTACCTTGATATTTTCTTTTCATAGAATCCTACATATCCTTGGAGGTTTCTTTGCTAAGAATTGTCTCCAGGATAGAGCGATCAATGGCTGGAAAAAGGCAATTTTCGGCTTTCAAATCCTTGAGTTTTCGTCCTTCGAGTTCAATTTTCTGAGCATCTGTTAATGTTGCTGCAGAGGCTGGTTCAGCAACTCCATGTTCAACAATGGACCAATATTCTTTTTGACCAAAGAAAGTTTTCCATTAGCATACTCCAATGGTCATAATGACAATCAAAACGCGGTAATGCAGCATGCACGAAATTTGATTCTTCTGCCATTGTTTGTTTTCAACTACAGTTGATTTTTTTTTTGGTGTGTGGTTCTGCTACCACTGTTAACTAAAGAGGTAGAATACTGAAAATGAGCATCGTACATTCATTAAGGAAACAGGTTCCTTAAAAAGGCAAAGCAAACAAACAAACTGAACACTCCAAGAAAATAGGAAGAGTGGAACCACTTCCTTTATCCACTACTACATGATTCTACTACTACATAAGCTGAACACGACTAGGTCAACATAATATTAACTTTGTACAATATTTCTAACATACCCTCCCATAAACTGATTTTACTAAAACCGGCCAGTTTACATAACAGACTATTAAGCCCTTTCTTGAACAGCATATGTGAAAGAACATACTCCGAGTCTCTTCCGTAACTTTTCAAATGCAGCTTGCTTGAGTGGCTTTGTCATGATATCTGCCACTTGATTCTCACTTCTGCAATACGCCAAATCAATAATCCCTTCCTCAAAAAGATCACGCAGAACCATGTGTTTGAAATTTGAAATTTGCAGGGTCAAAACCATGTGTTTCCAATAATTGTCCGCCATGATGCAGCAGAGTATGTGTGGGAGATTCTAATGATAATTACTAGTAATATTTTGGTGAATTCCTCTCTATATGTTGTTATGGGTTGATCGTTCACTTTTGGGGCTATTGGGAGTGTGGAGAGTGTTGGTGAAAGTTACTGAGTTGTAGCCGTTGGTGACCATATATATTCACCAATCACCATGCTTTCAAAGAGGGGTTGGGGACGCAAAAGAATTAATGTGCTCATTGCAAATCAGAGGAGAGCATCTTCTTAGGATCAACACAAACAGATATGTAATGTAATGATGCTCAGTGATGGAAAGTGCATAAATGGAAAACAAAATTACCATTTTGTCTGACATAAACAAAGCCTACATATGTTGAAAGGAAATTGCCTTAGCTGTCGCATCTGCATGGAGTGACCAAGAACCAACAGATTTATGGAATCCCATATTGGCTTGCTTATTTTTTTTCTTTTCTTTTCACGTACGTGTTCTTATTAACCCTATCCAGCTGTGCTGGGTACTCGCTCTTTTGTTTAATCGGTTGATTCTAATCATATTCTCTTTCTCAAACTCCCTGATTAATTATGTGAGTTATCTCTCAGTGTCAAGCCAATTGTTTTTTATTGGTAAAACTAATCGAACTAGCTCAAGTGCATTTTCTTGAGTCCTTATTTCATACACTTTCTTTATTACCCACTTTCTTTAGCTCAAAGTCACCTCAAACCGTATTATTCACTACTCACATTACATATACTGATGATCATACATATACCCAACGTGTGTAATACTTCATCATGAGCTCCAAAATCAAACGTAACATTTCTATTTAATCTATATTGTCATTTTTACATACTATTCATTTTCAGTGTTTACGTTTTCTCGTTCATTACACGAGTTTTTCTACTTATATATATATCATAATTTTTTCAGCATAAATCATATTTTTTCGTTATCTTTTTTATGATATCTTTCCGATATAATTTCAGAAATAATTTTTTTTTTTTTTTGTAATAATACATAATACAATTTGTCACTACTATTTGACTGTGACATTAGTGATAATAACAAATTTAAGATACATAACGTGTCGCTACTAATTGTAACATTATTTGACATTACTATTTAACTATGTGACACTATTGTTTGACACTCAAAAGGCCCCCAAAAGCTTTGAATTGTCCCTCTCTCACCTCACACCGAATGGTTTTACCCTTTCCCATGAAAAACAATACAAAAATGAGTGACAAAAAGGTTGAAACTGTTCGAAAGAAAGAGGAGGGGAAAAAAAGGAAGGTGACAACTTATGACCTTGAGTTTATTGCTAATTCCACCTAAGAAAAGACCAAAACACCCTTGAAAGACTCACATCATATACTCTTAGCGAATACTCTATTATACAGTAATAAGTACATATTTTTTCTAGTTTACAAAATCTTTATTCAAAATGAAATGGATCAGACTCTCTATTTTATATAATATGATAGATATAAAGGAAAATTTACAAATCTGGATGAATGCGGTAGATGTAAAGGAAATTTCAAAAAATCTATAGTTTAGAGTAAAAAGTATAGTATCTGTGCTGCAGTGTTATTTTTCATGTTGAAATCTCTACAATAGAGTTTTTAAAGGGTTTACAGTATCTACTGCAAGTGCTCTTATCATGTAGTAGTAGTATACTGAATACTTAGAGCACTTGCAGTAGAATCTATAAGAGATGATAAATTTGTATTTTATTTTACAAATTCTAACTCTCCGAGATCCAAATTAAAATATCTGATTGCATCGAGAATCATTAATATGTCGTATTCAATGATTCTTGACACCATACTCTACATCTACCCCAATCTAAATGAATTTCTGATTCAAGTTTATACTGTTTTCAAACATTTTTCAAAATAATATACCCTTTCAAAAAAAAAATAGTATATATATATATATATATTTCTTTAGAGTGATAAAAAAAAATTTGACAAATATTTTTTTATATGGATCTTCTATAAATATTTGTGGCATGTTTGTTACGCAGGAATAGAATGGAATGGAATAAAATCATAGGAATAGAATGGAATGTAATAAATTTATTCCATTACTGCGTTTGGCATGTTAAGAAATGAAATGTAACAAATGTACACCCACCCTACCCAACCTTAATCACACCCTACCATACCCTACCTTACCCACCACCCTACCCTACACTACTTACCCACCACCCATCTTACCCTACTCTACCCTACCCATCACCCACTTCACCTTACCTTCCCACCACCCCAACCCTACGCTATCTTACCCACCACCCTGATGACGGTCAAATTATACTCGTAAAAGTCATCAACGTTGACCTTAAATCGAGAGTAATAATATATATTTTATAATTAAATCACGTGTTATATTGATTATTTAATGTTATGTGATTTATATTATATAGTTTGGTATTTATCCATTTATAAGATATAATTTGATATTTATCCGTTTTTATTATATTTATCCGTTTTATTTAAATATGATTTATTTTGGGATAAATATTTATTTTGTAGATTGATATAAATTTTGGGAGGATAAATGCAAATGGAAGAATTAAATCTCAAGATAAATCAAAGGAAATTCAAGATAGAGATCGGATAAGCACGAAAAGAGGAGTAAGGCATGACAAGAGCAAGCGAGCCAATCCGAAACTTGGATGGATAAATGCGGCGGCTCTCCAATGTGCTTGGGGCGCATTTTGCATTTTATTTTGGAGATCGGCCGAGAGTTATCTCTTATTTGTTTTGATATTTTGAAGTATATCTCTTAATTAGTTTGAACCATATAAATAAAGGCATACAATACACGCCTTTTAAAAACACACAACATACACACAATTCATAATAAAATCTTCGGTTTTTCTTAGAGCAGTTTTTTACAAGTTCTGCAATAATATAAGTTCTTGTATTTATTTGTTCTTAGTTCTTTGTAATTTAGTCCCCAATTATTATTTATCGTTTGAGGTTGTTCGTTCTTCACCGAACGATGTAGATCTAAGGATACGATATGAAGCAGTGGGGATTCCTTGTCTATAAGGATCCACACGCCCAGATCTGTTATCCAGAGACCTATAGATGACTTTGGTATGATCGACAACCGTGTTTTTAGTAGATCTGTATAATTGCTTTATGAGTCTCTATTTTATCCGTTAATTATATATATAAACGCTAAGATTTAGGTTTTCGCCACGCGTCAATCTAGCCACGTCTTTATGGTGTGATTGTCCACCTAGAATTTCTTATCTTAGTAGGTATGGCTACGGCTACGTTGCTCGTCTGTTTTAATTAGCGAATTATTAGGAAATACCAAAGATAGGACTCTAGGTCGGCTCGTGAATTGATCTTCCGGGACTTTCAGTGAGATCAGAGATACATTCTGTATTTGGGAATTGTCGACACACTAGTTATACGTAAATCGTAGATTAACATGAGACCGTCCAGGTAATTGTTAATGGGACGAGACCGATGCGATCGTCTCAGAAACGCCTTTGAACAAAGGAATGTTGCCTAGGTGAGGAATACGGTTAATATCGGCATCCCTAGCTTTGTAGCGTCGCGAGTCATATGAGGCGGAGGCCGAAAAAGCGGAGGTTACATGATGTAGCATAGTGATCTGCGGATGGCCTACCGGAGCTAGATCTAGTTTGGGGATGACTCCGTAGCCAATATAAAAGAAATACGAATCGGGTTAATAGTTGTCGAGTCTAGCTTAATTATATAGAATCTACAGATCCAAACGATAACATGATAATTGGGGAGGTTAATTACGTGTCTTTATTTGTGTTGTGTCGAGTCGTGTTATTTATCTTTTCTTGTCTTTTGTTGGTCGTAGACCGCCTTTGTGTCCTTGACATGAATGATTAGTTGTTTGTATATAAATGATCCACAATTTGGTTCCATGTGGGATCGACATTGATTCACTATAGCTATACTACGATGGACCTAGTCCTCTTGCTAGTATTGGTTTATGGTGGTCAAGTATTTTTAATTTTACTTGATCTACGTCACCACACCCCACCCTACCTCGCCCTATCCTACCCACCGCTACCCTACCCACCCTACCTTACTGATGGGTATAAATAATTCCACCACCTCAGCGGTAGGAATCACCACTGTGGCCACCCTCCGGAATGAAGAGAGATCGCAAAGGCGCCCATGTCTCGCCACCTCGCCGCGACCAAAACATTTGCGGTCCCAGGCAAGCGGCGAGATCTGTGAATCTCATCGAGGCAAGTCAAGAGGGTCGCGCGGGGCGAGGCCAAAGAGGGCTTGCTCTCCTCGCGACCTGCAGAGAGATGGCCGCCGATTGATCCAGATCTTTTCCCCACTTGTAACTTAGATATTTCGTCTTGCTTAGTATCTAAGTAAGACTAGCTATTAGTAAAATATCTAAGAGATTGCTTATTCACTAAGTTATCCACTCTATAAAAGGGTGGTCATTGTAAACTAAAAAGGATGAGATATATGAAATACACACTATATTTGCAAGCCAAAGCTCTCTCCATTCTAGCTCTCTCCATACCACCACCCGCTGGAATAACGCTACACCTTAAATCTGACCGGATATCCACCATCCAAACACCGCAAGGACACCCGTGAGGATTTAGACATCTTGATTGGCTCCGTTACCGGAAACCGATTGTGTAAAAATCACCTAGAGCTCTCATTCGGGAGAGATAATCTTACAAAGAAAAGTCCTCAAAGCGCCTTTATTTCTTCCCTTTACCAAAGAAATCGCTCAAAAAGCCACCCCGCAGAGATGGCCGGAAGTAAAGGGCATCTAACACCAAACCCCCCGCGCAAAGGTACTATGCTACATCAAGCTCGTGGGAAGGCGCGGGAGAAGCGCTAGACAATCTCCTGCGAGAAGAGAAGGATCGAGAGAAGGGTCTTAGCACCCAGCCGATGCTCGAAATGTCATTAATCAAAAAACCAAGTCGAAAGAGGCTATTGTTGCCTGGATGGAACTCGAGAGAGAGGTCACAAGCAAAGCCAAAGATCGATCCCGAAATACAACCGGGCTTTCGGGAGGACCCGGAGAGGTCGCGAAATGAGGAATCGCCGGTACGCTTTGAAACTATGTATCTCACCAATTCCCGCTTTGGTGGCTGGGGCCAGGCCCTATGACGATTCGACCCAGAATCCTCCCGAAGCGAAATCCCTCTTGCGATGCATGAGACAGGGCCGCCAGAGCCAAATTCAAACAAATCGCGTAGAGAGAGCGTGCACTCTTGGTCGCTATGGACCGAGGAAAGAAATTCCACGAACCTCGGCCCCAAGATCGCGACCATCAAAAAGGAAGAGGATCGACAAAGGGTCCGCGTTTAATAGGTTGGGTGAGAAGGACAAGGCTTTAGCCCCAAGTCGTCTCGGCCTTTCCAGAGAAGAGATGCCCGTCGGCGGGATAGACACGCACAAGATGCCCGCACAATTATCGAGGGAAAAAGAGGGCCCGCCAAGAGGATCACAAAATCATAGGGAATCAGGCGTAGAAGCGGAGCGAGCCGTCACGCAAGCACGATCGCGACCGAATCGACCACTATTTTGGCGAGAGCGGATGGAGGTAATGAGAAAAGAGCTTTGAGAATTAAAAAGTCGAGGCCCGTCGAGAAAGTCGCCCTATTTCGGGATCGGCGTACTCATTAAAGGATTACGAAACATTGCCTCCCGAGAGAAAGGTTAGTTATCGATTACAACTATTACAATGGAAATTCATGCCCAAACGGCGGCTCACGCGTTCCAGGGTCGCATCACCCTTGCTACACAAAATAAATCCACTGGTGCATCGCGTTAGTTGGCGACATGCGAGGATAAGCTGCGTCCTGGATACGCGGGCTTCCTCGCGGCTCGGTTGAAAGTTGGGAGGATTTGTCGGAGAAGTTTGTCGAGAGAATTTGAATCAACAAGCGAGGCCAAAGAAAACCATTGAGGACTATATGAGGTTCGTATGGGAGGGCATGAGTCGGAAAAGAGTATTACGAGCGGTTCGTCGAGAATATATGATCAAACAAGGAACATTCCAGACGATGCGGTCATAACATGTTTCCTCACCGGAATCGCCAAAGGCCGATGAAAACCGAATTCAATCTGCGGCCCCAAAGCGGGTCTCGAGGAGATGTTGGAAGGGCGAATGATGGGGGGTAAGAGGCGCCGTCTGCGGGGAAAGCAAAGCCTAAAACAGAGCCACGTTCGCCAAAGGAGGATCGCGTGGATGACCGTAAAAGGAAAAGGACGAGATACTAATCGCGATCGTGAGGTAAAAAGCCATACAAATTTAGCGAGGATAACTTTACCCCGCTCAACACCAAAGCATCCCAAATCTTGTTTGAAATTCGTGAACATTTCGACAAACCAAAGCCTATGAGGCGATCCCGATAGCGCGATAAATCCAAATCTGCGACTATCACAAGGACCATGGCCACATCACCGATGAATGCTTCACCCCCGAGGCGCGAGATAGAAAGGCGATCCGTGAGGACCAACCAATAAATATAAACGCGAGGAACAACACTCCCGATCAAGGGCGCCAACCTCGCGTCTATCGAGAGAGAGGTTCAGTCATCCACGGGAATATTCCCGGCAACCATCAAGCTGAAATCTCGGATAAATCAAATCAATACCCGCGGCTTCAAAAGCGATTGTGTTGGGAGAGAATGAGAAGGAATCATATTCACAAAAGCGGTGACAGCGATCGGTGGCCTATGGAGATACCCTCATTCTAAAGGTGGGGTAAGCGACAAGCACGGCGTCAACCGAGTAATGGTCGACACCAGGGCGGCGCGACGTCATCTATTTATCGCTTAAAAGCAGATCGGATTCGGGAGGCCAAGTTAAAACCCTACCTTGGGGTCCTCGAAGGTTTTACCAACGACACGATGACGGGTCAAAGGCACGATCGACCTCGGTATCATTTTGGGCGACTATGAGCCCTGTAGAGAACGGAGATAATAACCTTCTTGGTAATCGACACGCCTCTTACTACAACATGATTTTGGGAATCCGGCTATGAAGAAGTTCCAAATGGTGGCGTCCGTTCCCACCAACGGGTCAAATTTCACGTAGGGGAAGAAGTTGGGGTCGCCTTCACCGACCTGGAGCTTTCCTCGACTATATGACCAAAAGCAGGGTCGACTAAGCGACCACGATTGGATGGTCTTAACATTTCACGGATCAGTTGCTATGATGAAAGAAATCTCGGAGAAGGCCGTAGAGGTAGAAACATTGCAAGTTCGGGACGAGCCCGACTTCTTTGCCGAAGACGAGTTGATCGAGGTTATAACAAGCGACAAATATCCCGATCAAAAGATAAAAATAGGATCGAGGACTACCGAGGAAGAAAGGAGGAGCGATCGAGCTTACGAAAGCAAACTTGGACGCGTTCGCTCGGGAGGTAAGCGATATGAGAGGTGTGGAATCGGAGGTCGCCTTGCATAAGCAGTGTCGATCCCAACTCAGGCCAATACAACAAAGCGCGTCAATTCTCCATGAAAGCGAGGTCGCGATAAAATTGAGGTCGAGAAACTTTTAGCGGCGACAGGCATAATCAAAGAGCTTGATATCCCACCACGGGTGGCGAATGTAGTAATGGTGAAAAAACACAACGGCAAGTGGCGGATGTGCGTCGACTTCACCGATCTAAACAAAGCTTGCCCAAAGGACCCTATCGCGCTCCGCCGAATCGATAAAATGGTGGATGGGATCGCGGGTTTTGAAAACCTTAAGCTTTACGGGCGCTACTCCGGCTACCACCAGGTCAAAATGGCGATGAAGATAAGGAGGCGACGCCCTTCAGGGCGCCGGCGGGCTATTACTATGAGATGATGCCGTTTGGCCTAAAGAACATGAGCTCAACCTATCGAGAGAATGGTAAAGCAGAGTTTTCAAAGACGTGAGATAGGCAAGAACATGAGAGGCTACATTGATGACATGGTCGTAAAATCAAGTCGCCAAGATCACTTGGAGGACCTTCGCGAAACCTTTGCAAGCGTGAAGAATCACTCGATGAAACTAAACCTACGAAATGCACTTTTGGGGTCCAGGCAGGAAATTTCGGGCTTTATGGTAAGTCAAAGGGGATCGAGGCAAATCCCGAAAAAATCGAGGCCCTGGTCAACATGAGCGAGCCTACCGGTATTAAAGAAATCACAGCCGCTCAACGGCGGGATCACGACTTTGGGTAGGTTTGTCTCGAAATCTGCGAGAAGAAGTCCGCCTTTCTTCAAAATTCGAAAAGAAGTGGTCGTACTTTCTTGGGCGACGGAATGCTCCCAGGCATTTAAAGACCTCAAAGTATACTTATCAAGACCGCCGTTGCTAACCGGCCCGAGGCTGGGACACTCTGTTTTATATTTGGCGACCTCAGATAGGGCCGTAGCGCAAGACTTGTAAAAGAGGAGGAGGCTCGCGAAGCTTGCTTTTTATGTTTCAAAGCTCTAAGCCCGTTGAAAGTCGTTATTTTAATATAGAAAAGTTGGCTTATTGTGTTGTTATAGCTGCCCGCAAATTAAGGGCTTACTTTTCATCGCACACCATCGTAGTATTATCAAATGCATCGCTAAGACAGGTTCTTCACAAGCCAGACCTGTCCGGTCGATTGCTCCGATGGGCCATCGAGCTCACTGAGTTCGATATCCGATATGAGCCCCGGAAGGCTGTAAAGGCCCAAGCTCTCCCAGATTTCATAGCAGAAACAAGCTTCAACGAAGAGGTGAAAGAAGCGGCTCTGCTCCGAACGCAGCGACAAGATAGGGTCACCCACAGAGGGCGAGCCTATCAGGCCAAGTCATTGTTGGCGACTCTACGTTGATGGCTCCGCTTAATCACAAAGGTGCGGCGGCGGGAATAATCTGTTAGAACCAGGAACATCGGAAGAAATTGAGCGAGGCTCGAGATTTGATTTCACCGCCTCTAACAACCGAGGCGAATACGAGGCCGTCATTCTTTGGGTTGAAACTCGCCAAAAAGCCATGAAAGTCGAAAATATACAAGTATTTTGCGACTCACGGTTGGTGGTAAATCAAATCAATGGGTCATATGGCATTCATTGCGAAATTTTACAAAGGTATATTAACCTCGTCAAAAGACTCGAAGGCCGCTTCACATATTGTCAATTCAAAAACATCCCTCGAGAGGACAATCATAGGGCGGACTACTTGTCCAAATTAACCAAATAAGACGGCGTCGTGCGATCCCAAACATCATGATCGAACACCTATCGGAACCCGCCATCTCCCGGGGCGAGATCATGGATTTCCAACCCAACAACACTTGTTGGGTCGACATCATGAAGTCTTATATTGAGTTAGGAGAGCTTCCGGCGACCACTTGCAAAGCTAAGGCCTTAGTAAGAAGGGCCGCAAGATATACGATTATGGACGGCGTGCTTTACCGTCATTCATTCTCGAAACCCCTTCTGCGATGCGTCACGACTGAGGAGGTAGCGGGAATCTAACAGAGCTACACGAGGAATGCGCGGCGCCATTTCTCCAATCGAACACTAGCAGAAGGTACTTCTAGCGGATATTATTGGCCAAAATTAGATGAAGACGCCAAAGCTCATACCCGCGCGTGTGATACTTGCCGAGAGGTTCGCAAATATCCCCAGGCTACCTCGGTCGAACAAAGCATAGTGGTATTTGCTGGCCTTTCGACATGTGGGCAATCGACCTCATCGGACCTTTGAAGAAGTGGTCGCTCAGGTTCTTGATAGCACGTTGTCGTCGCGGTGGATTATTTTACTAAATGGGTCGAGGCTAAGGCCTTGGTAAAAACCAATACCAGGGACATAACATACTTTTGCTCGATCAAATATGGACAAGATTTGGTGTTCCAAGAGTGATGGTTTCCGATCACGGACCTCAATTCGAGACGAATTCGCGGATTCGTGGAAGAGAACAATGTTAAACATTGGCAATCATCCGTGTGCTACCCGCAGGAAACGGGCAAGCCGAAAATGCCAACAAGCAGTCCTAAGTGTGTTAAAGAAGAGCACTGGTGAGAAAGCGGGCCATTGGCGGATCACCTTCAGCGGCTCTATGGGCACTCGGGGACGTCGCGAAAAATCACAATGAGGAAACTCCTTTTGCTTTAACATATGGAGTGCGAGGCTATGGCACTGTGGAAATGGCCTTACCAAGCCCAAGTGGTCGTTTTTAAATGAGTTCAATAACACAACATGGGCGCGTAAACTCGAGCTCGATCTAGTAGAGAGAAGCGGCGCATCCAGGCATCTGATCGTCTGGTCAACTATAAAGCAGCGGCAAAGCGTCATCACGACAAAGCGTATTCGCAATCATCACTTCGCCGTCGGAGATTACGTTACAAAAAGACAAGCCACGGGCCACGGCGAAAAAAGGAAAGCTATCGGAAAACCGGGAGGGCCCCTACAGATTTCGCGCGAGTTATCAAAAGGGACGTACATGCTAAGTGACAAGGGAGGGCCATGAGTATAATAGAGCCATGGCATGCGAGACAATCTGAAAAATACTATATATATGAGCCAATTCAAATAAAGTCGTTTCTTCCAAATTGTATTTACATTCTTGTCTTTTAAGTCATCATCAAAAAAAAAAAAAAAAAAAAAAAAAAAAAAAAATAGCGATGAAAAGTTTTTTCAAACATATCGATCAAGCCTGGACAAACTTCCATCAAGCTGCAGGATGGTTATCTTCCTCCGATCACATGTGTGGAGGTCAAAACGGCATCATGCTTGCAAAGGCTCCACCGGATAAGTTTTTTCAAACATATCGGTCGAGTGTATGGAAGGGACCCTGGCGCCACTGCATAATTGGATATCGATGCGAAAGGCATCGCGGCGACCGATTACCACGGCGACCTTGAACCGCCGAGCACGCATATCTTAGTGCCTCGCGATGGATCAACACTCCCGATCTATATCCACTCGATGGTCGCGAATGGCGTGCGAAGAGCGCGCTCTCTCACTAACAACATCGGCGATCGGCAATGATAAAGCGCGGGAATTTATAAACTTCTTCCACTCACGGTCGCTGCGAGAGAGGTCGGACGCATGATCACTCCCAAAGACCAAACCCCGATTCTCGGGAGCGGCTCGCACATTGCAATACCAGACGAATACCGCCTATTTTCCTCATCCGCAAGGTCCCAGGCGATCTCATAATGGGAGGAGGGATTTATGGCGGGTATGTTAAAAACTTGGTTAATTCTCTCCGGAGTAAAGATAACGGGGACACCCGGAGAGAAATGTCGCTCACGGTCCCGCTTGAGGCTACCTCGAGACAACACGGAATAAAATTCCCGTATCATGGTAACATTAACCGCTCCGGAGAGGCTCGGCAATAAATTCCACCACCAGAGAGGCGAACGCGCGACATGGAGCCGTCTTACATTCGTTGTTCATTTAAGCCCTCTCCCTCATAATATCACGCCACTCAAAGTAATCCCGAAATAATCCTTGGATACGGGGAGGCGAGTGGTGAAAAAAGGGAAACATCCGGATGGGACGAGCTTTGAGTATCCGAAACTGGCCGCTTTCCCTGGATGAGACATAGAGTTTGGAGGATAAGCAGTGAAGAGGATAATGAGCGATTGAGGAAGAAAGCAAAATTCGATTATGAGGCAAGAGGTAAAGTGAGTTCCAAAATAACCCCCTTTTATACCAGAGAAGGGTATAATCAACGGTTGGGATTAAGCTGGATCTAGGGCCGGATATGCAAACCGACCGAAGACCAAGGCAACAGGAGCGCGCGGACCATAAAGAGGCCGAAATTTATGGCTCTGATTTACAAGCGACACTAGTCATTAGGGTCATAACTCTGCGTTAATGACACGAGTCAAAGGTCGCTCTAATGAGGCTCGTCTTACGGCAAAAGCATCGCGCTCAATAAGGGCTGAAACTTTGAAAAATTAGCGTCGCGTGAGCGACTATGGTTAAACGAGGCGACGACGTTTCATGATGGATCGGCGCCGCCAAATTATTGGGCATCCTCGCACAAATCAAGAAAGCACGAGAAAATAAAATAACATCACACGGCCTCGCGAAAGGCGCGGATCGAATCAGCGACAAGAAAAGCCAAGTTGTATAAATTGAAAAAAATGCAGAAAATAAATTGTCAAGCTATTACAAATCAAGATTGAGTCAAATCACAAAGTAAATAGTCAAAGTTACAAATCAAATTTTCAAAGAGCTCGTGAGAAAAGTCCAAGAAATCTAGAGAGCATGCGGAGTAAGGCGGAGTCTTTGATAAACTCGTCGCCTTGCTCGAGGCGGCGGCTTCTTCAACGTCTCAAAATTCACAGGATTGCGAGGCGGGATCCCAAACGACCGCCACGTTTAAGGTTATTCGATCTGAATCGAGGTAATGAGCTCGCTTGCATGGGGATTTCGGGTGAAAGGCCCACTAAATTGGGATGACCTTGATGCGTGTTCACCCACCGCAAAGATATCCTCAGAGTGATGTGCCCCTGCCTCGATCGGCCCAGATCTGAATGAGCTAGGTGACTAAAGCCCTGGTCAAAGCTATTCTCTATAAGGTCGAAGAAGTCATCCAATTCTTGTAGCAAATGACGGCCCCAGACTTGGCCTCTCGGCGACCTCGGCCCGTTTTCTTCAGTGACTTCCTCCATAGCTTTCTCGGCGACCTCTTTGGCGGCCGTCTCGCCTCGGCAAGCTTAACCTCAACAAGGCGATCTCTCCTGCGCCCCGCGTAATCCTTTGTCAAAGATGCAACTTTCTCATTGATCTCGGCATCCAATCTAGAGTGCTCCTCCATGATTGCCTTCATCTTCTCCACCTCATGCCCCGCGTGTTTAGCTTTCTTTTGGCGGTAACCCTCGCCTTATCAGTCGCTCCCAGTGCGCCGTCACTTTCTTCACCTTCTGATCGCGCCTCTCGTGACCTCAGTACCACTGTTTAAGCGAGCACCGGTACATGGAAAGCAGGGGATGATTAGCAAAAAAAAAAAAAAAAAAAAAAAAAAAAAAAAAAAAAAAAAAAAGCGGTCTTACGGAGAAGGCGCAATACCAAGCGGCGCTCAAATCCTCGATTTCAAACAATCTCATCTTGAGGCGGAGAGTCGTCTTGAGCCGCAAAGCGGGCTAATATGCCCCGGCCAATCTCCACTTGAACATGATCAGGGTAACCGAGAGGGATCGGCCCAAGAGGAATCACATCAGCAATTGCTTCACCAACCCGGCGAGCTTTGGATAGGTCAAGATCCTGGGTAAAGCTCGGATCCAACCATAGGGCCTCTTTCCCAGAGTAACCTCGGGGCAAAGTCCTTTGTGGCGGCGTCTCAGCGGGTGCGCTCTTCTCCACGGGAGTTTCAACCTCTTCAAGATGCGCGGAGGGGAGCGGACCGTTTGGGTTGGCGATCATCCTTCGCCTTCTCTGGTTGAGGTCGCTTCAGGCCGTGCGACTCTTTAGTAGGGGGATGAGTCTTTTTTGAGGCACCGGCTGACTGGGCCCCAACAACGGCGGAGGAAGTCGCAACAAGAGCGAAGAGGTCGCAGCTTCGGATTATGTGTCTCTTCGACAATCGGCGTCTGATTCGGGGCACCATCCACAGAGCTTTCTTCAAAGCCTCACCATCGAGCATCGGCGCTTTGTATCGCGCCTCGCATTAAGCTTGTTTGGTAAGCCTGCGAGCATTTGGATCCATACCTACAAAAAAGCGGTTTAGAACCAGGAAAACAAAATGAGCATTTACAAATAAATACAAGTGGACAAAGAAAGTTACAAAGCGGCCTAAGTATAGGATCGCCCCACATTCCAAACATTCGGAGGGAAACATTTGTTGATATGACAACCCCAATCCGATCCGGATCACGGCTCTCGGGACCCATTCGTACCATGGGCACGGCATTCCCTCTCCGCCCCGGCAGGCCCGCCATGCATACAAAGGGCTCGGCGAGATCAAGAAGATCAACCAGAAACATTTCTCCGAGATGGCGCCGCCCGTCCGACCGAATCAACGTCATCGGCCCCTTTACGTAGCGCCGCTCACTCACGGGGTCAAAGTATAAGCGTGGATTTGCCTCACGAACTCCGCCTGAGAAAAGCCACCCTACGCCGACTCAACTTTCGATACCAGCGCCCCATTTGTGAAACTTATTGGGAAGCGAGAATAGTAAGCGAAGTCTGCGACCTCGAGAAACTTGTCCAGAATAGGCGTCCCACGGAAGGAATAAAATTGCCCCAATAAAGTTAACGTCGGCTCGATCTTGAGAATCCGCACGCATGCGATGAAGGCCATCAAGCTGGATAATAGCCCGACGGCAAAATCGGAGGAAGCGCCCATCTCTCTACTGAGATCTTCACAAAGAAAGGATCGAAAGGCGGTCTGAGACCGCACACAAATGATGGAAGTGGAGGATAAGGGTGTCCTCGGAGCGACGCGCACTACATAATCCTTATGGTCCCGGGTTTAAATTTATCGGACTCCTTCCCATAATCGAAAAAAAAAACCGATACACGCCGGTGTCGATTCCGAATATGCGATTAATGGTCTGTTGAGATCATTTGCTCTTGCACGATCGGGACCATTTCTTGTCAACGTCCTTCTCATACGCCGCCACGATCGCAAACTCTCGCATAGCCGGGATTATTAGGGCGAGAACTCTTGGTGGGAATCGCCGCGGCGGCCTCACCATTTGTCATGGTTTGGCTCATGATTTTCCTTTTCTTACGCTTTTCGCGAGCATCGAGATATCCTTCCGGGGCAATTCCGCATTTTCGTCCTCACTGGACCCCATTAACTCGTGAAGCTGCGGCGTCTGAGCGTAAGCCGTCATGGTCGGGGCGCCGCTAGTACTCGGGACATGATTTGTCCTTCGATCGGAAAGCGATTTCTTGACCTCACGAGTACATTGGAGACTTTTGAGCCCGCGCCTTATCCTTAAGGCTCACTCTACGCGGGCGGATTTGAGGCGAGAGATGAAGGCCTCCAACTCAAAAAAGGTCGACATCCATATGAGCGACCTATCGTGGCCGTAATCTCGCCAATATCTGCGCGACTACTTTCCACTTCAACCTCGTCCAACAGATCGCCAACTGAGGCAGCAGATAGTACGGGGTCATCCTCAGCATAATCGTAAATCTCCCTTTCCGTAGAGTCGTCGCCAGAATAGTCATTCCCCGACATCCTGCAAAAACAAGGGAGGAAAAAGGTGGAGCTTTCAGACCTGGTATAATAATAAATTAGCCCAGGAAGGTGATCGCACCCACTTCGATACCGCCTCCTCCGTTTTACAAGAGATCGCAAATAAAATTACAGAGAGGATAGCGGGGAGCGGGTGAAACCCCAATTTTCCCAGAAAGCTATAATCTCTCCCGGGAAAAATCCCGTTTTAATCGAAAACAAGGCGATGTTGCATCTCCGTTGCAAAAAGAATGACAAAATTGATATATATGGAAAAACAAAGCGGGGATGGATGAATAAGCGAGTTAACAAGAAGGATTTCTTACGATTTCTTTGAGAAAGATTGGAAAACCGCGTGTGGCGGGAAATACTCAAAGAGGTGGCGGAATCTTCAAAAGAACGCCGTGAAATCCTAGAACCACCGCGAGAACGCCGTATGAACCTTCAAAGCTCGCGCGAAACTTGAGAATTCTAAAAACAACAAACAAAGCGAGAAAATGAGAAACACTAAAAGTGTGAAGGGTGAAGCGAAAGCTTTATATAGGCAAGGGGGCCACGATAAATGCGGTTGGGAACGCTTCATCCAAGCAGTTGATTAAGCGGCGGTTGTCGGTTTGAAATCTGAAAAGCGCCCCATCAGTACCCGCATTACAACTACCTGGCGATTCTTTGAAAGCGGCCGCATCGTTCCATGAAGAAAAACAGGGACCGGCGTCACCACGATTGACGGCGACAAGGTCGCAAAAATAGACCGAGTTGCTTTGAGGTCGCATGCTTTGAAAGCACGGCTCTTAGCGAACAAGTCGCATCAGGCGACAAGGTCGCAAAAATAGACCGAGTTGCTTTGAGGTCGCATGCTTTGAAAGCACGGCTCTTAGCGAACAAGTCGCATCAGGCGACAAGTCGCGCAAAAATAGACCGAGTTGCTTTGAGGTCGCATGCTTTGAAAGCACGGCTCTTAGCGAACAAGTCGCATCAGGCGACAAGGTCGCAAAAATAGACCCGAGTTGCTTTGGTCGCATGCTTTGAAAGCACGGCTCTTAGCGAACAAGTCGCATCGAGGCGACAAGGTTGCAAAAATAGACCCAGAGTTGCTTTGAGGTCGATGCTTTGAAAGCACGGCTCTTAGCGAACAAGTCGCATCAGACGACAAGGTCGCAAAAGCAGGCCCAAAGTTACCTTGAGGTGCGCTCGCCAAAGCACGACCGCCCAGAGAACAAGTCGCATCCGGCGATGAGGTCATAAAAGTGTTGATAATTACTCCATCCTTCATATCCCAGGGAATGTCATTAAAGCACGGAGTAGGGGGCCATTGATGGGTATAAATAATTCCACCACCTCAGCGGTAGGAATCATTGTGGGCCACCTCCGGAATGACAAGAGAGATCGCAAAAGGCGGCCACTTTGTGTCTCACCTCGCGCGACCAAAACATTTGCGGTCCCAGGCAAGTAGCAGATCCTGTGAATCTCATCCAGGCAAGTCAAGAGGGTCGCGCAGGGGCGAGGCCAAAGAGGGCTTGCTCTCGCGACCTCGAGAGAGATGGCACGATTGATCCAGATCTTTTCCCCACTTGTAACTTAGATATTTCGTCTTGCTTAGTATCTAAGTAAGACACTAGCTATTAGTAAAATATCTAAGAGATTGCTTATTCCTAAGTTATCCACTCTCATAAAAGGGGTGGTCATTGTAAACAAAAAAGGATGAGATATATGAAATACACACTATATTTGCAAGCCAAAGCTCTCTCCATTCTAGCTCTCTCCATACCACCACCACCGCTTGGAGTAACGCTACACCTTAAATCTGACCAGATATCCACCATCCAAACACCATGAGGACACCCGTGAGGATTTAGACATCTTCACTTACCCTACCCACCACCCCACGCTACCCTACCTTACCCAATCTTATCTCTTCGTATCCTACCCTACGCATCAGGCCTACCTTACCCCACCACTTACTCCATCACCACCCTACCCTACCCTACCTACCTCCCACCCACTCTTTACACCATCACCCACGTGTTTTGTGGATTTTCATTTTATTCCATCGCATTACATCCATTTTTGGAAGAATTGAAAAATAGATCTTTTTCATTCAATTGGAATAAAATTTCATTCCATTCAATTACCTCATAATCATACACAAATATTAGAATGGAATGAAAAAATCATTTCATTCCCACCTAACATACCGTTAAAAGATCCATACAAAGGAATATTTGTCTAATATAAATATTTATCAATGTAGGAATAGACGGATATATATATATATATATATATATATATATATATGTGTGTGTGTGTGTGTGTGTGTGTGTGTGTGTGTTTCAAAATATGTCTTATTTTTAAGGTTTGTAGTTATTTTAATGTTCTTGTGATAGAGATTCTATCTGAATTGTGTGTAGTAGAAATTCTGTAAAACAGATAAAAATGTTGTTGTGGTCACAAAAAGCCAAACAGGATGATTTTTAGATGGCAATGCAGGTAAGAAGATATCTGAATGAACAACAAAGACTGTATCCAAAAATCACTCGTACCCGTAGATGACTTGTGACTAATGTGGTGCAAAAGTTGAGCATAATTAAACAAAAACATGTGGTGTTGCATTCTGAACATACATGGTTAATGAGAATCATATGTGTCATGGAATGAGAGAAAAGGTATGAGTGGGTCTAATTTGTCAATTGTCATGGCTATGGGGCAATAAACGAATAACAAGTAAAAGTGCATAAAAGCATCAGTCTTGGCAGTAGTGGAAAATAAAAATGGTACAAAAAAACAAACATATCTTCTCTCTGAAATGGGAAGATTTGCACTTCACTCACAACAACAACAACTACTACTACTACTGCTACTACTATTCGGTTCAACAGCCCCTACCCATAATAAAGAGAAGCTGTCATGTCTCTCAACTACTGTCAAGAAAGAAGCTCAAAACAAAATGGGCTGTTACCTTGAACATACCAACCCCAACTTCAAAGTCACTGCCCTATTTCTTCTATTAAAAGGAAAGAAAGAAAAGAAAAAGACCACGCAAGAAAGATGTAGACTTCATGAAGCCGCTTCTGCTTGTGTCTACCTAATCACTAAAGGAAGGACGAGTAGGGAAAATTCTTACATAGAGACTCCCTACGTAGGGAGTCCCTACCATAGAAAGACCCGACGAGACGAGTAGAGTAGAGTAGAGTGGGGGTTTCGCTCTCAAGGAGAAGATGATGTTAGATACCTTTTGATGCCGGTTTTCTGCTCATTGGTAAGCTTAGTAGGGAACTTGATGTTAAACTTAATCCGCAAGTTCCCTTTCCTCCCTGGCTCCTTGGGAATCGGCATTCCCTCCCCTTTAACTACCTCCTCATAGGATGGACTAATTATCGAATTTATTGGTACCGTCAAGTTCCTATTATCAAGGGTTGTTATTTTGCAGTATATCCAGCCAATGCTTCAAGCAGAGAAACCTTCAGGGTCGCAACTAAGTCATTACCATCCCTCTTGAACACCCCATGTGGCTTTTCATCTACTATAAACACAAGGTCTGAAGGTATAACCCCTTTTTGCTCATTTCCTTTCTCTGGAAATGTAATCTTGGTTCCCTTCTTCCAACCAGGTTTTATCTCTATTGTAACAATTTCTTCCACCGGGACTGATCTCCTGAACCACCCATAAAAAAACATGTTATTCATCATAAGCAAATAACAAGAAATTTTGGGCCAACAGAGGCAAAGCAGTTTTAACTTACAAAGTAAACTCAAAGCATTTCCTTACACATTCCTCCTCAATTGACCCCCCAAAAAAAAAATTAAAAAAAACAAAACAAAATTTCAGTGACCAATATTTCACAATACTTGTCACACCAATGCAAAACACAAATTCAAGAAATGGCAATTTAGTTTGTGAACACAACAGTTACACACAAGCACGCGAGGCAAAAAAAGATTTACAGTGTATTTTAATACAGAGCTTGCAACAATCACACTGCTGATCAAGAAAGGAACATGAGCGAGCCCTTAAGCAGGAGAAATCAAACGATACAGCTGAAAATGTATAAACACTCCCTGAGCCTTTCCTGCAGATGATGCAGATAGAGGAGACAAAACCTTACAGGTTCCATAATGTTTGTTAATGCAAACACAACCTTCCAAAGGTGTCTTGCTAAAACCGGTATGATTCGTAGGAGCTATTCCTGGGTATGCCTTCATATTATGGATGGACTGCTTAGGTGGCTTATATACCCTAGAAAAGATCAGGTATGGTAAAATTGAAGATGATGCTTGTCAGAGTAAAGATCAGACCAACAAAGACCATAGATTCTCCAGATGCTGCTGTGGCACTGGCATACGGACACGGACTGACTATGCGATGTGTGAATGGTAGTCAGATTCCATAATGATCAGCAAATACTGGAATTGATGACGCTTCATCATTCCAGTTATTATGCTTGAAAAGAGGTGTGTTCCAAAAGAAGGGTACAGATGCAGGGCAGGCTATAGTGGAGGTCAACATTTAGCTACTCACCTAACCTATTAAAATCACGACAACATTAAGGCAATAAGGATTTGAGACCAAGATGTGTGCAACTCTGCTCTATTTACAAAGTAGCACCGAATTTCGGAGCTCGTATACCACCTTGCTCATGAGACCCCCATATAAGATATGAGAGCAAGCACATCAGCCATAAATTCAAAGGGGAAGAAAAGCACATGCTGATACCACAAGGTTACTCATTCTTCATCAACATAATAAATTGACACTAAATCAATGACCTAATAAGTCTTTTCTTTTCTTTTCTCTATGTAAGTAACCGGCTATCTCCAAAGCCATCAAAAAAAATTATATATATCATAATATAAGAAAAGAAAAGGAAAGCAAATGAAACCATCTGCTCAAATTATTTGTGATATCTCACAAAGAAAATGGGGGAGAAGTGCCTACATATATGGTTGAGGCATAATGGGTTTATTTATTTGGGTTAACCATCATTTGGGGCTTCAGGTTAAGTGAGAACGATGGAAAGAAGTAGTTACCAGATCCATTTTTAACTCATGTAGCGCCATCATCCTAAGTTTGGACCGTTACAGGTGGCATCAAAGCTGAATACCACATAAACTAACTTTCACGCCGTGAGAAACACCTAAACTCTCATATAGGACAAAAAACAACACGGAGGAGACCACCTCTAGAATCATAGAGTAGCGTCCCAGTGAGGACGTCTGTTTCCAAAGAGTGGGAGAATGTATGTAAAGTTGGGGCGCATATAGCCATTTCAGGACAAGAGAGCATGATGAGACTAAGTGGGATGTTGATCAAGTATGACTCAAACATTTTCAGCCAAATTCTGGGGGCCTGATGCTAAAAAAGAGAAATGCAACATGTCAAAAGACAACGGCATGTTCAGACTATGTAAAAGAGATAGAACTCTCAATTGAAGAAGAAAATCACAGAGCAAAGCTCTCAACGTTTGTTTACAAAATGCAAAATGATAAGCTGCTGAATCCATCTATGGATCTCAGCTAAATACTCTAAATGCAGTACAAACTCAACGGAAAATGCAGAAATGGTACCAAGTACTAGAAATGCAGAAAAGGTAAAATGCAGGCTAAAACTATTGTTTTATTCGGTGCTGGACCCTCAGTGGTCCCCACTGCCACGTGTAGAAGGTGATGTCCCTACATCATTCCTTCCCCCGATCTTTGAGTTCTTGTCACTCTTCCCAGCAACACTTTGTCTCACCATCATCCACAGGACAGTAATGACTTAAATTAGCAACATTGAATGTGGAAGAGACTTTCCACTCTGCAGGAATATCCAATACATAGGCATTATCATTGATCCTCTTCAGTACAGTGTATGGTCCCACTTTCTTTGGATGTAACTTGTTATTAACTCCAGCTGGGAATCTTTCCTTCCTCAAATGAATCATGACCAAGTCTCCTGGTTGGAAGACCTTCCTTCTTCTCTTCTTGTCTGCTGCTTGTTTGTAACTAGCATTGGCTTCCTCTAAGTGTTGTTGCACATCAGTATGCATCTTTTGTATTGCCTCAGCCAGACTTCCTGCAGGCCTGCTCTTTGTATTTGGTAAAAGTGCTAGATCAGTAGTCATGTTAGGAGCTTTTGTGTAAACTATGGAAAAAGGTGGCATCCCCGTAGATCTGTTTGTCATGGAGTTGTAGGCAAATTCTACTTGAGCAAGTGCTTGATCCCACTGTTTTGGCTTGTCTGCTGCTACACATCTCAACATATTCCCAAGGGTCCTGTTCACAACTTCAGTCTGCCCATCCGTTTGAGGGTGATAGGCACTACTGAGTTGCAGCTGAGTTTGGAACCTCTTCCACGACTCCTTCCAAAAATGAGCTATAAACTTAACATCTATGTCAGAGGTGATGATTTTGGGAATCCCATGCAACCTGACTATCTCTTTAAAGAACAAAAATGCTACTTGACTGGCATCCATAACCCTTTTGCATGGCAAGAAGTGAACCATTTTTGAAAACCTATCTACCACCACACAGATAGAGTCACAATGCCTTGGTGTTTTTGGTAACCCCAATACAAAGTCCATTGATAGGTCTTCCCATATGTTTTCTGGTACTGGCAAAGGAGTGTAAGGCCTGTGTTTTGCTTGTTCCTTTAGCTGTTTGGCAAATTCCAAACATCTTGATGAAGGTGCTAACATCCCTCCTCAACTGAGGCCAAAAGAACTTCCCTGCAACCAAGGCTATGGTCTTATCCCTGCCCGTGTGTGCCGCCATTCCTCCCTCGTGTAGCTCCTTGATTAGATATTCTCTCAAGGAAGTTCTAGGAATGCATAGCTGATTCTCTTTGAACAGATAGCCCGGCAGTAAATGGTAATGATCAACAAACTCTTTGTCCTTGCACTGTTGCCAAGCCACCCCAAAGTCTGGATCTCCCTCATACTCCCCTGGTATGGAGTCAAAACTGACCATCTCAATGTGCATAACTGTCAGCAAATTTTGTTTGCTACTTAAAGCATCCGCTACTGTATTCAACTTGCCAGCCTTGTGAGTTAGAACAAAGGAGAACTTCTGTAGATATAGGAACCACCTGGCATGCATCTTGTTGATGTGTTTCTGTGTATTGATGAATTGGAGAGTCCTATGATCACTATTCAGCACAAATTCTTGGCTTGAAACAGCTTTTCAAAGTCTGGTAGGGCTAATACTGGTGCTGTTGTGAGCCTATGCTTAAGTTCTTCAAAACTCCAGGACTGTTCTAACCCCCATTTGAAATTTTTCTTCTTTAGACAATCAGTGAGAGGTGTAGACAACATGTTGAACCCTCTAAGAAAGATGCCAACCCCAGAAAACTACGGAGAGTGGTGATATTATTAGGTGTTGGCCAATCCCTAATTGCCTCAATTTTCTTGGGGTCAGTGTGGATTCCCTCAACACTTGCAACAAATCCCAGGAATAACAATTTTGGTACAGCAAAGATGCATTTCTTGAAGTTCAAGAACAGTTTATTATCCCTCAATACTTCAAAAACCAACTTCAAGTGAGCTACATGTTGTGTCAAATCATGGCTGAATACCAAAATATCATCAAAGTAAACTATAACAAACTTGTTTAGGAAGGGCTTGAGTACCTCATGCATTAATCTCATGAATGTACTAGGGGCAGTGCACATCCCAAATGGCATCACAAGCCATTCATACAGGCCTTCTTGAGTTTTGAAGCTGGTCTTCCATTCATCCCCTGATCTGATCCTGATCTGATCCTGATCTGATGATAACCACTAGTCAAATCTATCTTTGTGAATATCTTTGCTCCTGTGAGGTGGTCCATCAGGTCATCTGTTCTGGGCATTGGAAATCTATACTTGACTGTGATCTTGTTGATTGCTATACTGTCCACACACATTCTCCATTTCCCTTCTTTTTTTGGTACAAACAGTGCAGGCACTGCACATTGACTGTTGCTAGGCCTGATCAGCTCTTTCACCATGTCTTGTAGTATTTTTTGTTCCTTAGGGCATAGTCTGTAGCATGGTAGATTTGGCAGTGAAGCTCCAGGCATGAGATCAATATGATGCTGCACATTCCTCATTGGGGGTAGTCCTGTAGGTAACTCAGCAGGGTACAGGTCCTTGAATTCCTCTAGTAATTCTTTGACAGCTTCATCCATGAGAGGGTTTTCTTGAATTTCTAAAACCTCCCTTATAAACAGACCAAAGAACCCAGAACTGTCCTGAGATCAGATTGGAAATCCTTCCCTGTGGTGATTAACATGATTAACGGTTGAGTGTTCTCCTTCTGTGGGGTGCCCTTGTTGATTTCTCTTTGAGTCATGGGTATGAGTAACACTTTCTTCCCCAACCAGTTGAAAGTGTAGGTGTTATCTCTGCCCTTATGGGTTACATCCCTCTCAAATTGCCACGGTCTGCCCAACAGCAGGTGACAGGCATCCATCTCCACTATTCACATTCAACTTCATCTGCATAGGATTTTCCAATGGAGAACTTAACCTTGCTTACTTCTGTTACCTTACTTTCAGGTCCCTTCTTTATCCAACCCAATTTGTAAGGGTGTGAGTGTGGTGTGGTGTGGTTTTCAAATTGAGGGCTTTAACTGCTGTTCTGGATATGAGATTTTCACTGGAGCCACTGTCCACAATTACCTCACAAACCGTACCATTTATGGTGCACCTAGTCCTGAACAGTGTGTGTGTTTGGGTTGGGCTAGGTTCAGTGAATAACAGTCTTTCTACTATCAGTGCTAGCATTTCTCCTTCATCTATTTCTACCACTTCTGTCTCTTCTTCCTCTTTTGCAGATGAATCTCCTGAATCTTCTCCTTGCCTATCCAGTAGCGTGACTTGTTTTCTTGTTGGGCAAGCATTGGACAGATGTCCTGGATTCCCACATCTATAAAACTTAGGACCTCTGTTCTTGGCATAAGGATCTGCCTGTTTGTTTTCAATATTCTTGGCTCCTCTCTGCTTGTTAGCATCCCCTGCTTCATTTCCTTTTGGTGGGTGGGAATTCAGAGGTGTTTGTTGATGAGTAGGTGTGAAAAGTCTACGGTTTGAAGGGGTCTTGCTTTGTCTCCTTAGGCCAGCTGCACCGCTTCATTCAAACTCCAAATAGGTGTCAGCTCCAATTTTTCTTGAAATTCATCACTCAAACCCCCAATATCGCAACACTTGTACATCTTCCTCTTCTGGGGTGTTGTTTCTAGCCCCAAGCTTATAGAACTCTTCTGTGTATTCCTTAACCGATCTTCCATTTTGTTTGCAGTTGTAAAAGTCCAGCATCGTTTGTTTCAAGTGAGCTGCTTCATTTTTGCCTAGATCTGAATCTTGTTCTTTCCCTTTGAAACCCTGTTATTTTGGACTTGTTTCCACCAAGCTCTCGCTCCTCCTTTCAATTTATATGACACTAGTTTGCATTTGATTGATTCAAGTGGTTTCATACCTTCGAAATAGTCTTCAATGGAGTAAATCCAGTCCAGGAAGTCTTCTGCGTGCATACTTCCATCAAAATTGGCGATTTCCATCTTCAGTCGAAAGGGCTGCGGAATCGGTGTCGAGTTATTCTTCCCCAGAAACCCTAATCGTTCGTCTCTTCCACTTCTGGGTTGATTCCCGTCCAACCACTCCACTTCGGAATCTGAACTACCTCCCTTCGACTCTGGTGGACATCCCAAATGGTCTCGAATCTGATGGATATGACTGGGCTCCCCCATCTTTTGTTTTCCTTTGCTGATCGACTGAGTTTTCTGCTGGGTAAAGGCTTCTTCTTCCTTCTCTTCTACCGGTGTTCGAGGCAACTCCTGAAACGCCGGATGTAGAGATTTCTTCATTTCACTTTGACCCAGAGCCAGATCTGCAATCGCATTCCTCGTTTCTTGCACAAATGACTACCATTTCCCGAAGGGACATCAGATCTCGATCTATGTCGGAAATCCGGCTAACTATCGCGTCGTGATCTGCCATCAGCGGATCCAAGGAGAAACCTTGGCTCTTGATACCAAATAACGGAGATAGAACTCTCAATTGAAGAAGAAAATCACAGAGCAAAGCTCTCAACGTTTGTTTACAAAATGCAAAATGATAAGCTGCTTAATCCATCTATGGATCTCTGCTAAATACTCTAAATGCAGTACAAACTCAACGGAAAATGCTGAAATGGTACTAAGTACTAGAAATGCAGAAAAGGTAAAATGCAGGCTAAAACTATTGTTTTATTCGGTGCTGGACCCTCAGTGTGTAGAAGGTGATGTCCCTACATCACTATGAGTCAGGCGAATGGCAAATGAAAGTGTCGTATGAAACCAATAATAGCCATTTCATTCCAATCCAAAGAATACAAATCATAAAGGAAAATCTACAAGCACGACGAAATAACCACATGTAGAAAGAAGGCAACCAACTTCATATAAATGAACACAAACACTACAAATAAAACCCCAAGGATCTAGAGATAGGCAGTCCATCAAAGTAAAGGTTGACAACGTTTCAAAGCAAAAAAAAAAAAACCAAATAAAACAAACAAACAGAATCCCAATGCAGCAGAGAGGACTTGTATTTATTAAGTATGCAGTCAATCAAGAAACAAAGCCATCAACAAGAACACAAAACTAATATTTCAGTCGGCCTATTTGTCCCACTCACTCCAAATTCCTCCACATTCAACGGAAGATCCTCCATACATAAAACCTATATAGAATAAGGCTAGTACCAAAAAAAATTGCCATAAAGCTCAAGAAAAAGGAAAAAAGGAAGGGAAATAAATGCAATAAAGGCCGTGTGTAGTATATTAGTCATAAGAATGAACAACTCAAAGTATACGATGGTGGTGGCAACATGTCTATATCAGGGATGCATGATGGAACTGTTTGGAGACCACAATACTTGCTAGAAAACAAATTTGGATAAACCAAATTGCAAAAGCCTCAACAAGTGAATTGACAATTAAAACAGACAATGCTAATCTACTTCCATCTAGCCAAAATGAATCCCAATAGCTGCCACTAGTGTGATATATTTTCGAAATAAAGGAAGCATTCCCCATAAATGTACTGGGGCAATAGTAATGAAATTGTTTAAGAAATGTAAGGAGCAAGGGAAAAAGATTACCCTGACGAATCAATAACATCCCTAGAGATCTTCATCTTCTTAGAAGTACCCTTGTACAAATCCTCCAAACTGCACGGTAAATTTCGCTCGATAGGCGGTGCTTTCCGAGGGATATTACTGGAAGCCGCGTCACCACCGGCACCACGAAAGGAAGCAAAAATATCGTCACCACCGAACATGCCTCTACTAAAGCCAGAACCCGTTGGCCTAGACCCACCCATATCGTGCATCCCACCGAAAGGACTGGTAAAACCGAAAAATTCAGAGAAAATATCATCGGCGTTACGTGGATTAAACCGGAATTTGTCATTAAAAACCCCATCTGATCCGGATGAAAAGCTTCCGGGCCCAGGCGGTGGGACCTGCCCCTTCAATCCCTCTTCCCCGTACTGGTCATAGACTGCCCTCTTTTGCTGATCGCTCAAAACCTGAAATCAATCAATCAAATAATAATATTAAAAAAAAAAAAATTTAAATCATTGATGGTATTAAACTTGGGGGAAGACAAAGAGGAATGGAAGAAAGAATACGTCGTAGGCTTCGGAGATTTGCTTGAATTTGGCCTCAGCATCTTTCTTGTTGTTGGGGTTTTTATCGGGATGCCACTTCATGGCGAGTTTACGGTAGGCTTTCTTGAGGTCATCGTCTTTGGCATTGCGGTCCACCTGAAGAATCTTGTAGTAGTCTGCGCCCATACTTACACGGGCTAGTATTATCTCTACTTTTCCTCAACCTCTGTCGAGAAGAACAAGAAGAAGGTGATTTTGATTTATTTGTTACTATACTTTGCGTCTTTTTTTCCTTGTTGGAGGCCGTGTGAAGACACAATTTTTACTTGGAAATAAATACTACTTCCGGTCCAAAATATAAGTCATCCTAGAATTTTTACATTAATTAAGAAAGTAGTTAAATGTAATTAATGTATGGATAAAATGTCTAATACACCCTCGACTATCATAAACGCAACAATTGTGAAAGTAAATAAAAGTGGTTTGATTGATATAAATTAGGGGTAAGATAAGGAAAAATGTTCATTAATCTTTCTTGGTATTGTGAATGAAACTTATATTATTAATAGAAAAAAAAAAAGTTTAGGACGACTTATATTTTTGAATAGGAGGTAGATCTGTCACAACTTTCTCACACTTTTTCAAAAAAAAAAAACCTTGCTCACAAGGATTAAAAAAATTAGTTAAATTAGTTAAATGTAATTAATTTGCATAAAAAAAAAATTAAAATGTCATTAATGCAAATTACTAAAAGGTGGATGAGTAAATAATAAATGAAGAGGTGCATCAAGAGGTTCTTGTTCAGCGAGATTATGATGGGAGTTTGGTACTGGCGAAATCAAGAGGTGCATCAAACGGGCGCCCAACGCCCCCCTGTGGAAGTTTTTGTCTCACAAGTAGTTCACAGGGCCAGGGTGTTGAAAATAGCATGGGAAAATAGTTATTATATTTGTTGCAGTTTATTATGTACGGTTTAATTAGCGTTTGAACTATATAGCGTGCGTTGTACATATGCTTTTTACAAAGTTTTTAATAAAGATCCGGTTTAAACCAAAAAATAATAAATGAATAGTAAAAAAAGAAAATGTAATAAAGGTTTTATTGGTAATCTTTTTTTATAAAAGAGAGCTTTTTATTGATCAACTTGGGCCAAAAGACCAAAACATTACAACTAGGAGGTATTAACGAAATGAATGGAAATTAAACAGAATCTATAGCCCGAGCTAGTCTCAGGTCCCTCGAACGTGTAACTGCTCTCGAGATAAAAACATGCGTAGGAGGACGGACACAGTCTGCCGAATGCGTGACTTTGTTACGCCAAAACTATACCCCGTAGACTATCTCGCGGAAAAGGTAAGGCCAATGTTTGCCTGACGCTTGATTTCTGGGACCTTGCTGGATGTTCTCGCGGACCCAATCTTAAATATCAGAGGTAGAGAAGAAATTCTCCCAAAGGGTAGGGTGGAGAGCTTGTTTCCAAATACAACGAGGCCAGCTGCAATGATGGGGGTCTCCGTGTGCTGGTAGCATAATTGGCAAGCGGAGCAGCTGGAGATGTGTCAAAGTGCCAAAAGGTTGTTGACAGGGAGGCAGTTTTGGCAAATTTTCCATAAACAGAGATTGCATCTCAATGACCCCTTAAGGCTCCAGATGCGGTTCCAATCAAATGTGCTCTGAATGGCGTTCTGATTCTCGAGCTGGAGCAGATATGCGATATGCATAGAATACTTACCATCGCTAGTGCTGTCATTCTCTACCGTAAAACTTGGCTCAAACACTTTGGCCGTGCGACAAATATTTTTCCACAAAGCAGAACATCATGCCTTCGGGCTGGCAAAGGGGTTCCCGTACTTATCAATCAAAAGCGAGACCCAATGGGAGGTATTATCAACCAGGATATGCCAGACAAGTTTTCCCAAAAACGCAAAATTCATTTCCTCTAGGTGGGTGAGTAAATAATAAATGGTAAATAGACATATATTTTGAATTGACTTATATTATGGAAAAAAATAAAATGGTAAATAGACATATATTTTGGGACGGAAGTACTAGTCCTCGTAAACAAGGAAAGAGGAGGTGATTTACGGGAATTTTTTGCCTAGTGTGTACTACCTCCAGTCCAAAATATAAGTCATCTTACACTTTTATATTTTCCCCACAATATAAGTCATTCTACATTATCAATGCAACATTTATTGTTCTTTCTCTATCTTACCTTAATTTTATTATGAATTCAACAATTTTTCATTACTTAACAACTATTGCATTAAGGATAGTCAAGAGGTATTTTAGACATTAACCTTTAAATTAATGACATTCAACCAATTCCTTAATCTGTGTGAAAACTCGTAGGATACTTATATTTTGGACCGGAGGTAGCACGTATCTATATACGGACATCTATATCTTATGTAAAGAGACCCAAAATGAATGTGAGGCTGACACGGAGCTTGACACGTGTCAGCAGGGTAAAAAAAAATAGTGTGGTTCTTTTGAACCAAAAAAAAAAAAAAAATTGTATTAAAAAAAACATAGGGAAAATTCATTTCTTCATATGATGTATCCAATGTGTATGTATATTTATGTGATATGATATATCTATATACACATCTAGAACAGAACAAATTCATCATTTATGAAAACGGATGAGAATATCACATTATTATATTTTGATAAACCAAATAATAAAAATTTAAAAAAAAAACGGAATGCCATACAATGTATCTATATAAACATCTATGTGATATGTTGTGTCTACATACACATCTACTATTAATCGTTTTCTCTTATTTTTTAAGCTTTCTTTTTTTACAGGGAATTATGTCTTATTTTTTAAAAATACGAAATTGTATTAAAAAAAAATCATAGGAAAGATTCATGTATCCATTTCTTGATATGATGTATCCAATATGTATGTACATTATGTGATATAATGTATCTATATACACATCTAGAACAAAAAAAAAATCATCATTTATGAAAACGTATGAAAACATCACATT
The DNA here is from genome assembly GCA_026214975.1 of Gentiana macrophylla. NCBI lineage: Eukaryota > Viridiplantae > Streptophyta > Magnoliopsida > Gentianales > Gentianaceae > Gentiana > Gentiana macrophylla. The sequence continues at coordinate 143,347,152 of CM047806.1, forward strand.
AATATTTTTTGATAAACCCAAAAATAAAAAATAAAAAAATACGGAATGCCATACAATGTATCTATATAAACATCTATGTGATATGATGTGTCTACATACACATCTACTATTAATCACTTTCTCTTATTTTTTTAAGCTTTCTTTTTTTTACAAGGAATTATGTCTATTAAATGTATTGTATTATTTTCGTTATGTTTTTCTTTACTCATCTATCATCGTCGTCTATGAAAACGGATGAGAACAACACATTAATATTCTTTATTAAACAAAAAATTAAAAAAGAAAAATAACGAAATTTTTTTTTTTTTAAAAAAAAAAATTGGAGAAGGAAGTTTCATGTATCTATTTTATGATATGATGTATCTGTATATGCATCTATGTGATATGATGTATCTATATACATATCTATATCAATCACTTTCTCTTTTTTTTTTTTTTTGAGGGGTACTTTCTCTTCTTCTTTGTAGTGTTTTTTTCTTTAGAAAGAATTATACCTATTAAATATAGTGTATTATTGTTGTTATATTTTTCCTATTTGTTTATGATCGTCGTTATATTTAATTATATTTCCCGATGTATGTTATATTAATGATGAAGTAAAATATACATATGTTTGAGGTTCCATCTCGAGCAATTTTTTTTGTTAGTAATACGCTATTATTATTGATTTTTCGTTCTTTCTATAGAGACAATTATACGGATTCGAATATGAGTATGAATAGATATAATAAATACATCGTACGGTAGAGGGTTGTATACTGAGCATATTTTCGTCATCTAAAAAAGGTTATTAGTAAAAAAGAAACGGCATTGTATTCAAAAAAGGGAATAATGAACGTTCATATAGTCTTTTGTGATATAATATATGTTTTTGATAAAGAATGACAATTTAATTGACAAATCGTGATTTAAGGGCATTGTTGAATAATCGTGACAAAACGGATGTGAACTTTCAACAATACCCTTTTTTTTAGTAATTTTAAAAACAAATCCCTAAATATGCGTTGGTTGCTACACGTTCAGTTACTATATTGATTACTCTACCATTTAAATCCTTTATATAAAAAAAATGGTTTTTTTAGGGGTTAAAAAAAAAGATAATACACTGATTTTCCTCTAAAGAAAGTGCAGATTTGATACATATTCGGTTACTATCCATTAATATCTTCCATTTTTCATACCAAAAAGAGAGAATAATGTGGGAATCATTATTTGGATTTATTGCAGTCATAAATATTTTTTTTACTAATTAAATCCACAATCTAAAATTCAAAATAAAATAAAATTTAATGATAAAAAAAATGTAGTCACATAAAAAAAATGTAATTACACATAAAAAAGTGTAATCACAACCAAAAAAATGTAAGTAACACATAAAGAAATAATAACAATCGATAAACTATAGTTAAAATAAAAATGTAATTACACATTAAACGTGTAAGAACATATACAAATAAGTAGTTACAACCATTGACAAAGAAATAATCACTCGTGAATCACATATTGTATGTTCGAAATGATCATTATTATTGATTATATTTCACGCTTTTCGATTACTTCACTCGTAATTTTACTCAAGTGTTGAAAATTATCATTCTTATTGCATTTACTTCATGAGTATTGTTACTTCACTCTTAATTTTTACTATATGTTGGAAATCATCATTTTTATTGTATTGTTACTTCACGTGTTATTGTTATTTCACTCATAACATATATATATATATAAATTTTTAACTTCAAATGCTTTACTAATCGCAAACTAAAAAACGTAAGAAGTGTGACTCTTACCTGCTTGCAATTCTTATATTTTTATAATTTTTTTCCTATTTAACATTGTGGCTTTACTTTTTAGTCAAAAGATCTTTACGATTGCATGAGAAATCTGCGCCGTAATTTCTGATATAATGCTTTTCAAAATATGCAATAAATCCACTTGTAGAGGCACCGCATTATTTGGGAAAACGTTACTAGAATTCTAAGCGGTTAATGCGAATTGCAGAAAAAAATAATTAAAAAAAAGAACCATGGGTATTCACCATCGATATATTATCATTTTTCATTCTTTCTAATCACTCAAAATAAAAGATGTCCTTTGAGACCCATTTTTAAGATTTGATGTCCTTCTGGTCCCTTCCCCCTATAATATATTTATATACACATCGATTTTCATATACTCATCGATGCAACATTTGACCCTTTTTTTTTTCAGGTTTATTTTTTTCTTAATAAAAGGATTTTTTTTTTAAAAAAGAATTATACGGATTCGAATGTCACTATGAATACATAAAATAAATATATTGTATTATTGTTATTACAGTTTCTTTTCCGGAGTTTATGAAAACGGATGAAAAAATCATATTAATATATATTCCTATTTTCCGATGTATGTTATATCAATGCTGAGTATCATAGACCAAAATATACAATTGATGGAATCAATACAAATGCATGGCTGTAACTTTTGCAATCATCATATTCCAGTATCTTTTGTAAGTTATGGTAGCTAAACCTATGTATCTACTATATGACTTAGTATAAATAAAAATGCATGCTGTAACTATTTGGTTTATGTGAATGCTTCATCTTTTAAACTATAAGACTTTCATATTTTTTTCAACTTCTACGTTTACATCCTCACGGACACGCCGTGCCTTGCACGGCGTTGGATTCACCTAGTACAATAATTTGATGACAAAGGGGTTGGAAAAACCACTCAAAAAAACAACACGTTCTTATAAGCCACAAAAAAGAAATAAAATTTTCAAAAAGCGTGAAAACTACCCACCTTTTTCACCAAATAACATTTTCACCCCATTCAATTACGCGGAAACAGCGACATCCAGCCGGCTGCACTTCTCGAGTCTCAACCGGCAGCCTCGTAATTGGCCGGAGCATGGCCGGCCCTATGCTAAGGCCACCGAGACCCGGGTCTTAAGCCCAACGGTGTCAGGGGCCCAACGGTACATGTTTCGTTAAAAGAAAAAAAAATTCGTGCAGATTTAATCCGATCCAATCTAATATAATATGTTAATTTTCTTTTTTGATAAAGACCCAATTTTTTTTTACTCCAATCGATAGAGATCCCAATAAAAAAATTTACTTGGCCCAAAAAAAAATTAGACATACAAACAAGTTTTATTAATTTTTTGCATTTACGGATGTTTAAAACGCGATAAGTGTTTGAAAAAATGTAGCACTTAGGATTTGACAGAGAATTAGAAACTCCACGTTTGTTTTTTAAGAGATGTTTCGCCCCACACGATTTGTCACTTAGGGATCAAATGAAAATCTCTTTCAGGATACAATAGGGGTGTTTGATTCAAACAGTGACTTGTTTGAATCAAACCTGAGGACAATCAAAGTTTTTCTGATGATGTTGTCAAACTTATGAATTTTCGTCTGCATACTTATGCGCTTTTATAGGTTCGTAAAGTCACTTCATAAACGAATTATGATTCTTAACGACGAAAAGTAGAGGTTATCAGCGTATTCACGGATGAAAGATGTACCCTTATATGAAAGGTAAATACATATCATTAATTCAGAATGCAACTCAGATGCAAACGATAACCAAAATATTTATTTATGAAAAATATCTAACAAATATATTTTTTTTATAAAAACATCATCTATTATGTAAAAATTCGGTAGCTGAAGGTCTGTAAACGTATCATTCTTCTGTGTTGCTATGTTTCGTCCTTTTCCTCGTTTCTTCAATCTTCATCTGTGTTGCTATGTTTCCTCCTTTTCCTCGTTTCTTCAATCTTCATATGTTCATTTCTTCATCTCTGCAACAAGTTAGTTTCACTACTACTACGATCCTACGGATTTTTGTTATTTAATTAGAGTTATTTTCAATAGAATACTCGTACGTACAGTTTTTTGTTTGTTTTTGTAATCCAGGTTTAAGTCTCTATCTACGATCAGATCTTTCTGAACTCCCCTCATAGGAAGGTGTTAACCCGAAGGCGGCGGACATGAATAATACTAATAACAATAAGTAATGAAAGATTAACATCTAATCAATTTCAACTAAAAGGCCCAATTCGGGTATTTGGTCTTAAGCCCAACAAAAACGAGGGCCGGCCCTGGGCCGGAGTACTCACCTCCGTCGGGTACACACTCTCCTCCTCCTTCTTCGTCATTGATTATTTAGTCTCTCTTCTTATTACCGTATATTTTTCTCCCACGAATGTTTTAGTGTTGACCCTTTGCTTCACATGAATTTCTTGGATATAAAACTGTAATCAGTGAGGGCTAAATTAGTTCCACGGGACAAGCTAAGGCAGTTTTTTGTTTTAATCTGTTTTTTATTACGGTATTTATTATTATTTTATTATTTTTTCACCTTGTGGAGGCTGGTTGCTTTCATTCATCAATATTTTCCTGTTTTTAGTCACAGTGATAATTTTTTGTTTTGTTTTTTTATTACAGTATTTATTATTTTATTATTTTTTTCACTTGTGGAGACTGGTTGCTTTCATTCATCAATGTTTCTAGTCATAGTGATAATGGAATTGCAGATAGAACCCATTGTGTGCATATATTTGTTGAGTCTTTTGAGAAACTTATTATCAATCGATGAGAAAATGAAGGGGAAGAAGACCATTTCTCTAATCAATGGGTGCCAACACTATTTATTCAAAGTTGTCGAATTCTAAAACAAGTGAGCCAAAAGTAGTACCATTTACTGAATGTATGAAGATGGATTGTGTGGGGCAAGTGATTTCATAAGTGGAAGACAAATTTCTACTTTGTGAGTTGTTTTGAAGTTGAGCTACATGAAAATCATAAAGTGAGCCGTGCTATGTTTGATGTATGCTTAATGGATATAAAATGTAGTTGTTGCGAGTTTGAAACAACGGGCTTACTTTGTTCCCATGCTTTTAGAGTGATTACTTTGAAAAATGTGCATGCATACCAGAAAATTACTTTTAGAAGTGATGGTTTACAGATGCAAGGGATTGAGTGCAACGTTCAAGTGAGCCGCAGGTCTCATGCTTCTATTTCTAGTGAATCCGAGATGATGTACTCAAACCAATTAATGCGATTGCCCGTGAGCACGTGATGCAAACTAAAACCTTTATCATTCCAACCACAAAATACCTACCGTTTCTAACCAATTTATCATTGTTTTATAAATTGGCTATAGATTGATTATATATTTAAGAAACTGCAGTTGTTAGGTAAAGCATGGCGAACATTTTTGTCAAAGACAATGGCTTCTTTTGCATGTAATAGAAACATGAGTAAATTGTTTAATCCTTTAATTTTTAGGATTCAAATGAACACCAACGAGATAATCCAATACAAGCACCGGTTGAACAGTGACAAGAGTCGAACAAAAACAAAAACATTATGTAATCACATAGTAGTTGAAATATAGCATGTCTGGCATGATGTGAAGTAACCCAAACAGTCTTTGTCTCTCACGGGTGCTCTTGGAATGTTTAATCAACATTTTATCATCAGATATTACATAATGCTTCTTGATCTCTCGCATCCTCGTACTTCTCATAAAGAATAGGGGGAGCGTGCATCAAGTCAAAAGTTGTTGAATTTTGCAACAACAAAAACTATAAACATAAAGATGAACAAGTAGATTAATAAATCAACATTTTCTAAACACAAAAATGTTTCATGCTTGCTCATATAGTGATAATAATCCGATAATCCTACAATAGCAATGCACTTACTCATTTTGTTTGTTTTGAATACAAAATCATTCTATCCTGAGAGAGATTTTCGTGTGTACCCAAGTGATATTGTAGAGGGTGATATGCCTGAACCGTAATTCGGCCCGCGGATCCTCATTCGGGTCCATCCGGCCACCAAAATAGTGGATAAGGCCACCGCCACTATAGTCCGCGAACTCGCAAGCTATCTACCCCGCACCAAGCCCTTAACCCCGTGCGGTGCCAAGAAAGGGCCGGCACGCGAACCCCTCAGGTTTTTTAGGTCCGCATATACCAGAGCCGGCAACATAAAGAAGAGCAAGCTACTACTTAAGGGTGATAAGACAAGCTACGACCTCCAGGCCCTCCAGATCTTCAGGCTGCCAGGCCACCAAGCCCTCAGTCCGCTAGGATCTTTGCCCGCCAAGGCTCTGAGCTCGCCAAGGCTCTTAGGCCGCTAGGCCCTCGGCCCGCCAAAGGCTCTCAGCTCGCCCGAGGCCTTCAGCCCTCGCGACCCTCCAGGCTCGCAACCTGCCAGCTCCCGCCAGCTGTCATGCTCTCGCCAGCTGGCTACCTCCAGGCCTCTACAAACAGCAACACCACCTCCATTACAAGGGAAGGAAGCTTCGATTCCAGAACTACGCATTGGTTTGATCCCTTACAAAGGGTACGTATGCAGCCACTTAAGGCTCAGCCCAAAATCACAAACACAACATATTCTTCATCTTGCTCTTCAAGATCTTCATCTTATTCTTGAGCATCGCTGCATAACCACCGGTAAAATCACTCAAATCAGCCAAATATCCACCATTAAATCACCGTTATTTACTCGAGATAATTTCGACATTATCGTAGGGGTAGTACTTGAAAAACAAGTTGATTTAAATTCAAAATGCAGGATAAAATGAGACTAAGGAAAAAATAAAGAGATGCACAGCACCAACACCTTGCCGCCTTTGGACATGATCACTTGCTTCTTCTCTGAATGTTACTTGCTCTTTCTTTACCACCTTGAATTCATCATGTGTATCCATCTGACAAAAAAGTTATTCAGACAGCAAACTAAGTAGGGTTCATGCTTCGACAGATAACAGATTTGTGCAAGAAAAAAATGGAGCTTCATCAATCATCATCTTTATTTATCTTACTAAAAAACAACACAACAACATTATCTTACAAAAAAAAGAAAAAAGAAAAGAAAAGAAAATACGCCGAACGAACTCCAACTTCACAAACATATGAAGACAACCGATGGATGCAGGGATGAGAAAAAGACCCAAATCCAAACCAAACCAAGGCAATTTAAATTTGACAAATTCAGTTACAAAACGAATGAATTGGTTTGGCTTGTAAGTTGTAACTAAACTGAATAATAAAAGTTCAATTATTTACTTATCTACCCAACCCAACCAAAAACCAAACCGAATTATTCAAAATTCTCAACCTGAAATAATGATTGCTTGTACCGAAACTTGCATATGTCCAATTTAAAATATGACCACGAAAAAAAATGCAAGGTGATGAAGTCGGATTTCACCAGTTATTGTTCTCGGGCCAAACGATCTAATGGTAGTTCTCCTATCACCGGCAAACACCAAAAGAGGGGGTTGTTTTTATGGTATTTTGACTGAACTTGAGTCGCTCTCAAGCTGCCTACGTATCCAATCACTCAATTGGAATCAAGCCGGCCGTAGTTCTTCTAAGGGGTTTATATGGGGAGTCTTAACCCTAATACTGCCGTATCCTTCAAGGATTCGGTTACACCAATATTAATTTGGATTGATATGAATCCCTGATTATTAGGAGATAATATCTCATTTATCTTTAATGTTGAATCAGAGCCTTAATGAGGCTGGATTCTTTCCCCACGTTTATCCTTAAATTATGGGAACATGTGTAAAACTGACTGAACACTCGGGCCTATGTAGCTGAGTCCCTGTGGTCGCGCTTTGCGCATACTCTACGGACCGACCGTCCTGCGGTGGTCAGAAGCAGTGAGGCAGCTCGCCCTGCAGGATTTATCAGGGATACTGGTCGGACTCTCGACCGGTTGTGACGGCCTCTCCGTTCTTTCTTTAAGTTCAACCTTTGTAGGCATGACACGTGGCCCTGACAGAGCTGACCATCATCATAAGCCCCCCAGGTCTGCCTGGGCCTTTGGACTGTGGCGGTCTGTTGTTGATCATGCTCGGCCTTGGTGGGGCGGTTCTCTCTGTCTGAGCCGATCGAAACACGCTCTGACAGGTGTCAAAGGCGTTACTGTAATCGTCATTATTATCATGAGAAACGAGGCGTCTATATCCTCTGGCATAAAGTGGTCATTAACCGAGGCGACGATTGGGGTTATAACCTCTCACCTCAAACGTCAATCCATTGCTATCACTGCTATTTTATACTCAAGTTTGAAGCAAGCTATCGTCCCTCTACTTCTTCTTCTTATTTGCAAGTAAGTCATTTCTTCCGCATTTCATTTTATTTTTCTTTGATTTCTTCATTTATGAGGGTGAGATATTCTACTCCTTCCGACGAGTCCGTAAACAAAGAATTAAGCTTAGATTCCATATTTGATTTCGAAACAGAGGAGGTTATTTCCAATCCAGCCCCCTGTACTTCATCTTCTCCGGCTGTCCCTCCGGCCACTCTTCATCTACCCCACTCCTTAGTGGGACTCGTTCCCAGGCATTCCTTGCCTCCGGTCATTAGGGATGAGGCTTTCGTTAGGCATCTTAAAGCTGTGTCTGCTAGCTACTCGATCCATTATGGGTTGTTTTGGCACTAAATCTATCATTTCCCAACACACTATAGATTATCTCTGTTCCCAGTATAACATAGACGCCACCAGATTTGCCCTCTAGATTCTGATCAGTCCCCAAATCTAAAACTGACGCTCGGGTTGTCGGCCGGTATGCCTCTGAGCCTACTACCGCCATTGTGCGATCTACAAAGAGTCGTTTGACTGCGGGTACGAGGTGCCTCTTTGTCCGGCCATTATGGCCACTCTTCGCTATTACAACCTGGGGATTGCTCAAATTGCCCCTAACGGAATTAGGTCCATTGTAGGTTTCGCAATCTGGTGTCGATTAGTAAGGACCAGGTTTTCTGTCGAGCTTTTCAGGACATTCTACCGTCGTTCCAAAGTTCCCAATTCCCCTGGGTGGCACTATTTTCTCCGTCGGTCTGACTCTCTGGCGGACATTCCTATCCAACACAAGGGGAAAACATCTTTTAAAAGATGGAAAGAAATGTTCTTCTTTGTCCATCACGGCGAGGGCGACCTGGTTTGGGTCGCTTGAACTCGCGACTCTCGATCAGGACATTGCCTTTGACACTGCCGACCTGGTGGACTGGATTCGGGTTATTAGGGAGCTGAACATCTCTATGAATTGCTTGAACTATACCTCCAAGCAGATTGATTGGGCTCGTATGCATGATGCCGGACCTGAGCCTTATGCACCGCTTACCGAGAATGAAGAGAAATCTCGTAGGGATGCACTCATTGGGTTATCATTTTTCCACAATTTTATGTTTTTGGATACTATAGCTGTGTACTGACTTCTCTTTTTGTTGGTCCCTTGAAAATGCTTTGGTTAAGTTTAGAGGGGGGGTGAATAAACTTAACACTTAAAACTTTTGGAGTTAACAAACTCAAGAACTTCAGACTGACCTAGCGATACTTGAAGAGTCTCACGACACTCAAGAGTCTCTCGATCGTTGAGTTTCTTCGAATTTGTGCAAATGAATTATATCAAAAATTAAGCCTTATTACTTGTTGTTAAATATGATACCAAGTATTAGATACTCATGAGTGTATATGTGTGATTCATTGCTAGATTCGGTAGATTGATGTGTTAGATAAACTAAGTGCGCGAATATAAATGAAAGTAAGTAAGTGAGCGATTTTATAGTGGTTCCGGGTGGTGTAATCTCGTCACCCACTCTTCTCATGTGATGTTGGAGGTAATTCACTAGAGATCTTTGATGTAGCTGTTACAAAAAAATCCTAAGTTGCTTGTCCTTCACCAATAACTATGGCTTCACAAACTGAACACTTGGAAACAGGTAGGATTGCTGCTCCAAATTCTTCCACTGGTCCTTGAAGGGTAGGATTGCCTCTTCACCGGCTCCACCACAAACAACGATCTTTTCACACCCAAAGATGCTTCATTGTCTTGATGGAGATTTCTTTGAAAATGAAAGATTGAATCAAGTAAGTGATTGACTTTTTCAAAGACTTGATCGAGGATGATATGATCGACTTGAGATCTTCAAGTGTGTAAACTTGATGTAGCTTGAATGTAGATTACACTTGAAGTATTTTTGGATCGATGAGATTAAAGCTCAGAGAGGTCACAGGTGTTTTTCTTGATCAGAAATTGAAGCTCAGGATTATCTGTATTTTTCTCTTGATGTTCATCACTTGTATCTGAATTAGGAGTCCTCTATTTATAGGTAGAAATCCTTGTAACTTATGTTTGAAATTCAAACATAGCCGTTTCATATTTGTCCTATTTGACTTGCTTTCTATCATTGTTCATAAAATCGATACGGTCAGGATCGCTTTTTGATGATCTATGATCATCCACCCTTTGACTTGTATCCATTGGATAAAGGTCTGAATCTTTCCAACGTCCATTTGATCTTAACCATTGATTTGTTTGATAAATCAGAGGTTGTTAGCTGCCCCTTTCTTTGTAATCTTCCAATGTAGCCTTTGAATAATCGAAATATGTGTCCAAAGAGAGTTCACGAGAACATAAGCCCGCCGATATACACATCGATAAGCTTATCCTTATTATCTTGTGTTTAAAAACACTTCACCATTGTCTTTTATCTAACTTTTATTTATGAAGTTAGATTACACCTTTTGCATATAACTAAGTTCCAATCACCACTTATCTTATGGAACTTAGACCTTGTACATAAGGTATATGTAATCATTTAGAGTCATCTGCAGCATTTCCTAAATTATGATTCCATATCCTTGACTTTAATTACTAAGTTTGATCCTTACCCTTCAATAAGCGAGTTTGAGCCTCACCTTCAATCTTCAAAAGAGTTCCCGACAAGTTTACCGACTCAGCTACCCTACTGATCTAGACTGATCGTCTCACGATGTAAGTCTTACAGTGCTTGTTTGATCAAACCTATACAATATCAAACTCTAATAAACCTATACATTTGATCTAGACATCTTTTTGCCTTTGCTCTATAACAGCTAGTCTGACACTCATCACTAAAACTTAAAAATAAGTCCAACACTTTTATTTTGCAGTGGCTGATCTTGCTTTTTTTCGCTTCGGAGTGAGGTGAGGATATCCAGCAGAAAGATCAAAAGGAAGCACCCGCAGTCTCTACGGGCCGAACGAACTCAGCGCGCTCTGCTGTCGAAAGCGGCAGCTCTATCTTGATCTTTGAAGGGTTTGGTCTATGACTGAACACCCTGACGATGTTGATGTCTCTCCTCACGGTTAGGAGGACGAAGATGTAAAAGTCTCAGACCCTCTACTTGGTTGAGAGGGCCTCCGACCTCATTCCATGGGTCGATCAACAACAGTGGTTTCCATTTCTCCGGAGGGACCACCTCGCAAGAGGGGGAGTACTAACCTTCTGGCCATCAGAGTAGGAGGAGGTGACCCGAGCGATGCATCTCTGGTGCATGAGCATTATCGACCATCTCTCACTGTGGACCTGGCATAAATGGTATGAGCTGTTATGCCTTGTAGTGATTTGATATTTGTTGTCGTTCCTTTCTGACCCTATGTTTCATGATTCCTGGCTTTACTCTTCCAGGGTGCCCGCATATGGCAGGAGGTGTTCAGCCACTTGGCCAATTCTAAAGTTGTTACCGAAGAGCATGAGAAAATGGTTTTCGAGCTAAAGGCAGGCAATAAAAAGTATAAGGACTTGTATGAGTCCAGAAAGAAAGAAGTGGTCGGCCTTAAGAATCAGCATAAGCTTGAGGTGCAGGCTCTGCAGACTACGCATGCTGAGGAAATGCAGGCTCTGAATGATCAACTGGATGCCGAGAAGGCCGAGGCCGAGAAGAGTCTGGTTGAAGCGCAGTCCGCTCGGAGTGCTCTAGAGGAATCTATTCATGCACTCATTGCTAAGTGTTAAGGGTGATTTTATACGTTTTATAAGGATATATTTTATGTCAATATTCCCCATATTCTTAGGATTTTCATAGAAATCGAGCTTATAATCGATTAATTGAGTAAATGGTGTTTCTAATAGGTTAAATTGCAAAACGTAGCGATTTATGTGTTTAAATCATGATTTTATATTATTTTAGGATTGTGTTACGCTTTGGTATGTTTTTCCTACATTGTAGATACACATTGTTGATGGAAAGGATGATTTTAAAGAGATGAATTCAAGTGGAAAATCCCTAAATATACTCGTAATCTGACGGGCTAATCAAAAAGGCGTTTCAAGCGAGTCCTTAATGAAAGTTGTAGAGTTTTCCGAGAGCTTTTTATGACATTCGGATCATAATTTTTGGAGGTCTACAACTCAAGATATGAATTTTAGAAGTTTTATTCCAATAAATATTCCAAGGCGAAGAGAATCAATACAGGATGTATAGCTTGGCAACAAACGGGCGTCCAACCCAAACCGACTTTAAGCAACCGACCTAAACCTCTATATAAACAAAACGCGCATGATCAACCCTAATTCTACATAATTTATTCAACCGCATTATTCACAAAGAAAGCAAATGCAACTTGGCTTTTCAAGGCGGTCACCCGAGCCTTGTGCTCGGGTGATCCGGGTTAGATTAGATGTCGTTTTTCTTCCGTTTTCGATTCATGGATTCAATCATGTACCAAACTACGTGAGTTTATTTATTTAATTTATTCAAGACTTATTCGCTTTTTTTTGTGATCTTTTAATTCATGTTGTATCGTTCTATGATTATGATGCTATTATGTGAATTAGATCGAGAGATCATTTGCTATTGATGTTTACAACATACGGAAGTTGCGTAGACTAGATCACCATAGAAAGATAGGATCTTTAATCATTAATTATGTGACAAATTAATTGGTTAATTATCTAGGTTGTTAGATTCTAAAATACGAGAGTTAACCTGAATCTACACCGAGTTTTGTTTGGTAAATCGATCTCAACATTCGGAAGATGAGAGATTGATAAATTGGACTCACTAAGGAATTAGGAATCCATAGCTTGAGATTAAATTCACTAAGGAATTAGGGATTTGTATCTCGTGTAAAGGTGAAACCACAATTTGAATTAAAATCATGAGATGAACTAGGATTGAAATCACTTGGTTTGTGCACTGTTTGATCCCATGTATCTTTAGTTTAGTTTAGGTTGTGTTATCTTTAGTTTAGTTTAGCATAAGCTTGAGGTGCAGGCTCTGCAGACTACGCATGCTGATGAAATGCAGGCTCTGAATGATCAACTGGATGCCGAGAAGGCCGAGGCCGAGAAGAGTCTGGTTGAAGCGCAGTCCGCTCGGAGTGCTCTAGAGGAATCTATTCATGCACTCATTGCTAAGGGCATCCGGGAGTACTACAGCACTTTCCACTTTGACGAGGTCATTTCCGCCCTGCTCATCCCCCTGGTTAATCATGGATATTCTATGGGGATTGACGACGCCAGAGCCCAGCTTGAAAGTCTTGACCAACCAAGTTGAAGAATGGGGGCCTGTACAAACCTGGCATGGGCAAGGTTTATAATGAGCGGCTCAATGAGCTTAAGTCAGGAGTGGACATTGCTCTTAAATACCCTGCCGCTTCGACTTCCCGACCAGCCTCTCGTTCAACAGTTGTATCTTCAGAGTGGGATGCTCAGCCTGATGCTGCTCAGTCCAAGTCCTCTTGAGATGACTAGTTTTCCTTTTTCTTTGTTCTGACTTCGACCTACTCTGCGGTCGTTTTGACTTTGTAATTTCTAAAATTTTCACAATTTTTTCCTTTGTCTTTGTATTCTATTGCTTTCTGGTTCCCTTATTTTTCTCCCAAGTATGGCATATTTATTGTTGACAAGGCATACTTTGAAAGTAGGTTTCAGAATTTGGTCATGAGACGGTATGCCCTGCAGGCTTAAAGAGTTGGTATTATAAACTCGTTGATCCTATTGCGACGCTCGATATAGAGGCGTCTGCTTTGCAGTTTCCGAGCATTATATTGGGCGGTCTGCTCTGCAGACTTTATTTGTGTGTTGTCCCTGACCAAAGTTATGTATTGCTGCCTTGCAGTTATTATTGATGATATGTTCTACAGATTTTGTAATTTGTTTTGCAAACTTTTATTGATTTGGACTGCTCGGTAGTTTGATCATTGCTCGGTCTCCGAGTATATATTAGTCTGCTCTGCAGTTTCGAAGTATTTGACTTGGTTTTGAGATTAAAACTATTTTGGCTGCCCTGCAGCCCATTGATGCTCGGTCTCCGAGTTTTTAGTTTTGTCTTTCTGCTCTGCAGTTTCGAAATTTTTGACGCTCAGTCTATGAGCTTAACTACTTGGTCTCTCTGGCAGATATTAATGTGTCCTTTGCAATTTTATGATGTTGTCTTGCAGCTTAGTTTCATCACTCGATCTCCGAGCGTTAATTGTTTGGCCCTTCCTGTAGGCGTTGAATTTTATTAGTTAGGCTTCTCTGCAGCTATAAGTAGGGCCCAACTTGTTTTGGGCTTAGAATAATACGGTCTGCTTTGCAAACCTTTAAAATGCCAATGTATAAACGCAAATAATATAAAAAGATAAATCTTATTGAAATGAAACTGTTGCGTAGGCAACTTATTACATCCTAGTTCAAGCAAGAGAAATAATAAATGGCCTAGAACCTGTCTTAGGCGTAGAATCGTCTTAGGTTGACCGCGTTCCAGCTTCGCGGAATGGTCTTTCCTTGAGCATCGGCCACAGCTGATATGCACCTTTTTCATGCACCTAAATGACTTTGTACGGACCTTCCCAATTCGGTTGCAGCTTACCCCGAGGATCTTGCCTGCTAACTTCGTTCTTTCGAAGGACCAAATCTCCCAATTTAAAGTACGAGTCTTTGACTTTAACATTATAGTATTGTGACATTTTCTGCTTGTACTTTGCCATCCTAATGAATGCTATTTCACTATTTTCTTCTAGATCGTCTTTTAGATGCCTTAACTCAGTTTCATGGTCTGTTTGGTGGTAGAGCTCTACTCGAGGAGAGGGCAGTCCAATCTCCGCGGGGATGACCGCTTCGCATCCGTAAGCTAATGAGAACGGGGTCTCCCCAGTGGCAGAGTTGGGCGTGGTTCTGTAGGCCCACAGCACATTGGGCAACTGTTCTACCCAGTTCTCGCCTTCTTCTTCTAGCCGCTTCTTCAGGCCAATATTGATCTGCCTGTTGACTTGTTCTATTTGGCCATTGGCTTGCGGGTGGCCGACTGATGTGAAATGCTGCGTAATTCCGAGTTCAGAGCACCATTCTTGGACTATTTTGTCTTCAAACTGTGTGCCATTATCAGATATGATGCTTTTTAGGATTCCATACCGGCACACTATAGTCTTCCACAGAAACTTTTGAATTGCCTTGCCTGTTATTGTGGCCAATGGTTCTGCTTCCACCCACTTGGTGAAGTAGTCAATGGCTACCACCATAAATCTTAGGTTACCCGGTGCTCTGGGTAATGGTCCGACCAGGTCAACACCCCATTGATCGAAAGGCCAAGGAGATATTATGGGGATCAGCTGATGTGAAGGTTGATGGGTAAGGTTGTCATGCACCTGGCATGTTCTGCAAGTCATTACCAATTTGCGAGCATCTGCCTGGATGCTCGGCCAATAATATCCAAATACCCAAGTGGATTTTGACACTTTTTAGGACCTCGTGTTTTAACATATTTGTCAAAATTGACTCTTATCTTTTAAAATAACAATTTTAGGACCTTATTTTTGTGTTTTTTTTTTCCAGTTTTAGGACAATTTCAAATATTCTGTCCAACTTAACATGTTTTGCCGTTGACTTAGACGGAAATTTCAAAATTGTCCTAAAACTGGAAAAAAAAACACAAACATGAGGTCCTAAAATTGTCATTTTAAAAGATAATGGTCAATTTTAACACAATGGTAAAACATGAGGTCCTAAAACTGTTAAAAGCCCATTTTAGCAGGGCAAAATATTCTTGGGTTTGTTTTATGGTACATATGAAAATTAAGATGTTTTTGGATTTTCGAATCAAATGTTATTCATGTTCGTCAAATTTTAGTCCAAGTAGACAATAAAACTATCGAATATGCAATGCCATGCAAACCCAAAATGTTGGATTAAGGCGTGGGCTAAGCTTGGCATGCTGGCAAGCCCCTCCCTCCGGGTCACTGAAATTTAAATTGGACGCCGTTTTTAAGGATGACCACCTCACAATAGGAGGTCTCATCAGAACCAATGAAGGAAAAAGAGCTCAATCATTCTCTCAGAACTTGAGACAGCGTTCATATTCTTCTTATGGAGAGGCTCTAGCCATCTATCATGCCATGATTATGGCAATTCAATTAGGATACTTCGACATCATGTTTTAGGGTGACTCCCTCATAATCCACCATCGACTTTTCGAAGAAGTTGAGGATAGATCTACTCTCGGAAATATCATAGCTTTTTGTGTTTACCTTGTGCCTAGTTTTTCTCGTGTCTCATTTTCTTGGACTAAGAAGGAGGGGAATGCCCCTGCCCACTTGTTAGCGAAAGAAGGATTGTCTGTTATTGGTTGAAAGTGCTGTGATCTTCTCCACCAGCACGTGTTTGCCTAGCCGCTTCGGCTGTTTCCTGTTTAATAATATACTTTTTCTTTTAAAAAAAAGTCATTAAAAAAATTATATTATGAGGGCAAAGAGGATTTTTTTTCAAATATTTTATTTTTGAAAGGTTTTCTATTTTAATACTATTAGATTTAGGTTTATTATGTTGAACTCCTCAGAAAAAAAAAGGTTTATGTTATAAATATACTGTATGATGATGTGTATGTCGATTAGATATAATATTTATCTTCCCGTGTAAAGTCTTAGTTCGCAACTAGCTTCTTAATAATTAAATGTCTCAAACAAATATATGGTGTAATCAAGTGGAGAAAAGTAGTGCGGAGAACTAGTCGTAATTGTGCCTGCCATCCAATTCATGACGTGGATGATCCGATGAATCCATTGCTGACTTCACCACGATCGATTAGGTGAAACGGTTCTGCAAAGTTTGTTAGAATTCATAGTACTAAATAGAGTGTTATCAGGCAGCAACATTGCAGGTGTAGCAGAGGCTACTACGGAATACATAGAGCTTTATCTGAGAGGGTTGACTAACCATTTGAAGTATGGCATATTGGCATGGGACTCCCGCTGAAAAAAGAAGCAATGTCTGAGGTTTACATATCCAGCTCTTTGATGGAGGTGAAAGCATGACAGTCAGTAATGTCAGTTCTAATGCATTGCTGCTACATTATAAAAACACGTATAATATGTCGTGTTTTTATTAAATCAGAACGCAAAGGATAATACTTATCCATCAGCTTGGGCCGACTTTCTTAGTGCTAAGTTTAAGCTTGACATTTACCTATATAAAATGTAGCGTTTTAGGACCTCGTGTTTTATCTTTTTATCAAAATTGATTTTTATCTTTTAAAATAACAATTTTGTGACTTTATTTTTATGTTTTTTTTTTTTTTCAGTTTTGACAATTTCAAATATTAGTTAAATTTGACGTCAACTTAGATTTTAAATTTCAAATCGTTTCTAAAATTGTTAAAAACACAAACATGGCGCCCTAAATTATCATTTTAAAAGATATGGCCAATTTTGACATAACGATAAAACACGGCGCCCTAAAAATCATAAATAAACTCCTCTTAAAATCTAAAATAAAAAAATAAAAAAAAGATAAAAAAAAATACCTCAAAAAAAAATTTCTAAAAAAACAAACCTAACTCAACTAAAATTTCCGCTCAACTAAAACCTTTTTTCAACTCGCCGGAAAAGCTGCAGCTCTCACCGGAAGTGGAGGTTTGACGCCGAAAACCTCCGATCCAATCCAATCCAAATGGACATTGCTCTCTTTTCTCCATCTTCCCTTTTCGATGATCCCGATGCCAATTCTACCGGTTATTATGCTCTTTTCTTTTTTATTCCTCTGCTACCACTTGTCCGCCCATTTTCTTTCTTTCTTTGTCCATACATACACATACATGACTAGCTGCTGCTTGTTGGTTGTTTTGCAGATGATGAGGAGATCAACAGTCCCCCCGTTAACTACTTGGAACGAAAGCACGAATTTCCAGGAATGGTTAGCATTTTTAGTTTTTTTTTTTATTTTTTATGTTGCTTTCCCACTTGCCTCCGTTACAACAATTTGCCTTTTTGTGTGTGTGTTGTGCTCATTTAAACTTTACCTTTTGCTTAGATGATTTTTATCATTGCATCGCATCTGTTTGTTGCTTATCTTTTCATCCCTCATTGTCGTGAACAAAGTCTTCCATCCAGCGGTTCTATTGATGGTCAATAATATTCTTAGTTTGACGTGCATATATTTGTTCGAGCAGGAATTGGTCGTGCGGGAATTTTCTTTTCATGAGTTAAATGCAAACTTACTCTGGCCTGGGACATTTGCCTTTTCAGAATGGTTAGTTCAGCACAGAGCTTACATACAGGGACGACGTGCGATTGAGTTGGGCAGGTATGGATTGGTCACATGAGACTGCAGTATGCGATTCTTTATTTGTTAACTTACATATTCAGTTTGCTTTTCCTGTCTGCTATCTCTTCCAACTTTGTACAAGTAACATGGTTACCTTTTATCTTGTATTATTGTTGTTTAGATTGTAGTTGATTTCCTTCTGTTTTGTTTATCTCTTTTCAACTCTTTTTTTTTTTTTTTTTGGGATTTTGTGGTCTTGGTTTTGTAAAGTACAAAATGCAGCGCACAGTTATATGGATGGTTGCACAACTTACTCATTCACTTGATGTTGTCATTGAACTGTTTTTTTCTCAACATGGCTGTTGGGCATCAGTTGCATGTGCAAGGTGCCCTTCTTCCTTGAAGGATATTTCTGTTGATACTATCTTGCAGCATCATCTCCTTGTGTTCACACACGTTTCTGATGACTAATAGGCATCATTTCCTTCTGTTAACACACGTCTTGTTCATGTTCCAGCCTTTGCATCTATCATCTCCCCGCTCTCAGCCTTCACTCCCCACACCTAGTGGTGTTTTTGAATCACTACTCACTTTTATAGAACCATGGACACTCTCTGGCTCTTTTTTACGAAACATCTGATGTTGTAGTCAGCCAAAATCAGATTCAAAATGCCCAAATCAGCCTTCTTGCGTTACTGGTCCAATGATAATCATAATATCATGTTTAGAATGTAAACAACCAGTTGATGTATAAGCTAAAACCTGTGGCTGTGGCTGTGGCCTGGCTTTCTTATCAAAGACGATAATAGCAATTGGGTTTCAAACATGTTCCTATCCTGCAAGTGTTCAATTTCAACTCCCTTGTTTCAGATGAATGAAATTTGACAAATGGCTTTGACCCCTGTCCAAAATCTTGCATTGGATGGAAATCAGAACTTTTTGTGCTACTAGGATACCCAAGGGGTTCGTCTCTGAACTCTTCTTTTGAGGAAGAAGCACTTTCATGACAAAGGCCATTAGACTGCGCTGTTTAGCGGTCCGCAAGCTGCAAGAGGGGCAGGGTCAAGGTCACCTAAATTTGCAGTTTATTGTCATGCTGGTCTCTCTCCACATTTTGGCTGCTTTAATAGTTATGTCAACTAAACTAATCTATGTAGCCAAGTTTGTCTTCCCCTTTATCTTTTTGTAGATTGAGATGTCATTACTAATTTTGTTTCTGTTCGTGATCCATCACAGTGGAACTGGAGCCTTGGCGATCTTTTTGCACAAAGCATTTGATCTTGACATAACAACATCAGACTATGCTGATCCTGATATTGAAGAAAATATAGCACATAATTGCCATGTTAATGGGGTCATACCTGTCCTTCCACACCTGAAGCGTGAGTTCTCGTCTGAAGTCCTCACTCTATGCCTGGTACAGGCTGACTTGCATCACATACTCTGTCTATTATATAAATGGGAAATGCGAATGGATTTATCCAACTACTTTTATTGTGTTGCTAGAAGCATCATTTCTGATGAAAGATGTTTATCCTCCCGTCTCATGTCATTGATTTTTTTTTTTCCATGCTTCCAGATTCTTGGGGAGATGCTTTTCCAATTTTTAATCCAGATTGGGATCTGGTCATTGCTAGTGACATTTTGTTGTGTAAGTTCTTGAGATGACAATATTTTGGCTTATATTTAGAAGCAGTCTGTGGATGGAAATACATTGCTAGTTTAAAGTAATTTGTAGTTATAATATAAATCTTTTAATTGATGGGTTGCTTGAGCATGGATGCTATTTCTGGAGATAGGTTCCCTTTAAAGTGAAAAAAAAATTATGCGATTAAAGGGGAAAAGAAACTTATTGTTGAAGCAATGATTAAATAGGTTATACTGAAGTACTATGTGCATGATGCATGTAGCGAGTGCAAAGTGACTGCTAAAAAAAGTGAAATCTTACTCGTGCAATTTTGCAGCACAAGAACTTGGAAAGGACAAAAACTTCTTGACCAGTTGACCCCTTTCTGGCACTGCCTCCCTCTTAAATAGTACCTTTGTTCTTAAAGGTTTCGAGTAAAGGTAACTGAGTGTTTGAAGGATTTTTTTCTTCATGCCCTTTGTCCTGCGCAACCTTTGCATGGAAAAAATTATAGCCGGCTAAATGAATGTGGAGGTTGTATTCCTTGTTCGTCATGTTGGTCGCTGTTAGCAGCAAGTGGCAAGTTTATGTAAAGGTTGAGAGAGCAGGGGTATTCGTGTACTAAGTTCGATTGATTTTATAGTTATCTTGGATTAGTCAACTGAGATCCTAATTGAAAGTTGTGGAAACCATCTGGAAACAATTAAGTAGAGAGGTGGTATAATTCTTTCTGCGAAGCAGTAAAATGTTTGGTGCTGGTTTAACATGTATCTCTGTGTGGGGTTTTTCGTAGATGTGAAGCAATACCCAAATTTGATAACGACAATATCTTTCCTGTTGAATTCATACAAACAAGAAGTAGAAAAAGCAGCTCCTCGTCCTACCTTTATGGAAGCAAGCGGTAATATTCAATCTCATAGATCTCAAGACATTAAAAGCTGACATGTTTTGTTTGATATTGTGTGACTGACACTTTCTTCTTGACTCAGATAGTAATAGTAGCGTTGTAGTCCCTCGACCATCATTGTTAATGAGTTGGAGGCGCAGAATAGGGAAGGAGGACGAGTCACTTTTTTTTCAAGGGGTGTGAAAAAGCTGGTCTTGGGGTGCAGCACCTAGGGTCTCGTGTGTACTGCATTACACCTAACCTCATCTCACCCGGAGAGACGAATTTAGCGACAACAACAACAACAGATGATGATGATGATGATGGTGGAGATTATACTACTATTGAAGCATCCAGAGACTGATTAATTTCCAGTAGAGGGGGGGGGGGGGGGGTAGGAGGCACTTGTGGGAGTATAGTCTGATTGTGGGGGGTTGTCACATTTGGGTGAATAGAGAGAGAGAGAGAGAGAGTGTTCTCTTCCTCTTCCAACCAAAATCAACTTAGAAAGCCTACTGCTGGTGTGTGCTTCTTTCTTTGGGGCAATCATAACAGTGCAGCAGCAGCAGGAGATTGTTTGTTTGTCAACTATTTCCCGCAAAATGTTGTTGCTTCTTTTAGAGGGCAAAGAACTGATAAAGTTTTGAGCCACATAAATTGCTCTATTTCATATATTGCTTTTGCTGGACTTTTCTTCAGGTTGGGTTGGGTGCTACCACTAGTTTGTTGATGTTTTGTAGACGTGGTGGTTCGGTTATTCCCATTTGTCTTTATCTATTGGTGGGGAGGTATATGAAGGAACAAATCAGTGGATTGAGGAATGAAAGCTCGATCGACCTGTTAAAAGTTGTTTTCTAGATCTTTTTAGATCATATAATCAACTTCTCGAATGTCGATCGTGTATGATTACATATTCATAAGAGCAGCCGTAATAAGAGACTTTTGGACTGCCTCAACTATCACATACCACCAATGGAATTTTTTTTACAACAAGGTCAAGTAGTTCGCATCAACAGGCGAGGCGGGCAACTCTCTTTCTCTTCCCTACTTTTGTGTTTCTTTTGCGTTAATGGTGAAATAATAATGTTGTATAATAATACCAAATGTTTATACAAAAAAATAGACTATTCTTTGATAAATTTTATTCACACATAAATGCATGAATCATTTTATATACAATACAACACACAGAAAAAAATTATTTAATACAATACCGAACATTTTTTTTTTATAAAAGACCAAATAATTTTTTTAAGAAAATATGTTACACCTGTTTTTTTAAAAAAGTAATGAAAATATGTTAGGACTAAAAAATGATTTACATTGGGAGAGTCTTTTCACACCTAGACGTTATCATGATCGAATTTGGGCCAGGAAAATAATTTTAATCTTGACCGAATTTGATTCAAGATGTTCGTTTTTTCTAGATCCAACATCGGTCAGAAAGCACAGTTGATACTTTCTGACTGAAATTCGGTCCGTAAACTAATCAACATCCTATCAACCGAATTTGAGTCGGAAAATAATTTTTATCCTGACCAAATTTGATTCAGGATGTTGGTTTTTTCTAGACCCAACATCGGTCAGAAAGCACACTTGATACTTCCTGACTGAAATTCGGTCCGTAAATTAATCAATATCCCGTCTAAAATTGAGTACGAATCAATTAGTGAAAAAATTCAATGACATAACTAAAAATAAAAAGTAGGTGTGTTAAGAATTTTTTATGTGTGATAAGACTTTACCTACATTTATTGATGAAAGAAAATTGATTAATATTTTAATTGATAGCACTAAATTGTTTTACACCATTACTACATTTTATCAATCAAACATCACTCATACAACTCTTCTATATTTTCCTTCCAATAAAATTATGCTACATAAGCAATTTTCACAGAGTCCATGTGGTCACCACTACTGCCGCTCTAAGGTAGAATACAGAAAGGGAGGTGGTTCGGGCGATTTTTCCCTGCTCCCTCTATATCGGTTGATTTGACACCTGAAATGACACAATTATTAATTCAGATTGAAGATTGATGGTGTTCACAACACATCTCTCCAATGAGTGGACCGGAGAGTGCACCTATAATACACTGCAGGTAGGGTGTTTATCAGAGGACTTTCGCAGTGATCGCTGCCACGTGGCAGATCTCACCACACGATTTCACGAGGTGGATACACACGGTGCCGTGTGTGGAAATTGTGTGGTCCAGATCTTGCCGCCACGCAGACAGCTTCCTCAAGAGGAAGTTCCTGTGATATAATTTTCCCAGGTAGCTCCACTTCAACAACATAAGAGCGCAGCTTGATGCGGTTTTCCGTTGCTCTACAGGGGTTAACAACGGTTGAAAACAGTTGGATTGTGTGTGTGTCTTTTTTTTCTTTTTTTCATATTTGTATTTTTCCATTGTTTCTGACTAAATTTCATGTAAAATGTTGGAAGTTTTTTTTTTGTCTCAATTTCAGTAGACGTAGAATGTTGGAAGTTTAGTCGAAAATTCTTTCTGGCTAGTATTGAGTATGTAAAACACTTTAGACTCAAATTCGGACTTAGATTGAGTCAGAATAATCTTTTTGTCTTGAATTGTATCAAGATTGAGTCAGAAGTATAATCAAATCAGAATAATCTGTCGGGCGATGCGAAAAAATGTTTAATTTTTTTTGGGACTATCTTTTCACACCAATGTTGTTTTACACTTATCAAGAGCCGAGAGTGGGCTTCGGTTGGATGTTCCACACGCCTGCCATTCTGACCGTAAATGAGTCCGAAAAATATATACTATTCTGGCCAGTTTATGGTCAATTGACACAACAACCATTCTGACCCAATTTGAGTCAGAATACGATCATTATATTGATTTTATTCTAGTCAGAATTTTGAATGTTTTTCATACTCAATAACGGTCAGAAAGACATTCTGACTACAATTGAGTGAAAAAAACTTTTAATATTCTGTCTGAAATTCAGTCAGAGTCAATAGTGGTGCTCTTATATTGTTGTTGTTATCCTGACCCAATTCTAGTGTGAATGTGTAGAGTATTCGGACTCAATATTGGTCGAATGATGCTCGACTATATATGAGTTTGGAAAACTTCAAACATTCTATTTAAAAGATGGTCGAGAATCAACCAGAGTGTGGACTCTCAACACGTATATTCTGACCATATTTCAGTATGGATAATGTGTCACATTCTGACCAAACTTTGGTCAGAATGAACGAGCGTAAAAAAAAAAAAGTAAGGGCGAAATTGGAAATAAATTTATGTGTGATAAGATATAAATTTGTGTGAAAAGATTTTTCCTTTTTTTTCCCGTTGGTATAAAGTCTTTATGAACTTGGATTTCCTTGTATGAATTTTATTTCTCTTTATGGATGTTTTTTTCCTTTCTGTATGGAGTGTAAATGTATGGATTTTATTGCAACACCCACCCTCGGACGGGCCTTATCCGGTGTGAATCTTGATTTATCTATATTGAGGCTCTCAACTTCATGTTCCTAGAGTTGCAATAAAATTTAAATAATTGTGGTAAAAAATTTCCACATGTTCTTTAATTAATCAGAACACCAACTAAAATCTTCAATCGTCATTTCTGCTCCTCGAAAAGGAATATCAAACAATTCGCTTGGAAAATGGACAAAATAAATCTAAACAAGTATCTTATGGTGCATTTAGTTTAACTAATGCATAAGTCTGAGTGCTAACATGATAAAAATAAACCATGGACACCAAGTTGAGACGTTGTCTTAGTACTGCTGAGGAAAAATCACTGCCATAAATCCTTGTCTTAGTACCGCTGAGGAAGAATCACTTCTGCGGAGATCCGACGCCTGAATCTAAGGACTGTACCGGCTAAACTGATCTATCTAGAAAGTGTTAAAAATAAGGTGTGAGTTTAAACAAGCTCAGCGAGTACGAGTGATTACAAACCATCTCAAAGATGTTACCAGCACAGAGAACAAACAAAGTCATTTATCCATCTAATTACTTATATAGCAACCATCATTGATTAATGTGTCCACACACAGAATAACAATCCATAAAATGTATCTACGCAGAGGACACAATGAGCAGTATAAGTCAAATATCTTAGACAGAGACCCCACTGTCCATATCCAACCAAAATCAAATCACAGCCTAAACATAAGGTCCTACCTGGACCAAATGTGATCTTGCAATCATATTTACCACAATAATATATGATCCCACTTGAAGCAAATATGAGCACTCAATAATAAAACTCTACCTAGGTCAATAAGATGATCGCATCACAAGGCCCCACCTAGGTCCAAAATAATCACCTCGTACCACAAAGACATGACAATGAATGAAGCACATAACACGTAAGCTACATAATCACACATACATTTCCACTCAGACTATGGATGTCAACATTCATTTCTAGCAAAATCATTCAAGGAATTCAACATAGATATGTCACATCAATCACAAACAATTTAACACTATTGGCATTTATGCGGTCAAATCAAGTCAATAAATTGTAATCAATGGT
Organism: Gentiana macrophylla; assembly: GCA_026214975.1. Lineage (NCBI taxonomy): Eukaryota > Viridiplantae > Streptophyta > Magnoliopsida > Gentianales > Gentianaceae > Gentiana > Gentiana macrophylla. The sequence goes on from CM047806.1 coordinate 143,372,481, forward strand.
ATTCAATGAATAAAAATACAATAAAACAAAGTCTCAAATTTTTGTGAAAGGGGAACGGAAAGCATAATTCATTCCCAAGTGCCTTTTTTCTATCTCCTTTGCCTAACGAAATATTTATTATTTGATTCCCAGTGGAATATTTATTATTTGATCCATATCCCGACATAAGAAGTCCAATGGGAGCAATGTTGATTAGCGATCCATAGAAAAACACCAATAGTAAGATAGGGTAGAATAAAGTGGTAGCAAAAAGGAATTACTTAATAACTTAATATACTGCTAAAACTGCGATCGTGGTCCGATACTGAATAAGTGAGTATCCCCTCTAGATGGAAGAAGATTCTCCCAACCCCACACCAGCTCCGCAAAAACAGAAAATTGTTAGCAGTTGTATGTGGACGGAGCATCTAATCAGAATGGGTGCGGGGCCGACATTATCTTATTCGAACCAGGAACAATAGAAGAACTAGAAAAGGCTTTGCGGTTCGAGTTCCGGCCATGAACAACCAAGCCGAGTACAAAGATGTGATAGCCGGGCTCGACCTCGCAAGAGAAATGTCCGGCCACGAACAACCAAGCCGAGTACGAAGCTGTGATTGCCGGGCTCGACCTCGCAAGAGAAATGATGGTTAAAAATGTCGAAGTCTACTGCGATTCTCAGCTCATAGTTGAACAAATCTCAGGGGGTATGAAACACGCCATCCTGGAAAAATATAGAGAGATTGTCTAACAGATGAGAAATGAGCTCGACTACTGTGTAAAAGCTTGTGATGCGTGTCAAAGGTCGGGTAGGATTTATAAGCGTAATGAGATGCCCCAAAAGCCTATCTTAGAATGTGAGGTGTTTGATGTGTGGGGGCTGGATTTTATGGGACCGTATCCATCGTCGTATAACAATAAGTATATTCTAGTTGCGTATGATTACGTGTCAATGTGGGTAGAAGCCACTGCCTCCCCCACAAATGATAGGAATGTGGTCATCCGGTTCATTAAGAAGAACATATTTGCTCGTTTTGGGGTGCCACGTGCCATTATTAGTGATAATGATAGTCACTTCTACAACCGTCCTTTTAACACTCCTCTAGGTAAGTATGGGGTCAAGCACAAGATAGGGACACCTTACCATCCTATAGGATAACCTCGAGTGCCTCATCAAAATGTAGTCGCTCATACTTCTTCAACCGGAGGCCGTTTGTAACAAACGTCCCCTTGGTTGGATGAGTTATTTCGATGGCACCGGAAGGATAAACTTTGGAAACTATATAAGGACCCGACCAACGAGATTTAAGTTTTCCTTGAAAAAGATGAATATGAGTGTTATAGAGAAGAACCTCATCACCCTCTTTGAACTCTCTGGCTTAATATTCCTATCATGGAGCAACTTGGTTTTCTCCTTATACGTCTTAGCACTATCATAAGCTCTAAGCCTAAACTCATCTAATTCATTCAATTGGCTAACCTTCTCTCACCAACTAAACCATCATCGAAATTCAAGAACCGGGTGGCCCAATATGTCTACAGGCACCTATGCCCCGGCCAATTTCCATGGCTACCTCATCGGGACCATCCAGCCGTTGATGCCTGAGCTGAGGAACCTTAGCAATTGTGTTGGCCAGGACGATTGGCTCTTTCTTTGTCTCCTGCATCTTAAACTCGGAGAGTAGCCAGGGGGGCCTTGTTCGCAGGCTGAGATGAGGACGCTGCCTGATGTCGGGTCATGACCGACTCGATAGAGGGTTGGGAGGCTTCAACCGAGCCCAGAGCCTGATTGTCCATCTCCGCAGCAACTTTGCCTATAACTATGGGCTATTTCTTGGACTTGTCTGCAAGATCATGCTTTTTTCCATGCCCATCACCGGTCCTGGGCCTCTTCGGGTCCGACACCTTCTCCGGCCCCTCAACTTCTATCAACTCCAGCTCAGAGCTCGCTTCAGCCATTGTGCCCGCAGTTTTTGGTTCGACGGGCTTCACATGCTCATTTATGACTAAGGATTTAGACTTGCCTCTAGCTGGAGGTTCAGCAGCTGCCCGGTTATCGGCCAGAGCGACTGTGGGAAGAACGTGCTCTCCGGTTCTGGACATAACCTTCTCTCTTTGCCCCTCATCATCATGCCTTTGCTCGAGCTGTTTATTGCGAAGAAGGCTTGCGTTCATCATATCTGCAAAGCCGGACATAATCAGTGAGTGAAGAAAAGAAAGAAAAACAAATGTTGAATGACAGAAAAAGAAGGCTAAGTATGAAAATACATATAGTGTTGATGCCGAACTCTGCCCGCACTTTGGGATCGCCCTCACACTCTTCAAACTCATAAGGCATGCATATCCTATGATGACACTCTGCATACCAATCAGGGTCACATAACAGCGGGCCACCGGCATGAGTACATCTCCATCCCCGGGACTAGTGATTCCTGCGGCCCGATTGTAAGGCTCGGTAACATCGAGCAGAGCGCGCAGATTGAAAGTCCTCTTCAGCGTGGGCTTCTTCCCACCAACAAACCCGAGGATCTATTTAATCCTCGCAATGAAGGGTTGATCAGCAACCTCCTCCTCGAAGGCTTTGATGCTCTCTGTGTCCGGCACACCTCCATTGGTTTTCTTAAATAGCCAGCCAACCCGCGATTCGACTTTCATGTTGAGTATTTTTTAGTTGTAAGTAATATGTTGATTAATTTTTAAAAATAACATTTCCCTTGTTTAAAGCTTTTGTATAAATAATTAATTAGTATTGATAAATATTTATTGCTAGAATGTTCATATTTAATTAATTTTCATAATTATATCCAAACTGTATACCTGGTATTAATTATTTGCTGCTACGTTTGCTACTTTTTAATTTAGTCCAGTCTGTTTTATTAAAGTCCGGCCAAAATTCTTTTAATTTACTAAATAAAATTCCCATCCCCAAATTCCCATTTTCGTTGTTACAGAACCCTAATTGCTCCATTCTATCAGCCGGTCTCTCGTCAACCTTCTAGCCATTTCTGCAATTCTTCAATCCTCAATGGCAATGCCGGATTCTCTGCACCCGTTTTCGATTTCCTTCCTTCTCTGACGTTTATCGAACATTCAATGCTCGATTTCGTGTTGTTTTGCTCACAGATCGTGAAAGCTTCCACCTTTCCTCATACCTCCTTGATCCTGTCTCCTTCCCTTTTCGATTCGATCACGTGTTCGTTATTTGAATCATTCTCAAACACGTATTTCTGAGAATCAAGCCACCATGTGCTTAAAATCCATTCTTGGAAGGTTATGGTTCCAGAAAGTTGCCGTTTTCATATTCAGAGCAACAGTTGACAACGAAGGCTCTGATTCGACCATTTACTTGCCGATCTTCGGTGTTTATTCGAAGAAACGCAGAATCCCCATTGTGAAGGATTTGAAGCATCGAAAAGGTTGTATCTTTCTATTACTTAGTTAATATCGAATACTCTCATTTATTATTGCTGATTTGGACTATGATTCTGCCTGATTTTATGTCTATTGTTTCCGTTAAAGGTCAAAATTGAAAAGGTGCGATTTTGCCTCTGTATTGCTGCTGATTCGAGCTGATAAAGCCTCTGATTCTATTTGATACGCAGTCAATCTCATAAAGGCGAACCCGTTCCTTATTGAGTTAATATCGAAAATTATTATTCTTATTTGAATTCGATTTCTGCCTGATTTCTTGCCATATCTGTGTCTGATTTAGGTGGTATCCATTTCCGGAAAGCTAAGACTGAATTTAGCACCAATTCAGTCCTGGTTCATTGAAAATTGAAGTGGTGCTGGTTCAGTGCCTGGTGGTACTCTTTTCAATGACTCAGTATCAACAAACCGGTGAATCTCTACCCGGTTTGCTCAGGTATAATGGCTTGACCCTCATGGTGTGTACGGTTAGGTTTTTGACTGAGGGTCTTACACCCTAGGAAGTCAAGGGTCGAGTCAATGCTGAGGGTAGTGACCCAATGATGCCCTAAAATTGAATTCAGACCATTTGGCATCATATTTGGTTCTGAATTTGGTTTTAGGATTAGGTCAGGTTCAATTGAGGTAAGTTGCTAAATGTGTCAAATTGAACCATGACCAAACCGGGTGCCTTTCTACACTGAGCTATTTGAACAAAGTTAAAAAGAATTCAGACGGTTTAATAGTTTAAGTGGTTGTGTGGTTAACCAATTGGTTCGGTTCACTGGTTGACATCACTCTCTCATATTTGCCTAAAGGCCCTTTCCTTAGAGAGTATGTTTAACTCTTTGAACCAAGGTGGGACTCGGTTAACCATGACTGGAAAATCACTGTATTGAATTTCCTCGGATTTTGAAGAATTCTTTTTGATTGTGTTCACACAAACATTTGAGGTTCAAGTTATACCTCAAGGCTATAAATAGCCAGTCACATTAACTAGGATTGCAACAACTCAGAATTCCTATTCTTGTGCAATCCTACATTCCTTTTCACTTTAAAGTTTCTCTGTTCTGTGTTCGTGTCTAGTAATACAGAAGTAGAGTCTGGTGCTTTGATCTTCCTGTTGTGAATCAAAGCTTGATTCTGGTCCTTGTTGTTGAGAGGAGTGGTACCAATCAACAACCTTGACAGAATCTGAGGACTGAGGTCTTTGGTGTTCATCTAGTGAAGGTAACACATTGACTCTGTCCTTTATATTTTCTGCGTTCTGTGAATGTGTCTTGATTGCCTTGAATTCAGCATTATAGTAGTCTGTGTTTTGATACTGATTTTGCGGCTGTGTCTGTCTGAGTTTGTTCATCTGTGTTTGAAGCTTTGTTTTTGGTATTTGATCATTGCCTATCAAGGTAGTTGACACTAAGTATGTCTGGTCTGAAGTGCCATTACAGCTTGCCTAGTGAGGCTGGTGGTCTGTGACTTGATTTGGTGAAGGATCAAAGACCTTAAGACTTTGCCTCAGTTTCAACCTGAAGTCTTTCTGATTCAGGTCTGTGTTTGATCCCCATAATTTGTTGGTTTTAAGTCTGATCATCAGCATACCTTGTGTTGCTGTTAATCAAGTTTGAAACACCTCCTTGTGTGTCCTTTTGAATCTGCAAGTTCTGTGTGTCTCATGCCATATCCTGTCCATCTATCTTGCTGATCTTGCATCCTACTCTGTACCTGCTGGTACCTTGCTATCCTGCTGAATCTGAGCCTTGAACATTTTGTAATAGCATTAGGAAATAGCTATAGAAAACTGAACCTGTATTCAGTCACTATAAGTTTCAGGTCTGATAATCTTGTTGAATCAACTGGATTATCCTTCTTGATCCTTGACTGATAGTTCGGAGTTGATCTTGTGAGAATCCTGTTCTGCTGTGAAACTGTTAGAGGGGTTAGCTTGATCTCAGAGTATTGATCTTTGTCTTAAGTTGCTGTATTTTATCAGCTACTGTTTTTGTAATAGTGTCACCTGCTGCATTTTTGTACTTAATAGTAATTTGCTGAACCTTGATTCAGCCTTGTGTTGCTCCTGTTGCATTATTGGTAACTTGCTGTTATCATTAACTATTGATCCTAATATAATATAAGAATTTTCTTTTTGTGCTCGACTACAAATATTAGAATCTGTGTGATCATTTTAATACAACTTGCAAAGTTTTTGTTTGTTTGATGAACTTGAAACCACTTGCTGCTAATATAATAATTAATACTTGTTATACTTGTCTTGATCACACATTAGTTTCATCGTTTGATCACACGCCATTTAATATCAAATTGATCACTAAGGTTTTATAACACAAGCGAATAACCGACTAAGTTAGCTTCCGCCTTAGTTGTTTAGTACTTGTGTTGTTTTATCGAAAAAGAGTTTATAAATCGGTTAACACTCTATTCACCCCCCCTCTCTAGTGTTTATTTGGGCATTATCGATCCAACATTTCATGCAGCGGGTATTAAGCTCAAAAAATAATTGGCATGCCTTCCGCCGTGGCGCGAGCTGGTCAAACTCGCCGAACTTAATAACGGAAAAGAAATGGTTGAAGACCGGGGACGGCTCCCTACCTAACAGCCAACTCATGACAATAAAACCTATAAGAACCCTCATCAACCCGAGGGTAAGGTCGTTGGGAAATGTATCGGTTATATCCAGGAACTTGACAAAGAAGGATCAAAAGGGGGCCGAGCCCCGGCTACCAGGTGATCATAGTGAAGCCATATATAGTCTAAAGAGGATCGGCCACAGACTCGTTTTTTGTCCTTACACTTGGTGAAACTTAAAAATCGGTAATCTTGCACATCACGTTACCGTCTTTACACTTGGAAAAACTTGTTTGAGTCCATAAATGGATCTCATAAGCTTACACATCATGTTACTGTCTATAAACATCAAGCCACTGGACTAAAATTTTTAACACTATCATATAGCCATTATACCTAGCTACAACAAGTACTGTCTGAATAGACATAAGCATAGCCGGTAGCATAAATGTTATTACAAGGTTTACACCCTATAGCCTTTATCCATCAACTCAGCATAGCCGGTAATCGTATTACTATCCATGTCAGTCTTTCACAAAGACATGCTACACATTTTAGAGACATTCTCTTTAGGTAAGACAGACGAGGTTCATAACCTGTTGTGTCACTCATGGAATCTACTTCAGACATTATGGCTCCAAGCCATATCTCTTAATATTGCCTTTCAAGCATATAAGTTGCGAGATCTTCATTCCTCAAGATGAACACACCAGTAGCCTTTTAAGGCACGTCGTTATCTGCAGACTCATAGAATACTTGTGTGCACTGAGCAGTGTCCTGCACCTCATCATTGTGCGTCGCCTGCTCATGCTCCAATGGTTGAATATCTCTTTGTGGTTCTCAAACTCTTTTGAGATTTCAATTTTACTCCCACTATTTCTTTTGGAAGAAACACTTCCTCTAGAAGACAGCATGTTCGGAGACAAACACTTTTGCTCCGTGGGTAAGTAAATAATATCTAGCATACCTGCTAAGATATCCCACAAAGTTGCACATGTCATACTAGGCTCCAAGTCTTTCAGACACTGCCTGCTTGCTAGAAGCACAACATCCCTAAACCATCGGTTAAGATGGATTTGATGTCATCGATTCTGTATCTGATATGGAATTTATTCAACCTTTATTCTTTTGGAACGCGGTTAAGTATATGTATTGAATAAGGGCACTATCTCAAAACATGTAAGGGATACTTTGCATGGCTTACGTCACACCTTTATCGTATAAAGTGTTGTATCTATTTTAGAAACACAATCTAATTGCGTATCCAAATATGGCATCCTTCAAGGAAGAATCTGATTCCCTTTCAGACAACTTCTGAAACACCCTTCAGGTATTAATTACTCCAATCTAATTGAAGATTAAAACCTAAGCAGTTCATCAATCTCATGTTCGTACTAGCTCGAAATTTTCAGGCTTTCCGAATTTCGCACTTCACTGAGTACACTTGACTATTTATAAAAGATACATAGAGAGTAATAAACAATTATTTATAGCATTTATTGTCATAAGCTAACAAACATCAATATGTTTAGGCTTTAGTCAATATTCTAGAATTTATCACCCTTTTCATAAAAGGGTATTTTAGTCACCTTTGGATAAGATACGTATCACTCACATGATTCATAATCACATGGTTCAGACATCATCAGAATGACATTTGATTACATGTTTCTCTTCCACAGGGACTATGTCTAGAACAACCCCAAAATATTAAGGATAGCAGCCATACAAAAATTTGGTTGAGATGTTATCACTATATCAACTATATAGTGACACCGATCTAGTATGTTAGATTCAGTGACCATTCAACTTTATCGGAATAACACTTATTCCTTACAATTGAATATGTCTACTAAATCCTAACAAATAACTGAACTCGCGTTCTTCATAAGAACCGGAACACGATAACATTTATTTAGATCTTTTATCAGTTTACCAAACTCAGAATACAATACCGAAATTGTTGCAACGTTTGCTTCACTTTTCGTATCTTGGTGTATTCCGTATTTAATATTTCTAATTTAATCATACTCGTAAGATATCATATATCTACGAGTTGACTTGAACTTAGATAGATTTATCTCAACACACTTCCCTAGAGACTTCGATAAGATCTCTTATTTTAAGCACATCCCCTAACTTTCCTTTTTAATCCCTTAAGCACTTGTAAATGTTTCTTAGTTTAGTCTTCATAAGACTTAAGAAAAATCACAAGAGTTATGTCTTCAATTTCCTTTCATAAAGAAAATCCAATGTTTATTAGATAGTTTATTTAGCCTTTTGAATCATACTCAAAACATGAACTATTTAATTAATGTTCAAGCAATGATTAAAGAAATAAGTCGATACTTAAATCTTACAATTTTGAAAACAACCTTTCCAAAATTCGATGTGGTCATTCTTATCCAACATTTGAATTAATTGTCATCGTATGGCAGAATGATCATATTAGATTGTAACCAATATATGATTAATTCGTTGAAACTTATTTCAAGTGATTTAATCATATCATGAGCTTTCGTTTATTCATTAATAATTAAAGTCGTTGAGCACTCCATCAAATATGTTGTCTCCTTGTCTCTAACTATTATAATGAGGTTTCTCGTGTCATTGCTTATTTTTAAAATAATTAAAATTACTTAACCATACTTGAGAACGTTTCTCAAAAGGTAACAGTCATAATTTGGTTTTACTAACCGAGAATAAAAAACATAGAAATATAAGTTTGCTAGAAAACTACAACATAAAAATAAAGATAAGAGAGTGTTGTTGTTTATACATGCAAAATCAAAAATGGTCTT